>OX577866.1:11200000-11800000 GCA_951213275.1 Idaea straminata | reverse complement strand
AAAAAAAGCTAATTTTTCACCGTTAATTGAATCATCAACGTAATATAAAGAGATTCAATGTTATAGCATAATAGAATGAACATCTGAAACATTTACTAAGACATTCATTATTTTCTATGATAAAGTCATTTTGAACTTTATTTACCATGTCTTTTGTTTATATTTTATGGAACTCGATATTTCGATGTTGTAACGAGTACCATTTTCACGAGACTGGAGTTTTCACAGGGAGATCATGATAGTTAGAGGCGATCGTATCGGACTAACGACCTTCGTGTGTGTTTGCTGCGTAAAAATATAAATATAAATCTTTTGACGACCCTGTTGGCACAATGGTCACCATACCGGACTGCCTAACACAGGGTTGCGGGTTCGATTCCCGTCTCAGACATGTATTTATGCTTAGATATTTGTCTGGGGTAAGTATTATTTACAAAAGAAAAGTATACATATAAGTAATTTATGAGTTGTCTAGCACGAATAACACAAGTGTAGTTATTTAGCTTGGGGCTAGATAGCGATGTATGGAATGTCCTACAATGTTTATTTATTTAGCATTGACTAAAATTACATTTAACTGTCAGTCGTAAATAATAAGACCCCTTATTTATACAATTTGTACCATTCATTGATTTCCTTATTAAAAATTGTTGAAGAACAGATCGGGATCCTCGGAGTGATGAGCAAAATAGCGCCATAAAATGCACTAAATTGCTTACTTTTATATTTATACTAGCAGCATCGACCCTTTAACTACTAGCTAGTGAAAGATGGCGCACTTGGAACCATCACAAAACTCCTCAAAGTACGCGCTTGCAAGGTCCAACTGTTCGCAGAACTCTTAGTTTAATTTTATTATCTTTAATATAATCTAATGACCAAGAAATAACGCATTAAATGGAGACAAATCCATCACTGTCGCAATTTGCATTTTGTCTATACTAATATTATAATAGGGCCTACTAAAAAAAAAACTAGTTTCATTAGGCCATCATAGGTGGCAGCACCGCTAGCTCACCACAATTTTTTGTATATGATATTTGACCACTATCAAACCTGCCTGAAGAACACTACTGAATAAAAAATACCAGTTTTTTCTTTCAAAGTTAATTCCGAATCGTTCCATCGATGGCGCGCTCTATAACCACCATTTTCTTTGGTAAAGAAAATGCGGGCCAAAGGAATGTTAAAAGAACTATAATGCTAACTTAAATTTTTATAATAACTACGAAATTGATTTTCACTAATCAAAGACATTTTAGTATGTTAAACTAAAATGTTAAACATATTATGTCTCGTACAAAGCATTATGCTTCCACCTTTTTCACGCGCACTGCTAAGAAGTGGACCTCTCTGGCTGAGTCGCTGTTCCCTCAAAACTACAACCTTGAAGTATTCATGTCTAGAGTTATTAGAAACCTTCTAGGCGAGCATGCTACATTCTCGACCTTATCGTAGCGCTACCATTAGGTAAGATAAGGTTTAGACCTTATCTTACCTAATGGTACCTAACAAGCCTATTTTGTGTAAAAAAAAAAACAAAATAATGTTTATGTAAACGACTTCAAAAAATCCTCAATGTCATCGCGTAAATATAATTTTTCCATAGACATCTTTCAGTTTTTTATCCTGTCGCTAGTGGTGCCACCTGTCGAGTCCTAAGGAACTTATCGTTTTTTCTAGTAAGCCTCGTTAACGACACGGGTAAACCTGGAGGTAGCCACTAGTATCTGAATATTCATTAGTTAGTTATTCATACATAACTTCCTTTGTAGAGCGATGCAAGAATACGAAATGGCTGGCATGTTTGTGATAAAACATTCCACTTTGATAGCGGAAAAATTCAGGAGCAATTCTGTTTATTAATTGATTATGTTAATTAGTGAATAAGTTAGTTGAAGCTATGAGAAATGTAACCATGATGCAATAGGGCTATTTTAAAAATGACTAGTTCCATTAGGTATGCCCTTATTTTTAAACTAGCTTTTGCCCGCGACTTCGTCCGCGTAGAAGTCGAAAACTTGAAGTAGATTGGACCAAAAAATCACGTTGTCCCATACAAACTTTGCCTCCCTTTTTCACCCTTTAAGAGGTAGAATTTCGAAAAATCCTTATCGGAAGCCTACGTCATATAAAGAACACACCCTCCAAACAGGTCTCTACGATCAGCGGTTTAGGCTGTGCGTTGATCCGTCAGTCGAGTCAGCCAGGACAAATAAATTTTATATGTATAGATGTCTCTCTACTCTGATAGTGGAAGGTGACCAGAGGTTTACTCACTTTAAAAACTCCTCCCTCGCCTTAGTGTGCCTTGCGGTTTCACCTGCGTAACTCCCGACCCGACGAGAATATTGAGATTAAAAGTGTCCTACTCCATCCCCTAAACTACCACTATGACGATCATCTAAATCGGTCCAGCCGTTTGACCGTGAAGTGGGAACAAACAAATAGAGTTTCAAATTTATAATACCTATTATTTGTGATGATATTCATTGTATTACGTCCTGTATTTATTATTAACTAGCTGCGCCACGCAGTTTCACCCGCGTAATCATTTTCTGCGCAACTTTCTTAATATTTTCTTTCATAAAACCTTCTCTTGACAATATCAAAGACAACAAAAAAGAATTGGCCAAATTGATCCAGGCGTTGTTGAGTTATGCGCTTACCTTAACACATTTTGCGATTCATTTATTATAGAGATTAAAAATTATATATATGAGAGAACCATAATATTAAATTAAAACTAAAATAATATAAGAATAGATTATCCTCAAGCGCGTCTCCCCGAGGCAGCGTTCCGAGAAAACTAGCAACACTCTTTGGGATTGGGATTAGGATAGGACTAGATACGAAGTTAGACTTAGAACTACTCAAAATACACTACGAGTATTTGCAATATACCTCGAAGGTGCTGTAATCTTCAACAGACCCAGTTTGCTACAGGTAAAAGAAAGAAAGATATCTCGCTCGGTCAATATAGTGTTTCTATCTGTCTATCTATTTCAATATCTCTGCTAACTACCCAACATAACGATTGTAAAAGATCACCTCTTGAATTAAATCAAATCACTGCCTGTTATGTCAGCGAGTCCGCCTCTTCACTGTCCCCCGGCGGGGGTCCCTCGCGATATGTCAAACACATATCAATTGTAAATCAAACAAGCAGGAAGTGACCGTTTTGTTCACTAAGGGTAACGCCCAATGTATTTTGACGACCTTTGTGGCATGGTGGGTGAAAATTAAAAACTTCAAGTGACAAATTGGCCCACTATCTTGGAGTCTTCCTCCTACCAGCTGGTCTTTGTTTGGTTGGCATCCGACTCCTGGCTGCGGAGTTGCTATGCTTTGTTGAAATTTTTCTTACGATTTCCAGTATCTGATATTTAAATTAGAATAAAATAAAAACTCATTATCCTTTCAGAACTATTCCCTTGGATATCTGATATAGACAGATTGCCATATTTCAAATCAAATCAATCATTTATTCACATTAAATAGTATATAAATAATATAAATAAATAACACATTCTATACATCGGTAAATACTCTTTAAAGTTATAAAAGCACTTTTCGGTCAAAAAATTATGTAATTCTCTCTTAAACATAGAGAAGTCTTCAATTTGAGCTATACGATCTGGCAACTCACTGTACATCATGGGAGCCAGTGCCATAAAGCTTTTCCCGAAAAAAGCTGTATTGTGATTAGGTACAAGGAGTTTATATCTAAGACGAGCACTATTAATTCCCGTAAATAAATGAAGGTTGCTTTTGGTAAATATTAAAGACTCGAAAATGAACAAGCATGGCAATGTTAAAATCTTGCTCTAAACAAAATCGTGGTCATTAACTAGAAACTGGAACTTGCTTAAAGGAAACAATTAACGACTAATAGAAGTAAAATGAAGAAGACATACTGCAACGACCCCAATTAAATTGAAATAGTGGTAGGCTGAAGAAGAGAAATCAATAATAAATAACTATTGCAGGACATTCCACACATCGTTACTTTACTTGTGTTATAGGAGCTAGACAACTCATAATCTACTTGTAATACTTTTCTTTTGTAAATCATTACATAGTATAAAACAAAGTCACTTTTCTCTGTCTGTCCCTATATATGCTTAGATCTTTAAAACTACACAACGGATTTTGTAGCGGTTTTAATAGATAGAGTGATTCAAGAGGAAGATTAATATGTATATATATAAATGCTTAAGCATAAATACCTGTCTGAGGCGAAAATCGAACCCGCAACCCTGTGTTTGGCAGTCCGGCATGGTGACCATTGTGCCAACTGGGTAGTCAATACGAGGTATGTAACCCTCTTAAGTAAGCTAGACAAACCCACTCCATCTAACACATGTCCCCGGCACTACAGCGCCCTGAATAGCAAGGATCAAAAGAAAACGCTGTAGGTATATATAATCTAGATTAGATGTATATGCCAATAATGTATTACTGTGAGCTAGAAGCCTAGAAGTCCGTTGTTACTAATAACATATTACATATTATTATGATCGCGGTTTCTGGTTTATATTTTTATTTCTCTAAGATAATAATAATGATAAACTATAAAAGCAACAAACTACAGTAAATGTTTACACAGTGTTATAAAAGCTGCGCGTGCGCTCCCCTACCGCTCCGACTAATGCATTACTGAAATAACGACATATGCATCGTGTTGCGTAAAGCGACACTCAGTTAGGGCTGCCACGTGGATAGACGAATATTTTATTACTAAATCTATAAATAAAAAATTCAAAGTCCTGCCTGACTGATATACTATACTGTATACTGGGGTAAAATTTGGTTCGAAGCGTTGCAAATATGGGAAATATAAAATAATAGGCTCCAAATCTAGAACCCGTGGAAATGTCGGAATAAAAAGCATAGATCAAAAGAATAGGCTCTAAAGCTTTTGGACTAATTTTAATAATATTCGTTATGCAAATCCATTGATTCTGAGAGTAACGTAGACTACTTTTTATCCGGGATCGAAACTACGCGGTTAAAACCATGTGACGCTACTAGATTTTTATCCTGCGGGTAATAAGATCCACTAAAAAGTTTTTCAAAAAATTTGATAAAAGTGACAAAATAACAAGGAAATAAACAAATGAATAGTTTTTCAGATTGACAATAAAGCAAATATTTATCTAGTGACCTGTTTTGAGTAGTTTTTCATATTTTTAAGAAATATTTAGTTTTTAATTATGGTGGCTGATGGCCCTTATTACCCGCAGGTACGGTATAGCTATTTTTCAGTCCACTTTATACGCAGCGCCACCTTCGATAACCGGCGGTTATTGGAACTAATTGTTTAGAATAGTAGCAGCCCTAATTTTATTTCTAAAATATCCTAAAACAGATAATCCAGCACGCAAGGGACGTTTATGTTAATTTTATGTAGATGTTGTTCACAGATCGTGATGCACTTTTACAACTTATTTTATGATCGAAAACAAATAGTTACACTGCTTCTATGCAGTTCTTTATTACATACATTAAAATTATTTATTTGTAGCTTTTTGATTAGCTTATGGCTTAGTACGACTTTTGCAAAGTCGCAAAGAATTCGCTTTACGTAATTCTTTTGCGGTCGTAATAATATTTTGTTATTTTGAAGGCGATAGTTGACTTCGGATTTCCTCTACAACTTTTTTCAAAAATGAAAGATTTTCTTTACATCAGAAAATTAAAATTTTCTTCAAAGACAAAAACTGCTTCCTTCCATGCATATTAGAATAGTCATTTGCAGGAAACTACGAAAATGAGCTATTTCCTTTGATTTGCCAGACTATGTTTTTTGTTTCCAGGAATTTATTTTCATATTCCCACGGGATCGGTACCTACGCGGGTGAAACCGCATAGCGCAGCTAGTTTAAAATATTCAGCCAGCTACTGGAACTAAGTTGCTCAGGATCGCACACAGCACACCATGCAATGCAAAGGTCTTACAATAAAGAAGTAAGTTATGTACTATGTATGTATATCTTAAAATAGAGTCCCGGTGTAATTCCCAAAGCATACGGCGGAAACGGGAAACTCCAACCCTTTATGGTCGTTACTAAAACTCCATAAAAGAACAGACTTTAACTCACTGTTTATAAAACGTATCCGTTGCACCACAACCAACTAAAACATTTCATGTAAAATAGATAAAATTCAAACTCCTGACTAACTAATATATTAACGTACAACCAATAGATGAATCGGGCAAAAATTTTGGAAATTCAAAACCGCTCTGAGGGGCTAGGCTCTACATATTCATCATCATCATCGTCATCATTCTGACGCGGATGAAACCGCGGAGCGCAGCTCGTATTATAATAAAGAGGAAAGATTTTTTGATTTGTTTGTTTGTAACAAATAGGCTCCGAAACCACTAGACCGATTTTCATAAAACTTGATTTAATAATACATTGATTAATTGGGAATAACATAGGCTACTTTTATCCCGATATTTTCACGGGATTGAGAATTACGCGGGTGAAACCGTGAAGCGCTGCTAGTGTAAAATATTTTCATCGAAACGATGATATTTTATAATGGGTGAAGATCTTAAAGGAAGTGTAATGTAAGAGTAAGAAACAAGCAATAAGAGTAGACGCGAACAGATGTAAAGTTAGCTAAAACAATGCGTTCCTTGATGATATAACAACGCGAGGCGAACGTCGGACGGTGCACCCCTCGGAGTTATTTTAGACCAAGTTCATTAACGTTGACATTATTAGCTATAGGGATGGGACATGTCGATAAAACAGAAACATTCCCTACGATTATACCTGACTTTTTTACATATGATATTACATAATATGATAGGTTAGCCTTTGACCAGTATCACACCCGCCTGATGGCAGGTAACGATGCGACGTAAGATATAGCACGTTTTCCTAGAAGATACCTATTCAATACCCATAAAAAACATAATTTACCATAACTTAATGGAATCAATTGCCTGTGTCTGTCTTTCCTGGCGTGTATTATTTGGGAGCTTCAAGTCTCGATAAGATCCCCTTCCCTCCGGACCTCGTTACCGAGTATACGTGTCTTAAAGTGCTACTCAGTTTTTTCTCTCGAAAATAAATCAAATTGAACACTTAAAATCAATCGTAAAAATAGGAGTGCATAAGAATTAAGAGGTTAACGCGTCAACTGCAGCAGTCTCTGACTCATTGCACTACGCATCGATGTTCCCACTACCTACTGCAACGTACGTCGTGCGTAAGAAAGCTCCACCCTGCGCTCATTAAGAAACAGCGCCCGGATCCACCCCCACGTACGTCACACGCACAAGCACGACTATACGCAGCGGTGAGTCAACTCCTTTGGTTGCTGTTCGCCTAGTACCTCAGAACTATCTTACGCGGTGAATCTATCAATATAATGTCTATAACAAACCGCACGCCACCAAATAAAACAGCTATTGATTCGCCCACAACTTTTCTCACGCCGATACAACAGCTTTGCCTGTCTGATTCAAATATTCCGGCATCCCAGGACAAGGAAAACAGAACAAATCCGTTATTCCTTCTTAATAATCACTCCAAACGTAAACGTGATGAGGCTGATGATTATCTAACCAAAGGCGAACTCTTGAATTTCCTTGCGGCAATGAGAGATGAGCAAAATCAACAATTCTCAGCTGTACTTGAGTCGGTAAACTTTATTAAGGAGTCAATTACCTCCTTAACTAATAGATTCGACGAAATATCCCAAAAAGTAGAACTCCTCGAAAAGGAAAAGGCCACCAGCGACCAAAAGATTCAGATCCTTGAAAACAAGGTTGAGGTCTTAGAGCGCTGTACCAGAGCTTCTAGCATCGAACTGAGAAACATCCCACAGACTCCGAAGGAAACTAAAGAAACCTTAAAACTCATAATTGAGAAGACAGCCGCAGCCCTAGCGATTGCACCTGATAACTTTATCATTAAAGACATTTATCGTATAAACTCGAACTCTCCTATTAAACCTATTATAGCCGATTTCAATACAGTGTTTATGAGAAACGAATTTTTGAACGCTTACAAAAAATATAATAAACAACATTCTACAGATAAGTTAAACACTGCACATTTAGAAATCGCAGGAAAAAGCAAACAGATATACATATCAGAGAATCTAACTTATAAGGACAGAAGACTTTTCTACCTAGCACGGGAGTTCTCTAAAAACCACGATTATACCTACTGCTGGATTTCATCTGGAAGAGTTTTTCTTCGTAAAGCTGATAACTCACCACGTATCCTTGTCGGATGCGAAAACGATCTTCAAAACTTGATAAATCCAGCCAACCCTGCGGTCCTACAACAGCAATAAACTAGTGATCGCATTTACCTAAACGTTTCTGTTTTTGCTCTAATGTATGCTTAAATTCTAAATATTGTCTTTGGCAGCTGCCTTTATACTATTAATTGTGTAATATTGAGTACCTACAAATAGGCTTTCGTACATAGTCTCCCTATTATTTTATATTTTTTGTGTGTTTTTCTATATTTTTAGTATATAAATAACGATAGGTATAATTTCGGAAGATAAGTGAAATTGTATAAGTTTATATATTTAGGTATATTTACTGATTATAAGGTGAATACAATACTATTTTAAATTATTTTTCAGCAAAGCATCGAACTGTCAGGTTATTTAAAGTAATCTAACTGTCTCATTTAAATCATAGCTATTACATAATATCACACCTTTTGCCCTGTCATTTATCCAATTTTGCTCCTAACTTCTCTACAGGCGCCAAAAAAAAAAAAAAAAACCTTCACCTATAAACTAACTTTTTGTTCACTCGATTCAATCTCATACAAAAATGCCTCATTCAAATATACACATCACGAATGTTGACCTCGTCTCACCATCAGAAGCGCACTTCTGTTCTCCTGAGCAAATAAAAGAGTACATAAAGAAACCTAAAAAACAGCTGACTGTACTCTCACAAAATATTAGATCTATTAATTATAATTTTCCAAACTTCCAAACCCTACTGAATCGAATTCCTTTTGAATGTGATATACTAGTCCTTACAGAATGTTGTCTCTCTTGTGCTTCAAACACCTTTATTCCTATAATACCAAACTACACTCACTTTGCTACTAAAAACCATCTTAATAGAAATGACGGAGTAGTCGTTTATGTGAACTCTGGGATTTTATGCGACATCGAAGAAATCAATCTCGATAATACTGCCTCTGGTCTTCGTATAAAACTTAATCAAGAAACAGTTTTACTATGTATCTACCGTTCCCCGTCTAATGATAACGTGCAACCCTTTCTAAATGCTCTTGATAATACGCTTAGATCACTTTCTAAATACAAAACGATTGTCATCACTGGAGATATCAACATTGATATTGGTCCATCACCAGTACACGCAACACGAACGAATGATTACTTAAACTGTTTGGCTTTTCATGGCTTACTACCTGGCTACACTTACCCCACTCGAGAAAATACCTGCCTCGATCATGTTCTGGTCAAGTCCAAATCTAAGATCATTACCTTGGTCATTGACTCCACAGTTTCTGATCATTATTCTACACTGTTTAGCTTCATGCTGAAAGAACCACAGATAAAACCCAACCCTACAGTTACAAAAATTAATTATAAAACTCTGGATGACACAATGAATACCCTTCAACCCTCTCTACTGGCACTCTGTGCTAATCAAAATCCAACCAATACCACCGACCAACTTATTCAAATCTTGAAAAATGCTATAGAAACAAATAGTGTAACTAAAAACCTACCTACAAGACATAGAATAATCAAACCCTGGATTACACCCGGTTTGCTAAGATGTATACGACACAGAGACTACCTCCACCGCAAACTTCGTAGATCACCGATTGATCAGATACTTAATATATCTTATAAACGTTATAGAAATTTTTGTACAAAATTACTGAAAAAGGCAAAGCGAACTTATGAAACCCATGAGTTAAATGATGCTAGCCAAAATCCTAAACAACTATGGACTGCGATTAAAAGAATTACAAATACTTACACAACTAAACAGCAAAATTCTTCTCTCCTGTCAATCTCGACCTCTGCAACAGAATCCTGTGATAAAATTAATAATTACTTTGTTAACATCGGAAAGGATCTAGCCGAAAAAATTATAACAAATCCTAACGATAATAATGTCGATAGAAACTCCCACTTATCACCTTCTACGACTACTTTGTCCTCATTCGTCCTAGTTCCTACAGATAGCCAGGAGATAATTACTGCAATAAATCAACTTAAATCATCAGCATCTTCAGGATGGGACAATATCTCCCCACTTATCATTAAAAGGTATTCATCACTTTTAGCTCCGATACTAACTCACATTTTTAACTTGTGTCTAGACCAAGCCGTTTTTCCTCCCTCGCTCAAAAAGGCAACCATTCACCCCATCTTTAAGAGTGGTGATAAGCGTTCGCTAAATAACTATCGCCCTATTGCAGTTCTTAATGTCTTTTCAAAAATACTCGAACGCCTTATCAACAAAAGACTAATGGATTACCTTGAACATCTAAATTTATTGTCTCCTAACCAGTTTGGTTTCCGAAAGAACAAATCGACATCTGATGCGGTAAACGAGCTTCTAAATTATATTGTCAATAACCTAAATAATGAAGTAAAAGTACTTACAGTCTTCCTTGACCTGGCAAAAGCCTTTGATACTGTTCCTACCTCTATTCTTATTGATAAATTGGAAAACTTGGGTATCAGAGGCCAACAACTTAATCTCTTTCGTAGCTATCTGACAGACAGAACACAGATAGTAAAAGTTGACGGCTACTTAAGCCATGAACTTCCAATTTCACAATACGGGGTGCCACAAGGTAGTATACTTGGGCCTACTTTATTCTTGGTGTATATAAATGATCTTTGTAATATGAAATTACAAAACGCCAATGTTGTATCTTTTGCAGATGACACTGCCATAACTTTCACTGCATCGACATGGACTGAGCTCGAAACTATTGCGCAGACTGGACTTGATTTGTCTACTGATTGGCTTTTCAAAAACTCCCTAACTCTAAATACATCAAAAACCAAAATTATGACTTTTTCAGTAAGCTCTAAATCACAACCAAAAAATCGGATACTACTCAAAGTTCATTCCTGTCCAACACGAACACGATCTAACTGTCAATGCTCCGCCCTTGATTCAGTCACGGAAATTAAATACCTCGGCATTATATTAGATAATATCCTGTCTTTCAAACCACAAATTAATATTGTCACAGGTAGGATACGTAAACTTATTTACATCTTTAAAACGCTGAGGGATGTTGCAAACTCGTTTGTGATTCGCAAGGTGTACCACGCACTATGTTCATCCATACTCAATTACTGCATAACTAGCTGGGGAGGTGCCCCTAAAACTGTCATAGAACCCCTCGAAATAGCCCACAGAGCTATACTTAAAGTGGCAGCATCCCGAACAATTTTATATCCAACAGACCAGCTTTACAGGGATTGGAATTTACCCAACGTTAGACAATACTTTATAATGAACACTATACTTATGCAACATCGTAAAACCCCCTTTGTTGCAACCTCTAAGCGTAGGAAAGATCAAATCTGTACCTTCCCTCCACCTAAATTTGCTTTCACAAAAAAATTCCCCATTTTTCTCGGCCCATATCTATATAATAAAATCAATTCCCACCTTCAAATATTTGGTCTCTCCACTTACCAAACCAAATGCTCTGTTCGCTTATTCCTTTTAAGATTCACCTATGATGATACCGAGAAATTTCTACAAATTGATAAATAAAAACTAATCTCATTTACAAATAGAACCTAACCTGATTTACTTACATACTCGTACATACAATATACAATCGAATGTTATCTCCATTTACTCTCGCCAAATCAGTCAAATAAATATATATATATATAATAAATAATGTTTTTTATCTCAGTTGCTCATAAAGTGGTTCTTATTCAACCGCTTTTGAGCCAATAATCCAACATGTTACGCACGCGTGCGTTATGCATTTCCCCGAAGCCACTAGTGTGTTATAATAAGTTATCCTGATAAGTTAAATTGGTATCTTACTGCTAATTACATATTGTTATGTAAATGTAACAATCTTGATTTATCGGGGTTATACTGTATTAATTATACTGTATTATCTCCAAAAATTTTGTTATTTCTTATTTTCTTTACTTTTTAAGTCTTTTCTTTTGTTCACAACTGTGCATTAAAGTTACTCTTTAATGTTTTAGTCTTGTCCTATATACTTAAGAATTATTGATTGAGATGAACTCACTTGTTAAATCTATACTAAATATTATTATATAGAATGTACTTATGTTTGTTTTGCATTTACTAGGATTAGGATGATTTAAATCACCAATGAGGGGAAAGGGCTCTGCATACCCTTATTACAGGTTATTTTATAACCTAGCAAGGGATGCAGACCAAAACCATACTATTGGTCTTTAACGGTTAACCTAAACATGTAAGTGGTACTTCTGATAGTGTAAACTTAAGTCCTAAATATTTATTTATGATGCCACCCACCTTCTCTACTTACTTAATTTTAAGACTACTGTAAACTTTTTTGATAAATAAATATTTATTATATATATTTATTATTATTATATATAACGTTGACATTATTAGCTATAGGGATGGGACATGTCGATAAAACAGAAACATTCCCTACGATTATACCTGACTTTTTTACATATGATATTACATAATATGATAGGTTAGCCTTTGACCAGTATCACACCCGCCTGATGGCAGGTAACGATGCGACGTAAGATATAGCACGTTTTCCTAGAAGATACCTATTCAATACCCATAAAAAACATAATTTACCATAACTTAATGGAATCAATTGCCTGTGTCTGTCTTTCCTGGCGTGTATTATTTGGGAGCTTCAAGTCTCGATAAAATAGGTATCCTTTTATTTCTTAGACCAAATAGTGAAAGTAGCCAAACACCCACCTATCATGTGTAAAAAATACAGTCAAATTGAATACCTCCTCCTTTTCCAAGTCGGTTAAAAATTAATAACTTTATAACCAAAATAAAATACCTAGAGTCAACTTGACAAAAATTGTATAACAAATTAATTTTGACATTTCTTACAACATACAAGTATTGAACAAGTACATAATAAGTAAGTTGCTTAATCTTATTAAAATTAAATTTAGTATACGTCCTTTAAAATTAATTACTTTAACACCGGAAACCGGAATTATAAAGATAATTTCAATCAAGGTTAACAAGGAGATGTCACAGATTAAAAATGTACAGTTGAATCGTTTTACAGCCTAAATCAATAACCTAGCCTATGAATAACGTATGTAATTCTTTTCCATCCAAAGGTTGCCAGGAAGAAATCGCTTTCAGCGATAAGGCCGCTCATTTGTGCAACTTATACTTTCTAACAATTACTTTACACAGATTTTTTTGATATATTTTCTAAGGCAAAAACTAACAAAAAAGTCATCAAGCGATTTAATAGTTCCAGAGCGTATTTATTTCAAACAAAAATCCAAATAACACATCTTCTAGTATTTTCTAAGGTTTTCGAGAGTTGAAGTCACAATGAAACTAAGTATTATAAGTTAAGTATTTTAAACGTTTATTTTGTAAAAACCTAACGTTTTGAAAACTTTACAGCTCTCATATTCACAGGCAGACTAAGGTGACAAGGCCTTATCTAAGGAGAAGTAAGTAGAGTAGTCTTACAAAAGTATTAAAAATGTTGTTAAACTACCGTTTAATTAAAAAAAAAGTGTGTATGTCAGCTCCGACGCACGACTGGAGTTTACTCCTTAAGTACGAGTATCTAACCATACGCAATACACTCACAGCACCAAAAACGTGACACGATTTTCGTTACTTGTTAGTAGGTGTTACCCCTCGGATTTTTCTCATACCGGGCGCCTTATATATGAAAATCGATTCTTAAGGAGTAAACTCCAATAAACTCCAATTAAACGTCTCAGGTAAAATCCCGACTTCAAAAAAAAAGGAGGTTCTCAATTCGGTTGTATGTATTTTTTTTTCGTTAAAATATTAACTCAATATTGACTCAAAACAATTGGACTAATTTGGATCAAAATCTTCATAGTTGGAATAGTTTAGTTTAGTTAGGGGATGGAGACGAGTATCGATACTTTTGATCCCGAAATTTTCGCGAGATCAAGACTAACGCGGGCGAAACTGTGGCGCAGTTAGTAGTTACACATAAATGTATTTATGTGAACCTGTTGCGCAGGCGCATATTATAGTGACTTGACTGCCGCATTGTGTCACATGACAAGTAGTCGGGTGACATTTCGTCACTCGAATAGATATAAATGTAGATTGATCCGTTGAAGGGCACGGTTGCGACTGCGAGAGTAATTCTACTTGGCTTCAGATCACCAACTTTCTTATCGGACGATACTGGTATCAAAGTAAAATACTAGAGTATGAATAGACATGACTTAGGACTAAATAAAAAAAATCATTAATTCCATTTTTATTTACTGATTATAGTTTTGGACATTTTACTAGATAAGTAGTCATTTTGCCATTGGACATTGTCACCTAATAGACGTTTTAACATGTGCACTTTTTTAAGCAGGTTTTTAAACTAATAATTTTTTTGTATTTGTATTTACAAACAATGACATTTTCCTATACCTATAAATTTCTGATTCGGAGACATTTTTTCATACAATCTGTCGTTGTGATTATTTTCTGTGAAATTTCTACGTACATAGTTAAGTATAAGTACAAAATATTACGACAAAAATTTGGTCATTATTTGAATATACATATTGCAAAATGACGATATCGACCCAGTCTTGATATCAAAACGTCATAGTTACTATATACAAATGAACGATAAATGCCTTTAGCAAAACGTCTAGACCTTAAAATGCGTCATTCAAATTCCTTGTTTTTTGACAAACGATAATTTGATCCGTCGTCGATGAAAAAATTGCTCGCATACAAGTATTTTCTAATTGATTATGTGTCGAGCCCAGATTTGTTAAGATGTCAAATATTAAATGGTTGTCTTGGGTTTGGTAATAAATAACTGTTACTTGTATTTGCGAGTAGGTACCTACCTACCATTGCTACCTACCTATTTACATTTGTCGTAAAGGTGTGAAATTGTTGACCATTCAATAATCTATATATATAAAATGATTTGTCCTGACTGACTGACGGATCAACGTACAGCCTAAACCGCTGATCGTAGAGACCTGAAACTTGAAAGGTGTTCTCTTTGTGTAACGTAGGCATCCGATATGAAAGGATTTTCCGAAGTTCTACCCCTAAGGGGGTTAAAAAGGGGGGCAAAGTTTGTATGGGACAAAATCCAATTAGAACCATTTTCGACTTCTACGCGGACGAAGTCGCGGGCAACAGCTAGTCTATGGATATAAAATTCTTTGCCTTGACTGACTGACGGATCAACGCACAGCCCAGTGCAGTAAACCGCTGATCGTAGAGACCTAAAACTTGAAGGGTGTGTTCTTTGTATGACTTAGGCATCGGATAAGAAAGGATTTTGTATGGGACAACGTGATTCCTTGGTCCATTTTCGACATCTACGTGGACGAAGTTGCGGGCTAGAGCTAGTATACAGTAAAATACTAATTAGATATCCAGGTATTTACAACTTTTTAAAACGACAGGGTGTTGTAAGTTTGATGAGTCTGTATGTGTGTGTTTGTCCGTGGCATCGTAGCTCCCTAACGAATTAACCGATTTTGATTATGCTTCTTTTGTTTGAAAAGTGAATTCGGCCTTAGCTTGTTTGATCGAAATCGGTTTAGCCGTCTATAACTTATGGGGGATCAATTTTTTAAATTCTACGTTTAAGTTTTCTAAATTCATTTATGGTTGTGTTCAATGGGTAGTAGCCACCGTTGTATTTGGATAAGAGAAAGGTTTTTTTTTAATTTTACCCGGTTATGGAAGACAAAGAATGCCCAATGCCCATACAGTCTTGTATTTACAAACTTCCTCGATTTTACTAACCATCGACATTCGGGTTTTCCTTCCTACAGATTTATCTATAGCGCGCACTCTACAATTAGGGTGACCAGTGTCTCATTTATATTTTTTTGTCGATAGTCTGTCCCATAAACATTGTCGATAATATTTTTATCGACAATATTTTCCCATCACACTTTCCCATCTCTAAGCAGTGTTTACACGGGATGCGGGCGTCTCGTCCGTCTCGAGCAATGAATCATAGTATGCACCCGGCTTTATACACTCCAGGATGCACTTTGTAAACAGCGGGTAGTTGGGAAATTTTATAGCCACCAACTAAACTATTATATTGTGTTTATGTATGTATGTTTGTTCGGGTCAAATCTTGCAACTTTATTTTGATCCACTTCCCGGTTAAAAATTGAGCTGAAATTTTGCAAACATGTGTAAATCGGGTGACAATGCAGTATTATGTTATACTAAAAGATAATACAGCGTAATGAATGCTCTACAAAATCACTACATAGTATAAAACAAAATCGCTTCCTGCTGTCTGTCTGTCCCTATGCTTAGATCTTTAAAACTACACAACGGATTTTGATGCAGTTTTTTTAGATATATAGAGCAGACCGCTCAAGAGAAAGAAAAAGGTTTTCAAGAGAAAGGTTTTACTAGGTATATAAAACAAAACTACCACGCGTACGAAGTCGCGGGCAATAGCTAGTTAATATATAAAAAACCTCATTTTTACATAGTATTAAAACTAAGTTGGGGACAGTAGATGGAACTACGTATGTATTTTTTGTCTGATGTATTATTAACGGAGGAAATATGTGACAACACCTGAAATGTAAATGAAGGTACTAAATACAATGATTGGCTTTTATAGGTACGTTTTGTCTTATCTATCACGTCTTATCATTCATTGCACCCACATTCCAAAAACATTATCAATTAACTAACTTTCGCCCGAGATTTTGTCCGCGTAAACTTTTTTTATTTTTATTATTTTTATATCTACCAGTTAAGTATAATTATCTATATGTATGCCAAATTTTAACCCGATCCATCTATCCGTCTGTCAGTCCTAATCATAATTTATATTTATAGAAATCAAAAGAAAACTAGTAAATGCAATTAACTTTACCTTATGAATGCCATAATCTTTATCTATCACATCTGATTACATCTGATGGCAGGTGAAGATGCGGTCTAAGATGTAGCACGCTTTCCTAGAAAATATCTATTCACTCGCGACCTGAAAACCCCCAAAGTTATACACGTCAGGAAAGACAGACGCAAGATTCAATTCCCTTGCTGTACGAATAAGGAATGACGAAGCAAAATAAGTTATCAACAGATAAAATAAATTGAAAACAATAGTAAATTAGCTTATTTTATCTGTGAATAGGTAATTTATTTGTTTTGTGTACGTGCTTAGTATCACGAATACATATTTTTACGGCTGTGGACCAATTGACCACCAAATCTCACCACATACAGACAATTATCACTAAGATTTCTCAATCTGTAATATCTGTAATCTGTAATATTTTGGATTGGCAATTTTATGGTTGAGTTGCAAGAAATTTAGTTCTTCTTTGGCTACTGTTTGTGAAACTGAAAGGTTTAATGATAACAGTTGAGAAAAAATGCATCGTCTTTGGCAAATGGTTGAGTAGAAAGAATGTTAGTTCTTTATGGCAAGTGGTTGTAAATCTCAGTTGCCAATGTTGCCGGAGAGGATTTCTCAACTGACTAAAAGTAATCAAATTTACACATGATATTGAACAAATAACCAGTTATAATTTTTTATTTTATCTTTATATTTGACGACCCAGTTGGCACAATGGTTACCACGCCGGACTGCCAAGCACGGGGTTGTGGGTTCGGACAAGTATTTATGCTTAGATATTTGTCTGTGGTCTGGTTGTTTCTATGTATTATAGGTATATATTTACAAAAGAAAAGTATTTATGTAGTATATCCGTTGTCTAGCACCCATAACACAAGTCTAGTTACTTAACTTGGGGCTAGATGGCGATGTGTGGAATGTCCTTTAATATTTATTATTATTTATTTATTATTATATTCTTGAGAATTTAAAAATTTTTCGGTTTCCCTGACAGAGAACTAAAATTCCGAACTTATCAGGAAAATTCCTGTCATCTGGTAACCCTACCTGTATAAAGCATTACCAACACACATACCTATTGACAAGCAGAGAGACTCTCGCTCGGTCAACAAATCAATGTACAAACCTAACACAATTTAATCAATTATCTGCGTTTAGATATATCGAATACAAACATTCGTTTGATTGAACGCCCCATTGCCCAGTGACGTTAGGTACCTACATTGAATGCATCCAGTTTAATGGCTGACCCTTCATTGGACGATTGGACATTTCCTCTCTTAGGGACGGGATAATTACTATCGATATATCGATATTCGCAGTACGAATAAGGAAGGGGCGAAAATAACGAGGCTTGAATGTTTGAATTTCCAAAAGACCGGCCGGAGTTTTGGCGGGAACGAATTAATTAACAACATGTCGTGCTGCAGTTTTATTTTTATGAAACTTAGTTGTAATCCGAATTGAATTGTATAATTCTGGTGGAATGTTATTCAATTTAGTTCTGTGAAAGTGCACAAGTGTAGTGAAAGTAAAAATCAGTGTCAAACATGAAGTTTTCTCGTTGCCTCCAAATCTCCTATTAAGGTTATGGTAAACTTGCCACCGCTTTACTATAGCCCCTGACTTGACGGACTATGACGACTTTGACTGTTTTGAAACACGTTAGGCCCAATTAATGAAAAATCGGGTCATAATTTGATGCAAAATATAACTTGACACTGGCTAAATGCACAAGCCGTGCGAAGCCATAATTAATTTTAAAAAAAGACCGGCCAAGTGCGAGTCGGACTCGCGGACGAACGGTTCCTTACCATGTTGTATGGGAGCCCTACTTTTTTTTCTATTTTTAGCAACTTTCGTCATAGCGGCAACAGATATTTCTGTTTTTATGTCATAATCTGTGAAAATTTCAACTTTCTAGCTATCACGGTTCACGAGATACAGCCTGGTGACAGACAGACAGTAAAGTCTTAGTAATAGGATCCCGTTTTCACCCTTTGGGTACGTAACCCTAAACAACATAATCTGTTGAACACTACTTCTAAAAGTCTATCGATATCGATAAAATTCTTCAATACAACATAACATCACTAATCAATCCGATTTCAAAGGAAATACAGTTCAATGCAGTTAAAGCTCAAACGACGTTAAATGGACCCACTTTATACCAACATACTTCACTACGCATAGAGGGCTAAGGGTCCTTCAATAACAGTTACTTCTAAAACAATAGCTTACTAAATGCAGCTGGTTTTACCAGCATAAAAGATGGACTAATAATATTAAAATAATAATATTGCCCTTACCCCCAGGGCACCTTGAGGTGAGATGTCGGGAAGTCACCGTTCCACATCTATGGCTCGCCTTAGTTGGTTGTTCGGAGTGAACACTGACGAGGAAGCGATCCCCCGCTTCTGGCTGGCTTGCCTTCACACCCCCCTCCCCCCCCCCCCCCCCGTCCAGAGTGGAATCGGAACTGAGTGGAACAGAAATGCTCGAAGGATGGATACCGAACGTCAGTGGTGAGTTGGCCCGCTCGCTTGGACTACCCGCGATGACTTAAAATCCAGTGAGGCCTCTCCATCCTTTGGCCACTCACGTTCTTGTTACCCCTTACTGTACGGTGCCTGCCATTTTTACGTGTTTGTTGGACATTGTTACGGCAGTTGCTATAGTAGTTCCCCAATATCCAGTCCACTACCATCCGATCACAATACGCCAATTTCTCCTGTAGTTTATCAATAATTTTATCTAACTCATTGTAACTTGCGACATAGTCGAATTGTTGAAGTAAAAGAAATATTTTTTTGAAATCAGGTAAAAATATAATTTAAAAAAAAACTCGACTATGACCCGGGAAAATCAACAAAAAGGGGTTTAGAGTGATAACGATTGTTAAAAGTCTGAAAACACATAATGTCTTTATTGCTGAATTGCTACAGAAAGTTGCGTAGTCGGGAAAGAAAAAAAGTTGATCCGTTTTAGCAGGTCGGATTGGAAGCTATGAATATCGTGTTAGTTTAAAAAGTAATATAAAATTATTAAAATTTGTTTTATAACGATACAAAATAAACTTGATGACATCGGGACACGCGAGCCAACATAATTGTCCCGCAGTTGGAGTGAAGTCGCGTGACGAGGTAGGTCCCGCCCGCCCAGACGCCAGACGCCGCCAGCCGCCCAGTCAGCACCGCCCGCCCTACACCTAAATTACTAGGTAGTAAGGCTAGATTACTCATGATACTATGAAAACTGTGGCGGCTAGGTTGGAGTCACCGATTCAAAGGCGCTTTCGATGACATTCTCATCACTAAACATAAACAAATAATTGATTGAATAAATCAATCAATGTTTAATTTTTCTCTATCTATACTAATATAATAAAGCTGAAGAGTTTGTTTGAACGCGTTAATCTCAGGAGCTGGTTTGAATTAAAAAAATATTTTTGTGTTTTATAGTCCATTTATCGAGGAAGGCTATATGATTCTTTTTATCCCGATATTCAAACGGGATCGGGAGTTACGCGGGTGAAACCGCGAAGTGCAGCTAGTATACAATTATTTATCTAATATTTCTGGGATTGTATTTTAAATTTATATTATCTGCCTAACTCGTAAATTTGAAATGAAAATAACCTTGAATATTTACATTAAAAAAAAAACGTTTATTTTTTTATGTATGTATCTTTGATTACTCGAAGACGGCTAAACCGATTGAGATGATTATTTTATTCACAATCCGGTTAAAAACTCTCAAGGAGCTTTTAAGTTTTCTTAATACTCGAATAATTTCGGCCAAAAGCTTCGAGGCCCTGTGGCGCAACGGATAACGCGTCTGACTACGGATCAGAAGATTCCAGGTTCGAATCCTGGCAGGGTCGCGACTTTTTGCTAGAAATTAATTCATTTTTATCCTTTTTCATAAAAGTTGGACTATCCTTGTGTCATTATTTTATCGAAATCTGTCCAGGTATTTTTATAAAAATTGTATGTTATGGATGGATTGCGCAAGTTTTTAAATGAGTGTGTGTTTGGTACTTCCAGAAAAATCTACTAAGCCGATTGCGACGAAACATGGTATGTAGGAAGCATATGGGATCATGACTTACACAGCCAAAAATACTTTCGACTTATGTTATAATAAGCTTAGAAACGACAAAGAATGTTCGTCTTTTAACTTACTTATACTAAAACATATAAAAGAACTCACTTACAAATAAATAAATGGTAAATAAATAAATAGTTAACTAAAGATAAATAAATAATTAATTATTTTAGTCAAAAACGAAGGAAACATTCTGCTTTTAAATCATATTTTATGCGCCAAGGTAAAATAAAAAGTGTCTATTGTCAGTCTAGATATACGCCATAGATCCCGGGGGGTATCGGGATCAAAAGTACATTATGTGCAATTCCTGGACTCCAGTTATTTGCTGAGTTAATTTAATCGGAATAACTTAAGTAGTTTTTGCCTTTGGCCCCTTTTGGTGACTTAAAAAAGACTTTGTTGTTCTAATGTTTTATTTATCAACGACTTTCAACTGTTCTATATGTAAATATGTTTAGTCGTGTGCTTGTCTTCTATTCTATGATATTCTTAATTTTCCAGTTACTTTAGGTTATGTTTTTATAAAAAAGTAGCAAACCCGGCGAACTCCGTTTCGCCACCAGATTTTCCTGAATTTTCTTTGCTATAAACCTCACGGAGCCCAAGACCTTTCCAACGAATGCAAAACCGTGGAAATCGGTTCGTGCGTTCTGGAGTTATAGCGTCAGGGAGGAAAACCGGACTTATTTTTATATAGTAGATATGATTTTTAAGTCTCTGCAGCAGACGGGCAGATCTCCATGGTTATTAAAAACAACAAAATAAAAACAATAAACATGGTAAATAGGTATCCCTTTTAAAATAGGTAACTATGTTTAATATTAGAGGCACAGAATAAAATTTAAATAGTAATTCTGTTTAGAGACCACACACGTATATTGTTGTATATACATATAGATAGGTAGGTATGTATAACATACTGGACGGTGTAACAATGGATGCTATGGTGTAAAAGGTAGCCCGGGACTCTACTGACTGGCTACCTGCGTAGGCAGACGGTAAGGGTGAAGCGATCGGAAAGGTGCGTGGTTCTGTACATAATTAAAAGAAAAGCGTAGCCATAAAAATTCTAAAAACCATGATAAATTATTTTAACGGGAATTTCTTAAAAGTAACCTATTTTAGGTAGATATTTCATTTTTTTTCTATAACCTATCGTATGAGATTATCCTACTAATATTATAAATGTGAAAGTTTGTGTGTATATGTATGTTTGTTACTGCTTCACGCTAAAACTACTAAACCGATTGAAATAAAATTCGGTATATAGATAGCTGGAGACCTGGACATAGGCTACTTTTTATCCTGATATTCCCACGAGATGAGGACTTACGCGGGTGAAACCGCGGGGCTAGTTAGGGAATTAAGAATAGGTAAGTATACAAACAAACATACAAAGATATGCGCGAAAAACATTACCCTTTTCTTGCAGTCTGGTAATGAAAGGGCTTAAAGTACTGACTGATTAATTTATATCTACGTACTAGCTGCGTCCCGCGTAAGTCCCGATCCCGTGGAAAAATCGGGATAAAAAGTAGCCTATGTGTTATTCTAGGTCTCTATCTATCTACATACCGAGTTTCATCGTAATCGGTTCAGTGGTTTTTGCGTGAAGGAGTAACAAACATACACATAAACACACACACACACACACTTTTACTTTTATAATATTAGTAGTTTAGCTAAAATTAACGGACGGATCCGTTATTACGTAGGTATCCGTTAAGAAAGCTTACTACCGTCAATACCGCTAACTTTGTAATTTTGAGGGTTTTGTCTGCCGGTACCTACGGAACCCAACTCCCCTTAGAACGTGCCTGCTTGTCGGGTTACCTATTTAAGGTGAAAGGGTACCGGCGCTCTCTCCACCCAAACGTAGTCGACTATTGCCTCCCTGGATAATGACACTACCACAAATATATTTGCATAAAACCTTTAACTGCCATGACTATGCCCCTAAGTCTTGGTTTTTTTCATTTTCTAACTATCATAGAAATTAAGATTTTAAAAACAAAACATAGGGGCATGGTCATGGCAGTTTTATGCAACAAAAATATTTGCTCTAGTGTCATTATCCAGGGAGGAAACAGTTGACTACATGTCATCTGTTTCCTCCCTGGATAATGTATGGTGAGAGAGCTTTCCTCTTAACATAAAAACAACCTCACGCACTCGGACCTCCTTGGTTTCTCTAACCACCTCACACCTTACATATCACATATCACATTCCTTGAATATTTTTAAGAAAAAAGCAACAATGTTTGTGGTTTTTTCGCTTAATTACGCAAAAACTACTGAACCGATTTCGAAAAAAATTGGTGTGAAGGTAGCTGGACTCTTTGGAAAACATTTACGCTAACTTCGACTCGATATTATGACCGGATTAGAAATCACAGGTAGAATTAGGGGATGGGGTAGTATAGGTACCATATGTATTTAGAAACAATTTTGCGCGAATTTTGTACAAATTACCTAAAATGTAATCCAAAGTCAATTAACTCTATTGTTTTTTTTTTAACTTAATAATAATATCAGCCGTACAAAGACTTAGATTTTATACATTTAAAACCTAGATTTAGCTTCAAAAAATAGGATAAATAAAATATATACCTAAGATTTGCCTTAAGTTTGAATTATCTTTAAACAACCAAAACACTGTTATTTAATATAGAAACAGCAGTTTATTTTTCTATTAACTTAACCTAAAAAACAACTTACCCCGTCGAAATCCAATCAAATTAACACCTGACGGACACACTCACAAAAAACATCAAAGACAACACACACAGAAAAGTCTATAACAACCCTTATTATGAGAAAGAATCAAAAAAGCCCGAAAAATAGAATAAAATCGCGTATTTTTGTAGTTATCAGAGCACAGACCACCCTAGTCGTAATCTCTTTGACAGCTGATTGCCAGACTGGAGGTAGAGCGCATGCGTCAACCGCAGAGGGTGGAAAAAATACCTTTTTTTGAGACGGGGGTTGCGAAGATGTGGGACTGAATGTTATGGACCACTTTGGGGTGTTAGAATCAGTTTAACGATGTTCAAATTCATTAATTTTAAGTTGTCGTCGAGATAAACCTGTATAAGAATATTCTACGTGACTTTTTCACTAATATTTTTTAGTATTTTTTGTTTGTGTGTAAATTGTTTCGAAACTACTGGACCGATTATAATGAAACTTGGTATGAGGATCCATAGATTCATTGAGAGTAACATAGGTTATTTTTATGTCGATATTCCCACGGGATTGAGACTTACGCGGGCGATATCGTTGGCCGTTGGTAGTCTTGTGATGTAAATTAAAAAAGAAGATATGCGCGAAAATCCATAAAAATAAAATAAATAAAAAAAGATATATTTTTTATTTTTACAACCGAATTGAGAACCTCCTCTTTTTTTAGAAGTCGGTTAAAAGTGAACTTTTATCTAAGACTCCGCATTCAGACCTTAGAGCTACCCTACCTATTTTATAACGAGGTACCAATCGTTTCGGCCATTACCTGCCAATGAAACACCAATATAAATCATGTTTATCTTAAGTCCTACCCTTATAACTTAAACACCCTCCAACCCCTAAAGTGAAAATCACTCGAGTGTTATAGATTAGGTAGAAACGCTGACCCCGGGGGGCTAACCTAGTCATCATTGTAGAAACTTCGAAAATGTTTAATAAAACAAGTTACACCTGACGAGTCGCTTTTGATGACCTGAAGCCTGAAGGCCAACAATTGTCGTAAATTACATTGCAATATCATTCCGATTGCATTTCGATTACAAAATATACCCTCATAGAAGCTCAAAATACGTTCTTTTTAAATATTGCAATATTGCGGGATGATTGGAATGTAATTTGATCAATTACAGGAATTGACCTCGGGAAGCTTATGTAAATTCACAGTTGATTAAAAGATACCAGAACAATAATTTGAATGGAATCGCGTTCGAGGACCTGGATGCTTATATCCTCATTTCCTGTTGACCCAGTTGGCACCTACCATGCCCGACTGCCAAACGCAACGTTGCGGGTTCGATTCCTGCCTAGACAAGTACATTATAGCACAAAAGTATATAGGTAGTAATGAGTTGTCTAGCGCGCATAACACAAGTCTAGTTACTTAGCTTGGGGCTAGATGGCGATGTGTGGAATGTCCTGAAATATTGATTATTATTTATTTATTTATTTATTGTGGAAAAGACCGTAATTTTTATGTTGTTGAACAAATTCAGTGAAACTTATCTGTCTGTTGCATTTTCACGTCTAAACCGATGAACCAATTTGGATGAACTTTAGTACAAAGATAAACCTTGGAAAGAACATACTACTACCTATTTATCCTGATCCCAGACTTACCTATGAAGTTATCAGCTATTATGGTTGCCTGGAAAATATCACCGTTAGGCGATAAGTCCACCCTTTGTGCCACTCTTAGATCTTTTCTATATCTCAGTTTCCTGTTTCAGTATTTTTTATGAAATCATTTTTGTTGTTGGTTTGGTTTAATGGTGCAATAAAGTTTTTGTCTAACTATCAGATCAGGTTATGCAGGTCAAACCGCGAGGCTCAACGAGTATATTAAGAAGTTAAGCCTTTAATTGGCAATCAAGATAAAATGTTAAATTCGTAAACACCTATAGGAACCTACCTACCTTGTAGACAAGGCAGCTGGCAAGGTAGTTCGATGACATTTCGCGGGCGTCGCTCTTTAGAAGGAGGTCAGAGTTGTCGATGTATGACGACCCCCGGTTTCACCTGCGTATATCCCGAATCACTAGGAATATCGGGGTGAAAAGTAGCCCATGTGTTATTCTATATCTCTAGCAACCTACATATCGAATTTCATCGTAATCGGTTCAGTAGTTTTTGCATACTGCATAATAATATTATAAGATTTAGAGTTTAAAGGGCAAAATTTCGGGCTATCTTGCGTGGCCAGACTATTTTCAGTCAAACTGGGGGGAAAGACTAGGGTATATCGGGAACGTAGCTGCAGTGGAGTTCATAAGACATCTCATCTCACTTCAACTCGACACCATTTGTGACGGGATGTAGCAAACGTCCGTTATATTTAGTTTTTACAATTCCCTACTACTTCTACTTTTACCGCCTTATGAAAATGCGTTCTACGGTTTTATTTATCGGGACCAGCGCGGGTGAAACCGCCGGACGCAGCCAGTAATCCATAAACTAGAATACACCTAGCTACATATTTTACCAAGGAATCAAATGATTAAGCAGACAGTTAAACAGTTAGAATCAGGGTTTTCCATTACCATGGTATTCGCAGATCAATAACTCCGTCTGGCGATGGAGGGGTATGGCCACTAGACTTTTAATGGCTATGTAAGGTACCTTCTGTCGCTTTCAATACATTTTCAGGACGTTTTCAGTTTATACCTCCGTACTAGCTCGTGATCTAATTGTTTTATTTACACGCATTTTAGATACCGTGGTGTATTTCGTAACTAAGAAACTGTTATCGTTTTATTGGTTTAGAAGCTTAGGGGTAAAAAGGTTAAGTAAACGTTTTCATGCCTATACTGCTGAACCGATTTTAATCAATTTTGACATAGAGATAGGTGGGACCATGGGGATTAATTATTCTATCCAACTAGTTGTCCCTACTACGGGACTGAAAACAAGTTGGAGCCCTGTGTGCAAAGCAAAAGACGATCTGAACTAAAACAAAAAACGATCTGAACTAAAACAAAAGAAGATCTGAACTAAAACTAAAGACGATCTAAAGAAGGTAAAGCAAATGACGATCGAAACAGAAACAATGGACAATCGAATCAGTAAAGCGAAGTAATTAATTACTCTAAACTTTCATCTAAAGTCTGTACAATTTTGAACCGAGGTGCTAGACTGTAGGCGCAGCTAGTGTACAACAAACGACATCGTCACGATCGCCACAAGTCGCGTGCTTCCGGCTACGGCACGCGCGTGTTCCGTGACGTCACGAGCGACATGTCGTCCCGTCGTCGTCGCGTGTCACATGCCGCGTGACGTGCATGCAATATTGATGGAGTATTCACAAGTGTTCCTTGTTAGATTCACTGAATAAGTATATAATTAAAATACCCAATATCGTCCCGCGGTTTCACGCACGTAAATCCCGATCCCGTTGGATCTTGATAATAAAAATAGCATAAATTACTCCCAATTAATCAATGTATCCTCATAAAAAGATTCATTAAAATCGGTACTGTAGTTTCAGAGACTATTCGTTACAAATAAAACCACAAAATTTACCCGCGTAATTCCCATGGGAATATCAGTATAAAAAGTAGCCATGTTTTTCCTTAGGTCATAATAAAAAATATATATACACCCGAATTGAGAACCTCCTCCTTTCTTTGAAGTCGGTTAAAAAAAAACTAACTCACACTTGGGCTCCAACTCAGACTCTTTTTTTGGGTTCCGTAGTCCTTACAAAGACTCCTTATAGTTTCATTTGTTTCCGATTAAAGACACTTCCTTCATTATAAGTATAGATAAGTGTAGAAAAGCAAACAAAGCATTTAGCTCTTGCTACAAAAAATTAAGCATGAGGATCAGTAAAGGTATAGCAAATTCAATAGAACTAGTATCCACGTTATTCTCTATTACATAATAATGATATTCCTTTTTGAATTATCCAAATCGGACAATAACTTACGAAGATATTAAGTATTAAACATACGCTGTTTCTGCCGCCTACATTCAAGGTGCGCGGATGCGTGTGACGTCACAGTGACGGTCCGAGCGAGTCGGCATGCGGCAGTCGGTAGCTACTCATAGTACACGAATCGACGGTGCGCGGGAACTAACCGCAGGTCATTTTATTTGCAATTTATTTAAATAAAGTGTTGTTTTAAAGTATAATTTTGTAATATTTAAATATAAAACGGTTTTTGTTTTTTGGTTTTTGGTTTCATATTAACCTGCACTGCTTGTGTTTTTTGACCCATTTCATTGGTTTTTGATAATACTTCTATTTCTTCAAGTATGTTCAGGGGATCACTGTTTTGAATGATGGTTGAGTCTTGATTCTCACACTCTACTACTTCAATGGAATGCAACAACAGGTCTTCGTGTCCAATATCTTTAGATAAAACTCTTTCAAAATATTCTATAACTTGTCTTCTTGAATCCGGGTCTATCAATTTTCTTTTTTTGAAGCTTTTGACATTCAAACTTATGAGGCAAAACTCCCTTCTTCAGTTTAAGCCTTCCTCCAACCAACTTAAACTTTATGTAATTTTCCATATCTTCTTCCAACTGAAATAGGTATAAAAAATATTATTAGTTTATTTACTTCTTGTTGTATATAAGGCATAGCTGAGGCATATTCATAAATGCACCGCGTCAATGATATGATTTGACTACCTCAGTGGCGCGTCGGGCGAACACCCGGCTATGACGAAGGAAGTTGCAGATTCGATTCCCGCCGTCGACAAATATTTGTGACGGTCTGGGTGTTTGTATATGTATGTATTTACAAAAGAAAAGTACCTATCTATTTATCCTATATTATATCTGTTGTCTGGCTACCATAACACAAGCCTAGTTGTTTACCTTGGGGCTAGATGGCGTTGTGTTAATTGTCTCGCAATAATTATTTAAAAAAAGTGATATGTGTCAATGATAAAATAATGTTTTCCTTTACTCTTCGCTTTTTCCCCAAGTACGTCCCTGTATCATTGTTTTGACCTTGAAATATGATATAGAAATCAGAATGAGCGAATAGGTAGGTACCTACATACATAGGTTTATCCACAAAACTCAGAAAAAGTAAGTAGGTAGGTAGGTAGGTAGTTATGTTTTATTAATACAGCGGCTTAAAATAAGAGAATACTTAAGTACACATACACGTAATCGTAGGTACCAACTTATTCCCATATCAACTAAATAGGTAGTAGGTACTCACGTAGGTATGTTTAGTTATGTAGGTACTTACATCGAAATGATCTTCGCAACAATGTCTTGTAGCCTGGGCAGAAGGTGGAGTTTTATCATCTCATTTCGCAACTGCATACCATTTTTTTCGTAGTTTTGGGTCTTTCGGCACGTTAAAAAACAGTTTTTCGGGCGTTTTAAAAGAAGTATTTGTACATTTTGGCACTATACAATATTTATACATAGTTAGAAAAGTGAATAAGACACAAATCGAACACTTAATTTGTTTAACCAATCAAAAAACTTGCGCGCCGTATCGCTGCCAACGGCTAACTGGCGTGGTTCGTCACTGTGACGTCACAGCCTACCGCGCCGGCACGTTAGTGAACTTCGCTAGTAATTTCTTCATAACTTTGTCAATTTTTGTCGTAGAACAAAATTTTTTGCACTGTATGTTAAGGATTTCTTAGCTCTATAAATCTGCATTCTTAGTTAAAAACCTTACTGATCCTCTTTGATTAGCACAAAAATGAGAAAGAATTAACTTATAAATCTACTAGCTTTTGCCCGCGACTTCGTCCGCGTAGAAGTCGAAAATATTTCTAATAGTATTGGACCAGGAAATCACATTGTCTCATGCAAACTTTGCCCCCCTTTTTCATCCCTTAAGGGATAGAATTTCTTTTCTGTTCATGATGAAAGTTTGATATCCCTGATTATTTTGTGTACTCTTTGTGAATAAACGTGTATACAATTGAATCGTGTTCTGTTGTGTTATTGGAAGTCTCTAGGGGCTCTATTTTTGAATCGCTCGTGGGACATAGCTTCGTCGTATACGCCTACAAGTCATGCTCGACTTCCAAGTCGCATGACACCAATTTCCTGTATTTTTGAATCGTTCGTCGTCGCAATTTAAAAATTTTATTCGTTTTATGCATAAAATTTAGAAAACCGGTAATTACTGACGAGCAACCGAAATAATCCCAAAAGATATAAATAATTTTCAAAGATCGTTTTCGAATGTTTGACTATAATTGTTTCCCCTGTGCGATTCAAAAATAGCGAGTTTCCGATGTCCAACGACTATCAGTAGAAGTCGAGCGCTCGCCGCGGGGCGAACGATTCAAAAATAGGGATCCTGGACCCTTTCCGCCGACCTACAACACTCCGATAGAGTTTTGGCGGGAACGAGTTAACAACATGTCGTGCTGCAGTTTTATTTTCATAAAACTTAGTTGTAACCCGAGTTGAATTGTATAATTCTGGTGGAATGTTATTCAATTTAGTTCTGTGAAAGTGCACAAGTGTAGTGAAAGTAAAAATCAGTGTCAAACATGAAGTTTTCTCGTTGCTTCCAAATCTCCTATTAAGGTTATGGTAAACTTGCCACCGCTTTACTATAGCCCCTGACTTGGCGGACTATGACGACTTTGACTTTTTTGAAACACTTTAGGCCCGATTTATGAAAAATCGGGTCATAATTTGATGCAAAATATAACTTGACACTAGCTAAATGCACAAGCCGTGCGAAGCCATAATTAAAAGCAAAAAAAAAAAAACTCTCCGATAGGGTTTGAATTAGCAAAACTTCTGGGCGGGACATGTTTGCTGCATGTCAGATGAACGATAGGCTAAAATAAAAACAGAATGGTCCCCCATAGGGATACGACCACGCGACGGACAAATAGACAGGCGACGATGGTAGGATGATTTAGACTTTTATATTCTTCTTTTGTGATGTTTCTTTTCTTCTTCTTCTTGGTGTGCAACAGCGGCAGATCGTGATCAATGGAAGAAAGGTGGAGAGGCCTTTACCCTGCAGTGGGACAGTGTAGGCTCATAATAATAAAAACAAAATATACAGTTCTTAATCACTTTTTATTAGTATTTTTAATACAAAATCCAGTCTTATTCGTAATTAAAACTAGCACTTTAGAAAACTATTATAAATAAGGCCCTACCATTGAGTTGTGGTATCGTTACTGTAATAACATGTGGTAGGGGTAGAATTCTTAAAAAATGTCTTTTTTAGGGTTTCTAACGTATATCATATCTATTGAATGTCCTAATTGACCTCATACGATGCGACCAAAATATTATTGTTCTATTAAGAGGAAAGGGTACCAGGGGCTCTCTCCATACAAACGTAATCGACTGTTTTCTCCCTGGATAATGACACTAGAGCAAACATTTTTGTTGCATAAAACTTATAACTGCCATGACCATGCCCCTATGCTTTTTTTTGTTTTTAAAGCTTAATTTCTATGATATTTAGAAAATGAAAAAACAAAAAACATAAGAGCATAGTCCTGGCAGTTACAGGCTTTATGGCACAAAAATATTTGTGCTAGCGTCATTATCCAGGGAGGAAACAGTCGACTACGTTTGTATGGAGAGAGCGCCGGTACCCTTTCACCTTAAATCGCTGCGCAATTAGGACGTCGAGAGTTAGAGCTCATTGAACTTCTTTTTTTATTTGTTTATGAAGTTGTAAGTATGAAGACGAAAAAATGAATGGTATTTACTACTAAAAAAAACTGACTGACTTTCCAGTACTTATACAAAGCCTCAAAAAATAAAAAATATTAAAAAAAACGAAAATCCTAAAACTCGTAGAACAAAAGTTGTTCGATTAGACGTCTAGAACAACCCCCTTTCATTAAAACACATTGTATACTTTTAGAATAGACAAAGAATCACGTTGTCCCATAAAAACTTTGCCCCTCTTTTTCACCCCCTAAAGGGTAGAATTTCAGAAAATCCTTTCTTACCGGATGCCAACGTCATACAAAGAACACACCCTCCAAGTTTCAGGTCTCTACGATCAGCGGTTTAGGCTGCGCGTTGATCCATCAGTCAGACAGGACAAAGCATTTTATATGTATAGATAGATTGTAGTATTATTATACTCAAATAAATAATTAGGTAGGATTCTTCTCCGCTAAAATTAGAATCCAATGGAAAGCTTGCTCACGATTCGTAAGAGGTTCTGTAGTTAGGTGTCAATAATAGCCAAGTCTTGTAATATGGTATCCTCCAATTCCTTAGTAATATGCTTTCTTTCTGCCTTCGCTGGTTCTACGCCAAATAATATCCTGAAAATGTTTTACTACATTTAGAACCTAATTGTAGACTTGCTATATCCCGGTTTTACCCGTGTAAGTCCCGATTATGTGGGAATATCGAAAAAAAATGAGACCATTTTTTTCTTAAGAATTTAATCTATCTTCATACCAAGTTTAATCGAAATCGGTCCAGTAGTTTTAAAGCATTACTCATTACCAACAAAACCTATAAAAATATTTTTAAATGTATTAGGTTTAGATAAGTATTATTTATTTTTTATTTATTTATTACAGCTAATAAAAACGATATATAAAAAAGTATAAATAAATACTTATATGATATTACACAAAACGCAATCTGGTCCCAAACTAAGCAACTAGGCTTGTAATATGGGTGTCGAACAACGCATAGAATACTATATAACTTTTCTTTTGTAAATAGATAATGAAACACCGATAAACAATTATCTACAAATCTTCTATTACTTCTACGGTAGGAATCGAACCTGCAACCCTATCTGCATCGTAGGTGGGTATAAATAAATTTACTAAATTAAATAAATCAAATAATTATAATAATGTTTAATATTTTTTCATACATTTTTGCTTAGATATAAAGTTATTTATACTTACAGATAAAATAAAATATAACTACGGTAATTTTAATATTTTGTAAAATTATGTAATGGATTTCTTTATTATATTTTTAACTATAATGTGTTTCAGCAAAGGGGTTTTAATACAAAAGGGGGTTGTTCTAGACGTCTAAGCAAACAACTTTTGTTCTACGACTTTTATAAATTCGAACATTTCGTTCAAAGTTTTTATATGAAACAGCTGATTTTTAACCCCCGACACATCATTTGACGTGTCTGTGTTTAAGTAAAAATTCCTTCGGAATTACCAAAAACGAATGGGAATTTCCAAAAGTCGTTGAACAAAAGTTGTTCGCCTAGACGTCTAGAACAACCCTCTTTCGTATTAAAACCCCTTAGCTGGAACACATTGTAAACAATAAGTAATATTTAGATAGCAAATACATAAATATTATAATTATGCAAAAACATACACATAATATATTTAATAGTAAATACATAGTAAATGCTTAAAATACATAAAAATATGTTTGTTATATAATTTGTCAACAAGTTAGTGAGATAAATCTATATTAAAACTAATTTTCTACAAAATTATGTCATTATATATTTATAACAAAAAATCCGTGTTTATTGTCGTCAATCAAAGATGGCGGACTTCCTTGAATTAAATTGGATAATTTCGATGAATTTATACAATTTAGTTTAATGTTAAGGTGTTTAAGTTAAGTCAAACTGAAATTCAGATGCTATCTGAGTTTTCATAGGCTTTAAAAAGCCCGTTCGGGGATTTAAAAGATCTTAAAAATACCTAAACCTAAGTTTAAACAAATTATAATTTTTGGCTTTCAATCAATATCAATTATCACAGAAATCCAAGTATGTAACTTAGTAAGTAGGTTAAATATTTTTCTACAATTTTGTATGATAAAAATTACTTTTCGTTTCTAAGCTTATCCAAAGAATAATGACAAAACTTCGGACAAAAATTTCTTATTTACAAGGATGTTAGGTTCTTGAAGTTTCTGTTGTGTAATGACGTCAGATGCTGATGAAGAAAATGAAAAAACACGTAGCTTTAAAAGCTTTATCTTTTTCCAGTTCAAAAATACTACCAATTGTATTGTAATCTAGGAAAATGGAGATTTTATTCTATATTTGTGTATTTGCTGAAGTATTGCCGTGCCATAATTCCTTAAGCAAATAAAACAACTATGCTACTTTTTTTTTCGATTTAAAAATTAAATTAAGCTTAGAAACGACTAAGAATTTTCATCTTTATTATACCAAAATGTAGGAAAAGACTTCACCTACCAAGGGTACACTCAACAACAATTGACAACAATGTTCTATGCAATAACTAGGTAACAATTTAAGTTATAAGCAAAAATCATTTTATTTTTGGCTCAAATATATGTGCCTGAATTGCGTCAATGCTCCGAAAGGCGTTTTGAGCCGCAAGCTATTTATACCGGTGAAACCCGATAAAATTAATTGATTAAAACCGGTAAAGCCGATTAAAAAATAAACGGGATATTTTCTTTATTGACAATAAGACCTTGTTAAAATCGGTTTTAAAACATTACGAATAAATGTTCATTATATTCTTATCAATGAGGTATTATTTGAAGGCGCTCCATTTTATCCATTTCATAAAACCTTTCGCAATCTATTTGCCATAATATTGGAAAAAAGTTTATATAGAAGCACAGATGCAATACAATCAAAAGCCGCCATTTTAAAGGCCTAAGTCTTGATAAGTTTACTCGCTTTAACAAGATCTTTCCGTAAGGAATTTTGTTCCTATACCATTGATTCTAATGTTCTTTATTAACCAAATACCTGTCAGCGAGATGTATGAGCTCGAAGCATACTTCAGCCAGGATAAGAGCAATGATCAGCCACTCCAGCCTTATGTGGTGTCTGTCGTTAGCCCACGAGGATACCAGCTCCATCAGTTCCACGCAGTGGGCTAGCCGTTCGTTTAATACCTGAGGGTTTCAATTTATAGTGTTATCAACAAAAATATGTACTAGATGGATTCTTTTATATGAGCTAGGTATTAAACCTGTTAATTAATAGTACATTACGATATAAGTGTGGTAAATTAATCTTTGCATAGAGGCCGTTTATGACGCGCGAGCGGCAGCGAGTGTGTTAAGAAGCCAAGATGCAAATATCAATTCCACACGTATATCGTACGACGTTTTTTATCACAGGTGATAAGAGAAAAGACTTGAAAAGAAAACAAAATAATTGTTAACAAAATATTTGTGATAAGTCCATGTTTACATTTTTTTAAGGCAATATTTTTTGTTAATTATGCTCCGGAAAGGCCAGGCTAAAGGCTTTTAACCTATACAGCCTCGTCTGACATACAATATTTTTTAGGGTTTTTTCTATTTGTTTTTGCGTCGGGGGTTAAGAACAAAAATACAGTGGTACGGAAAACCAATATATTTAAGTAAAGAATTAAGTTGCAAGATTCCACCCGAACATACATACATACATACACGGCAAGTTAAATAAAAGCTTTAAAAAAAAAACAAAAAAAAAACATAACTCAATTTTTAATCGTTTTCTAAGTCATTATCACGTAAAATTTTCGTTCGTAAACCGACTTTAGAGACAACCATTTTTGCTAGCTAAAAACTCTTTAGTACCTACCGTTTTTCTACATCAAAACAGTATAACCCAGATAAATTAAGAATGTTTCACCTACCTAACATGTAATTAGCAGTAAGATACGTATTTAACTTATCGGGATAACTTTATAGCACTAGGTTGGCAATGTAAAACGCACGCGTTAATAATACGTCGGATTATGAGCCTAAAAGCCGTTGAATAAGATCCACTTTATGAGCAACTGTGATTTAAAAAAAAATGTGTGCGTGTTCTTATGTATGCGTGTAAGAAGTTATACTTCTAGAAGTTATACGTCAGTCTGTCTTTCGGTCCGTCCGTCTGTCATTTATTTAGCGGGCAGCTTCAACCAGTTACTTTAGTGTTACATCGTACATTTAAAAATTTCACTCTCGCAGCTTCGAACTGTTTTTTTAGGTTTGGGTTACGTTTAAATTTCACTCTTATTTACATAACGCGCCTAAAGAAGTATTACTTTAAAAACCATCCTATATTGTTTGTATCGTATTGCTAATAGAGATCAATTCCTGGAAACTAACATAGTAAGCAAATAGGTAATTTTTCGGGTTCGTACCCAAAGGGTAAAACGGGACCCTATTACTACACTGTCCGTCCGTCTGTCTGTCACCATGTTTCATCTCATGAACCGTGATATCTAGAAAGTTGAAATTACAGATTATGTATTTCTGTTGGCGCTATAACAACAAATACAGAAAAACATTCAAAGGGACTCCCATACAACATGTTCCGGAACCCTTCGTGCGCGAGTATGCCTCGCACTTGACCGGTTTTTTGTAGTTCACTTCTCCTTCCAAGGCCTCGTCTATCTGCTCAATGGACAGACAGATAAAGTGACTCTAACATTTAAAAGTATTATAAAAATAATTGATATACCCTCGTCCGCCTGGGTATAGTGAAATATGCGACAGTTGCCGAGTACAGCCGCTCCAGTTGCTCCTCCTCCCAGTAGAAGTCAGGCGTGTCCAGTAAGTCACTTTCCACGTTCAGGCGGTGCCGCAACGAGAACAGTTCACCCAGTTTGCGGACAACCTAAGGACAGTGGTAAAAAAGATCAAAATTTTATTTATAATACTAGCCAATCAGTCTGATCTGAGACATCGCGCTTTCCGTAAAATATTCGAGAACGTCACTAGGTCATTTTTGAACGCTCACTCCATGAAGGTTTTGTATTTTTTCGGTAAAATGTGCTGCAGGTAGACGCTGTGACGTCATAGGTGTGGCGGTCGCGTTTCATATCTTGTACTCAACGGACAAATAATCGTAAATTTATTTTAGGATCATTTCAACTACAACACGTCCACAGCTGAACATATTTCATTTCATTTATTTGCACTAAATATAGGTCACAATCGTCTTTTAATTAAAATTAAGTTTTTCCATATTCTACCACAAAGGCATGCAAATTTAAGGGAACCTAATCAAATTACATAGGCCTCCCCCAAAGACTTTCAAAGCGATCATGCCCATGATGTCATGCCGAGCATGGCGAGTATGGGCAAAACCCTTCAAATGATAGACAGCGAAAAAATATTGTATTAGAAAGTAAGATATTAATTTATTGCGAAATTATGAACAATTATTACTAAATTATTAAATAAATTATTAATTATTACTAAATTAAGGTTACAATGATCTTATTTAAGATCATTGTAACCTTAATTTAGTAATAATTAATAATTTATTTAATAATTTAAGATCATTGTAACCTTAATTTAGTAATAACTAGCTGCGCCCCGCGGTTTCACCCGCGTAATAATTTTCTTAATTATTTCTTTCATAAGAACCTTCTCCGGACAATAACAAACACAACAAAAAAAGAATTGGCCAAATTGGTCCAGGCGTTGTTGAGTTATGCGCTTACCAACACATTTTGCGATTCATTTTTATATTATAGATAACTTGCCTCAATTAAATAAATTATTAATTATTACTAAATTAAGGTTACAATGATCTTAAATAAGATCATTGTAACCTTAATTTAGTAATAATAACTTGCTTAAATTACATGCAATAGTTGCTAAGGATGATTCTCATTAGATCGGGCCGTACCCGGGGCGTGCCGTATGGCCCGTACGTGACACGAATTTGAAACATTAGCAATTTATATTACACCGTGCATGATCCGTGTCCCATCCGTGCCCGGACGACGATCGTCTACTCCACGGATCCGCCCCGTCCCCTCGACGGCTGATAATAAGTAAGATAAAAGTGCAGCACGGAGAGCTCCGCTTCTGATTCAACCTGGCCCGGTCTAATGAGAATCGTAACTAAATCTAGCTACTATTTCCATCATATTTCATCGTTACAACTGTCAAGTACCGATTAGGGTCATGCTGTAGTAATGCTACTTATGTACCTGTTTGTGTGGAACATGTGTAACTCCAGTGGCTTGCATCGCTTCCGAGTGCTGCCTGACTGCAGCCGCGAGCCCCTCCAGCCGGGACTCCCACGCGCCCAGTCGGGCTGACTGTACCATTGCGTGACTGGGCGGAGAGGAGAGGTTCAGAGTCAGAATAGCAGCGAGCCAGAATTTCAGAATACCTTAGAGCTCCAAAACTGCTTCGAGTTCAAGTATAAAGTCTTTCAACTCATGAATTTATTAGATTGATATTAGTAGTAGTAGTAGTAATTTTAGAACTCTACGGTAGGTCTGCAATTCTATTGCCCGCTGTACCTTTATGCTCAAAAAATCAAATCATTCTTATTTTACGTCAGGTTTAAGATAAAATAGCGGTGGCGCCATCTATACTCGTTCAGGTGATTGATTTATTTGACGTTCAGGTGATTGATTTATTTGACGTTTCTTTGTCCATGATTGGCAGTTTATTTCTACTTCTATCATCTTTGATAATGGTTTTATCTCTATATCTTCTTCTATACATATAAAATGCTTTATCCTGAATGACTAACTGAGACGGATCAACGCACAGCCTAAACCGCTGATCGTAGAGACCTGAAACTTGGAAGGTGTGTTCTTTGTGTGACGTAGGCATCTTAGAAAGGATTTTCCGAAATTCTACCCCTTAGGGGGTGAAAAAGTGGTGCAAAGTTTGTATGGAACAACATTCCTTGGTCCAATCTACTTCAAATTTTGCATAAACATTCTTTAACAGAATTGATGAAAGACGTGTTTCGTATTTTATTGAAATTTATCCCCTAACTGGGTTAAAAAGGTGTAGGAAGTTACTTTGGGAGTCATTTACATCGAAGCTGATATCAATACTCCTTAGTGCTTTTAATTTACATAATGTACATTTTAAAGACGTTTTATTTTGACACGTGTTTGAAAGCTCAATCCTATTTTATGTCAACAAAAACCTAATGAAAAAAAAACTTTTAGAATCATTTTTTACTTCTACGCGGACGAAGTTGCGGGCAAAAGCTAGTTAAAGTATAAAAACTCACCTAAAAGTATATCTTTCTAGAGAATTATCTCTGTCTGGTACCATCACAAATGTTGACTCTTGTAAATTACATTTTTTGCTGAAAAAACAACAACACAACATGAACACAAAATATAAATGAATACATCTAAGACAGTACTTACAACATTAATTTTGAACTGAGAAAAATCACTTTTAATTAGTAAAAAGAGTGGTGACACACGGACAGACGAACAGACAAGAGAGTGATCTTATAAGATCCCTTATTTTACCTTTTGAGGTACGAAACCTTATAAGTATCCTTAATTTCTCTGATTATTTACGCGCCATCATCACACGTGTCACTATCTGTGTGATAAATTTTTAAAGTTTCTTGATTTCATTGAATTTTCAACAGATGGCGTTACTAAAATGCAAGTACGCCATTTTGTTTGGCCGGTATTTGTCTATCTTTGAACATTTTTTGTCGAAGCTATTAACAAATAGATATTTAAACTTACGCATTCGGTTGATAAACATATGTCATGACTTCCCTTTCTTTTTCCACTACTTCCTTGGGATAACTTTCTATTTCATATCTGGAAATAATAAGTTAGCTTAGATAAACTTTAGTTATTATTTAGCATAGTTAGTTTGTGTTTTAGTGTGTATGTTTGTAACTTCACGTAAAAACTACAGAACCGATAGCACTGAAACTCGGTATGTAGATAGCTAGAGACCTGGAATAACATAAAGCCTACTTTTCATCCCAATATTCCCACGGGATCGGGACTTACTCGGATAAAACCGTGGGGCGCAGCTAGTGTCCCATAATACTGTTTGTTTGTGTCTTTTCTGGGTGTTTCTGTATGTTTATTAATTATGTATTTACAACAGAAAAGTTCATAGGATAGTTAGTTGAGTGGGTCAGTAAGAGCAGATCCCAGAACTGCTACAGCTATGGGAAAACTTCCTTAGAAGACTTTCTCTTATCTGTTTTTTCATTCTTCTTTTATGTGCCATGGCGCTTCGAGTCACAATCAGATTAGATCTTCATGGATTAGGCTTATTAGGGTGATATTCCATTGATCATAAAGTTCCTTTATGTTTGAATGAAATAACATAATAATATCTAAATTTAAAGTTACAGAGAAATGTTTTAATGTCTTTTTCTTCTTGGTACTGAAATCCAAACAAACTTTCGTACCAACACAGCAACAACTAGTCAATTAGTATTCTATCTGGTGCCTAGTCACCATAACACAAGCTTAGTGACTTAGATAGAGCTAGATGGCAAAAATGAGTGGTACTTACGGCCTAACAAAATGCAAAACATTGCTGGCCTCTAACTCAGTGCAATTCCAAAACACAACAGCTCCCTCTTGGAAGAAGATGATCTCCCGAGGCTCTGTGCCAACAGTGTATACTGCACTAGCAACTACCACATCACCTACTTCTTGTGCTTTTAGTCTGGAATACCAAGTAAAGGCAGTGGTGAAATCATTAAATTATTTTTTTATTAAGAAAAAGGAAGTTATAAATATTCTGCTTACAAAACTAAAAAAGTGACAAAGAACCAATTAAATGTTTTCACATATAAATAACCTACATAATACACAACTTATCTGGATAAAAACAAAAAGATGCTACATAATATAAAGTCATGAACCAGGAAGAATGTTAGGATAAAAAGTAGCCTTTAACACTCCCAAATAATTCATATAATTTCTAAGTCTCATCAAAATCGGTCCAGTTATTTTGGAGCCTATTCAATACAATCATATTTAAATTGTCCATATAATATCAGTGTAAATAGGTCAACTAAACTAAGCTAAGAGAATGGTATAGGTTCAGGCACAACAGCGTTTTGAGTAGCATTAATTATAGTTGCTGACGCTGTAAATTGATATGCCTGTATTATACAGTGTTATGGTATGGCGAAATAAAGGAATTGTGAATGATTATGAATAATTTAGATTAAATGTAATAAACCAATACTAATTATTATCAATGCAAAATTTGTATTTGTTTGTGACTTCTTAATGCCAAAATTATAGAACTGAAACTTGGTTTGTAGCTGGAAATCTTGAACTTACATGGGTAAAATTGGGGAATCATAAAAGCCAAAGTTTGTATGCTAATTTTATTATTCCTTCACGCAACAACTACTAAACGGATTGTGATGAAGATAGGTAAATGGAGTTGTAGAATAACACAGGCTACTTTTTATCATGATATTCCCACGGGATCGGGACTTACGTGGGTGAAAACCACGTGACAAGAATCAGAACTAATTACAGTTTTTATTATAGTATTTTCTAAAGTTATTTAAATTTAAAGACTTACGTCCCAGGTTCATACAACTTCTGCTGAACGAGAGCCTCTTTTAGACTCTTCAAATCGTAAGCATTGGCCGTAGCATACGCCAGAGTTAAATAATGTCCTTCTTTTTGACTCAGCGCTTGTGCACTTGGTTTCTTATAGATTTTCTTCTTTATCGGAACTCCAGCGTTATCTAACGCCAAAGGTGGTTGTATTGTATCACTAGAAACCTTCCTTACACCTATCACAGACTTAGAATTTGAGAATAACTCATTTTTTACCGCGGAAAAGTTAGTTTTCGGCGAAATCGTTTCGGTAAGAGAATTAAGAGAAAAACATCTTAACGACACTCCCCGGACGGAAGATATCGCAATTCTTGATAAAAACACTGTCATTTTGAGTTATTTTAACGTTTGTTTTGCAAATCTGATGCAATAAACAGGGAAATTGTTACGTAAATTGAGGTTATATTTCGATTTTGTGCGATTGTTTTGACATCTATGATACCGTGTGCGACCTGTCACTTTGGCAATTGTCAGTTTTGTTGATTTTCTATCAATTAAGGCTTTGCGCGGCTTGAGCATAGCGCCTGAGTCAAGTATACTTGCTGCCAAAGAGGATATAAGTCACTATACGTTTCTTGCTGCATTAGCATTGTCATTTAGACCATTCAACTAATTACAGTTTATAGTTAACAAAAACATAACCCTCCCTTTTGGATTCGCCGTAGTCGGGTAAATAGTCAAGCGTGCTTGGTGCTTGTCGATCTTACAGTCCTAAGTCATGTCGTTCAGCGGTCAGTCGAAAGCCAAAACTTTCCCTTGTTTTTAAATAAAAATCCAATTTTAGTATATATTTGATCATTTTTATTGAAGAAATAACAAAGGTTGAATACATTCCTTACCTCTAATAAATAAAATAATGCTTATTTGACTTACATGATTATAAAAAAATTACTTAGACATACATTCTGAGATCTTTTCATATTATTATTTAACATAAATTAACTGGGTCTGCCATCTATATAGGCTTATTGGAATATTTTCTTTAGTAAGCCTTATTAACGCCCAAATACTGAAAGGCTACTTAATCTTAAGCGGCGTTTAAATTTATATTTAAGCGTAGGCTTCAATAGCAAGCATACACTTAACTTAAATTTAAACGCCACTTAAGATTAAGTAGCCTTTCAGTATTCGGGCGTAAATATAATATTAGTAACATATAAAAGCAATTGGCAACATTTTGGTACCTAGTGTACCAAAATGTTGCCAATTCATTCAAAACGCCCCCAGTCATACGCAGATCTGACCAACAACACGCACACAAGCGTAGTGATATAGAATAGAAAAGAGTATCTACTCTATGACAAGGTTTCCATCATCAGCCGTGAACAAAGTGTGCAGTTTCCTTGCGAACTCTGGACCGAGACGACGTGTCCGCGCGGTCGGAGCCGCCGCGCGGGAGACGCCTAACTCCGACACGCGGGTTACACCGCCTGATGTTTCCAACTCCTAAATAAACAAATCATTCAAAAGGTTGCAGGTTCAATTCTCGGCGTCACACAAATTTTTGTGGTTGTTTCTGTATGTATAATAAGTAGTACCTGGATGACCGAGCTTTGCTCGGTATTTTTTTTTTTTCCTAGTCTAACCTCTAAGCAAACACTGATTGACTTCGTGTTACTTAACAACGCCATCTGCTGGAATAACTTTATTGCTCACAAAAAATAGTATTAGTAGTTCGCCAATAGATGTCAGGAAGAGTCATATTCAGATAAAAAAAGCAAGTTTCGATAAAACACGAATAAAATGACATTTTCTAAAAATGATTCCTAGCTAGATCGATTTATCGCCCCCGAAACCCCCTATATACCAAATTTCATAAAAACGTTGGAGCCGATTCCGAGATTCCAATTATATATATATATATATATATATATATATACAAGAATTGCTCATTTAAAGATTTAAGATAAGATTAATGTAATGTAATGAGTATTCCATACGTTGTCTGGTCATTATAACGCAGGTCTAGTTGCTTAGCAGCTTGAGTCTTCGCTGTGCGCACTGTGTACGATATTTGAAAATATTCCTTTTGGCCTTGCAGTAATTGAGTAAAAAACATACATAGGTACACGGTTTAATTGAAAACCTTTTCCTAGTATTAATGTTGGTGAAAGTTTGTGTTAGAAGCAAAAACTACTGGACCGATTGCAATGAAACTCAGCATGTAGATAGCTGGAACTCTGGAATAACACATAGCTTACATCCTATCCCGATATTCCTACGGGATTGTGAAAAAACCTACCGTAGCTAGTGCCCTAGGCGAGTTATACTGGGAACAGAGCGAGCGAGATATCTCCAGGCTGGACATCGGTAGGACAGCTACCATTTGTTGCCAGACTCGGCTCAAACCGTTACCTGGTGATTAAATAACGTAGGTTTAAATAAAACCGGCCAAGTACGAGTCGGACTCATACACGGAGGGTTCCGTACCATGTTGTATGGAAGCCCTACTTAAATTTTATTTTTTTGTTTTGGAGCGGCAACAGAAATACATAATCTGTGAAAATGTCAACTGTCTAGCTATTACGGTTCATGAGATACAGCCTGGTGACAGACAGACGGACGGACGAACAGTGAAGTCTTAGTAATAGGGTACCGTTTTTATTTGGGTGCAGAACCCTAAAAAATACTGACTGACTGAAGTCTATGGACGGATTGTCCTATTGACAAACACATATTATCTAATATTAAGTAGAAGGATTTTGAAAAATTCTACTCCTACGCAAACGAAGTTGTGTGCAAAAACCTTACCATCTTTATCAACAGACACACAATTCCTATTGTCTCCTCTCATATAGAACTGTGCTTGCTCATCTATATCACGTTTCGCTCGTCTGGAAATAAAACCATTAATATATTAGACACACGGAGAGTTTGCCAAATGGACGATTTAACGGTTTAGAGTCCCATGGTTCAATTAGCTGATAGAAATGTAAGAAAAGCATTTATTGAGTACAAATGCACGACAAACCAGAAATGAACATGACAAAGTAAAAATGTACATAAAAAAACAAATAAATGACATATAAAAGAAGAAAAAAAATATAAAAGAGGAGTCGTAGTTAATCAAAGTAGTTTGACTAACACCACACCACATCAAGACTAGTGCAACCTACCAAACCTTGTATCAAAGCCAAGGAACAATGAGATTCAGCCATATTGGCCATAAAAGTTCACCGGGATGATGTAGTAATTATTTAGAAAGAAAAATAAAAGTACGTAATTAAGACCCGGGAAAACAATTTCTATGAATACAAGTCATGGCAGTTTAAAAAGATCATGAACACAATGACAGCTTTATTGAATCAATAGATATATCAAAACAAAATGGCGTCTTCTAAAACATATGTGTTTTCTTGTATGACAATGAACTCTATACTTCCTGGAACTAAAACGTACGGTAATCTAGCTTCATTTACTTACTTATTTTATTTTATTTTAATTTATTCGGAAAGCAGACAGTGAGCTATTCAGCATATGATATATAAAATTAATTCTACACACCATTTATGAGCTTTCGCTTACTTGAAAGGTTCCTCGGCTATAGCCCTCGTATATTGAACTATAAGTATCGCTAGTTCACTTGAAGTGTTCACCTGGATCGTTTCTATCTTCAGTCCTACCATCAGATCTTAAACAAAGGAAACTTGATTTATAAAGTTCATAATATTATGTAATGATTGAAAAGAAGGCAGCTAAATAATAATATGTAATGATCCTATTTCTATGCTATCCTTTCAATTGACTTATCCCATCCCAATACAACATTCAAATCCCATTTCAATATCCTACCAATCCAGACTAAGCCCAATATCCCATCCCAATTACCCAAACCCATTCCAATATCCTCCCAAAACAGTATAACTTCTACAAAACTTAAATAAGTAGGTACTTATTTTACACACAGTCCATAAACAACTACATGACGTCATACAAATATTTAATTTAACAGCGAGTATCAAACCCGCAACCTGCGCCAATTTACTCACCTGTAACAGCAACTTCTAAATCAACCTCCGTCATTTGCTGCATCAAGCCATGAGCCACGCGACGCGTTGATTTCCTGAAATTATGTACAAACATTAAATCATCTATGTAAAAGTCTCTTTTTATTTTAATAGTTTGAATTAAGTATGTCTGTATATTGTTCTTTGACCAGCAAAAGACACCGAGTACTCAAAAATCTATTCAATTCTGCCTCAGTGTTTGGAGTACTCATATTCTGTCCACAAATAAGCTGTAAGTTCCTATCACTAGTTCTAATTTGCATCTGACAGTACGTTTTTTTTTGATGTCCCCGGTGAGTATGTTATTTAACTAAGTTCCGACTAAAATAATGAAAGACTTAAATAGAACTCTACGGTGAGTCTCCACTTTTGTTGCCTTATTTTTACATACAGCAACTTTTTAATGGGATTTTTTTCTCAAGGAGAAAAAACTACAGTACCCGCGAGTAACAAGACCTTGAAATTAGTGACAAAACAACAAGAAAATAAACAAATGAATTGTTTTTCACATTGACAATAAAGCAAACATTTGTCTAAAACTACTTACAAACATTAAGTAGTTTTCCCTATTTCTACGAAATATAAATATATGGTAGGTGGCCCTACCCGCAGATACCTTTTACTTAAAAAGTAATATTAAAACTATTTAGTGACTTTGAACTAACTTGAAGTAGTCACTAGCGTTATAAACGACAAGCGTAAGTCGTCCCCCAATCAGCTCCCGTTTGTGTGCGAGGTGGTCTGCTAGAGTCTTCGAAGCGACCAGCTCGGCCACCTCCGAAGCAGTCATTATGTACAGACACCGGTTCACTTGAGCTTTGTGGGGCGTCAGCCGGATCTGTGGCAAAGAAAGAAAAATCTTTCATCCTAAGAATGAACTCCCCTGTTTTAACTGCGATTCTTTATTATGTGTGATGATGAGAAACATTTATTGAAATGGTTTTTGTGTGCGTGCAGCAATTTTACAGTGTGTCGACGCAGTCGTCGGTCAACTGATCTCGCAATCAGTCTAGGTACGGGTATTTTGTACGGGGCGGAGAGCGCGCGGTTTCATAGTAATTATTTTTCCGCGTATTTTTATTTACGACACGCAATGTTAAGGTTGCGGGCTCAATTCTCGCCTCAAATATATATTTATGTACAGATATTTGTTTCTGATCTGGGAATTTCTGTATGTAGGTACATATTAAGTGTACTATATTTAAAAAATAAAATAATAATAGTATTAAGTATTCTATTCATTGTCTGGCTACCATAATACAAGTCTAGTTGCTTAACTTGGGGCTAGATGACGCTGTGTGAAATGTCCTACAATATTTATTATACATCCGCTGATATTTTGTTTTGCTATATGCTTTATATGGCCAATAATTTTATCGTTCGGCACGGCTCGGACTCAACAATGAAACATATCTACTAGCCGACTTGGTAAGTTTGTTTATATATAATGAACGTCACTCACCATACCATCAGTGGAAGTAATCTTCCTGCTTGTGTTCTGTGTCCACATCAGAGCGCACGGGTCACAGATGTCGTGAGCTGCGGAATTATTGTATATCAATATTTAACAAACCAGTTGGCACAATGGTCACCATGCCAGACTGCCAAACACAGGGTTACGGGTTTGATTCCCACCTCAGACAAGTATTTATGCTTAAAAATTTGTCTGTGGTCTTGTTGTTTCTATGTATTATTTGTATATTTACAGAAGAAAAGTATATAAGTAGTATATCCGTTGTCTAGTACCCATAACACAAGTCTAGTTACTTAGCTTGGTGTTAGATGGCGATGTGTGGAATGTCTTGCAATATTTATTTATTCAATATATTGGTGAGGTATACAAAATAGATTTTGAGTAAGTATGAAAGTTACTAAGAGACTATGTTTATGGTGTCACATACCAAAAAGTTTTTCATGTACCCCACAGAGAACAGGGCAGCATATTCATTGACTAGAACATTACCCACCTGGTATTACAGCAACGCCGGCCGCAGAAGCCTCGCGAGGTAAGTCCGCCATGTACCACACTGAGGACTGGGACGGGTGCAGTTCTATGTTAATTGACTGGAACATTACGCACCTGGTATAACAGCCACACCAGCAGCGGAAGCTTCTCGAGGTAAGTCTGCCATGTACCATGCTGAGAACAGGGCCGGGTGCAGTTCTATGTTCATTGACTGTAACAAATATTATCACAACTTAAGGTACTATGTCAACAAATGACAGGCAACTATCTCAAAGTAACTCTACCTTGATACACTCTCCAACTTTGTAAATCTTGTTAACACCTGGAGGATTCACTTTGAGTGGCTTAGCTTCAGGCTGCTTCTGTTTTTTATTCTTCTCATCTTTTTCCTTTTTGTTGTGTTCAGTTGATGCTGTTTTAAAAGAAATGTTATAATAATATCTATTGCTTTAAGTCAAATGATCTTAAAAATAACAAATTACTTTGGAAAGCACTCTCAAATTAAAAGAAACTCATGGGTGTTTTTATTCTGTGGCCATTTTAACAAAGCTCATGATTGCAATATTATTTAAATTTAAGATTGGTTTGGAAAGAAAATCAACTGAAAACTTACAAGTTGCTGCAGTTATGTCAATCAGTTCTCCATGATTCTCCTTCTGTTTGCCACCTGGAAATTATAACAGAAAGACCTGATTCTAAGACCTTGTTAGAGAGCGGTGTTGGCTTAGTGGTAGATACCTCGACTTTCATTCTGAAGGTTGTGGGTTCGAATCTCGGCCGGCCATGCACCAATGCATTTTTTTTTAAGAAAAATTTATCTGCGCTAATTGGCGAAGTTCTCTCCTCTGGAAATGGTCGACTAGGCTGTGAGGGTAGTAGGTGCTGGGCAAACCTACTACATCCTCACGCAAAAAATACCCAATTAAAGAGGGTCTAATTGCGAAAAACAGCCCGTTCAAGTACAAGTACAAGACCTTGTTATTTATACTTACCAGTTTCACCTATGTTAGTCCCGAATATGTAGGAATTTTGGGATATAAAGTAGCCTATGTTACTCCCAACGATTCAATGTATTTTGATACTAAATCACATCAAATCAATAGTCTCTAAACCAATTTTTAATTTTTTAACATACACAAATTCATTAAAACTCAGTTTTATGTCAAAACTGAACAAAAATTACTTGTTTGAAAGGAGGCTAGGTTGTTGAAGTTCCTTTACGTGCGCCACATCATATGATGAAGTGATGAAGAAAATGAAACACATGACTTATATCTTTTTCCACATCTAGTTCACAAAAACTATCAATTTCATTGGTTGTAATCTAGAAAAACAGAGAATTTTATCATATCTTTTTCTATTTGTGTATAATGCTCAAGTATTGTTTTGGCAGTACTACATCCATTGTCAGGCCACCATAACACAAGTCTAGTTGCTTAACTTGGGGTTAGATGGCGTTGCGTGTAAAATGACCTGCAATATTTATTGAAACATACTTACAAATTAATATGACTTCATGCATTTGAGTTTGACTCGTCGATGGCGCTTCGGTCAAATCTGTCGCTTTATTCTTGCTTTTCCCATCACCTAAGTTAAAAGATACGCTTTTTTTCTTCTTGCCTCCTAAAAACAGACGACTTGAAATGAGAAAACACAGATATTTTTATTATTTTGTCAAGATAAGAGTATGTACTTCTTATCAAAATTACGGCATTTGATGAATGAAAAATAGGACAAATTAGCGAAAATATAATAGAATACACTACAAACATAAAGAAAATATATTATTTATGTGTATATATGTCCAAAAACCGTTCGTACCTTTGCCGCGAAGTTCAGGCAATCCGGTGTCAGGGAATTCTTCGTTTAAAGTGAGATTTTCGCTCTGTTCTGAACTATTACTCTGTTCAGAAGATATAGAAGTCTGTGACGCTCTACGCCGAGGCATTTTTTTACCAATTCTACAGTCTATCAAGCAAAAAATTCAAAGTTTTCTTTCCAGTTTCAGACAAAAATTGCGGAAAAAAATTATGTCCAGAGAAAACAAAAACAATCGATACAGCTGTCAAAAACGTTGCAGATTTACACACAGTTTTGTTAGTATTTGAAGCATGAACAGCGTCATCTATATTTGAGTAGCAAAAATTTCAACTCACTTATTTACTAATAGATGTCGCTAGATGTCACCTTTTTTATTTGTTGACTTTTATTAATTTTTGAGCATTTTGTTCAAAGTAAAAAAAATTGGTACTAATTCATCAAAAGCAATCGGTAGTCTCTGCTATTTAGCTAAAAAACCTGTAACTCGAGCAATAAGTCTGTCTGAGAGCTATTGATTTCACATTTAACCGTTGTAAATCAAGTAAATGACCCCGCAATGTGGTGTGGTCACGAAGATCTAATAATATCTGACGTAAACTTATGTGGTAGACTGAACGATCGACTTAGGGTGAACACAGACCCATAGATTTGTAATCGGCCGATAGATCGACCCATAAAACCAAAAGCATTTTTTTTGCCAAAAATGATTTTTAAGCACCTGACATAGAAAAATGCTGATTTTTGATAGACCTACATGTTTTTAAATGTTATCACTTATTTTATTAAACAATCAAAACGATTGTTAGTTAACGTCTTGTTTATTTGTTTTCCTTCACGCCTTTACGGTTTCGTTCGGTGAGCGGCCGACTAGTTTGTACCTAGTCTATATCCGCCCTCAAAAGATTTATTGGGAGAGGTCCTAAAGAAAGATTTTATATTAATTTATATTAACGTCCAAGAATTCAATATAATCCCAAATGTTTCTTCAAAATCGGTTCAGTCATTTCAATGTCTAATTTCGAGGTCCGGTTTTTACCCTTTGGACACGGAACCCTAAGAACTATGAATTCATGCTTATTCTAAGACCTCTAGTCTCGTTTTTTTTATTTCTTTCCAAATAAAGTTCTTTCTTCGTTTATAGAAGACAGTAATAAAGTCCTGACTGGAGTTTTGGCGGGAACGAGTTAACAACATGTCGTGCTGCAGTTTTATTTTCATGAAAATTAGTTGTAACCCGAGTTGAATTGTATAATTCTGGTGGAATGTTATTCAATATAGTTCTGTGAAAGTGCACAAGTGTAGTGAAAGTAAAAGTCAGTGTCAAACATGAAGTTTTCTTGGTGCCTCCAAATTATGGTAAACTTGCCACCGCTTTACTACTATAGCCCCTGACTTGACGGAGTATGACGACTTTGACTGTTTTGAAACACTTTAGGCCCGATTTCTGAAAAATCTGGTCATAATTTGATGCAAAATATAACTTGACACTGGCTAAATGCACAAACCGTGCGAAGCCATAATTAATAGCAAAATAAAAAAAATGGACGGGTCGGGCCTGAGGCATGAGAAAGGCATCCACAAAGTAAGCATTTGTAAAATTCAATCCCTATTTATTCCCGGACGAAATCGTGGGTGAAAGTTACTCAGTTAATCTAAGTACACCTCAAGTTATGCCAGTGGCTATCCTCTAATGCTTGTTAGGCTTCCGTATCCAAAGGGTAAAAACGGGACCCTTTCACTAAGACTCCACTCTCCGTATGTCTTTCACCAGAGCGCGGAGTGCGAGTTTTCTCGTATAGTAAACGCTACTTTGCGTAAACGAGATGATTGTATGGAAAGTTAAAGCAATTGAAATTTTCTCAGATGATGTAGGTATTTATATTGCCGCTATAACAAATCTATACTAATATTATAAAGCTGAAAAGTTTGTTTGTTTGTTAGAACGCGCTAATCTCAGAAACTACTGGTTCGAATTTAGCAATTATTTTTATGTGGATAGTTCATTTGTCGAAGAAGGCTATAGGCTTTTTTATATTTTAATATTCCCACGGGATCGGGAGTTAAGCGAGTGAAACCGCGGAGCGCTGCTAGTACTTACTAAAACAGAATATAATGAAACGAAACCCTTCGTGCGCGAGTCCAACTCGCACTTGGCTGATTTTATTTAGGTATCCGTGACTCATGCATGCATTCCTGAATTTATTATCTCATTTAAAACATCTAAGTGGTATGGCTCCTTTCTCATCCTCGTGTCACCATTTTAAAGTAAATGTTGACTATTCTAAATTCATTGTCGGCAAACATACCTCTATATGAGGTTTTCATCATTGTTTATCCTTGAATATTTGCTGTCTACGGAGGGTCCCCGCCCTCTCGCGTCCTCAGTCTGGCTTTGTTACTCGGGGAGTGCGGTCGTTGTCCCATATATCACAATTTTTTTCTTCTAAATAAACACTTTCGCTTGGCTGTATGCAAAACGTGTCCATACCCCACGCAATTTAAAACTTGTTCGTTTGAAAATGGAATTTCATGCTATACGTGCACTGTTTTGAATTTTAATTAGTTACACACAGACAAAAATAAAATAAAAATAAACTGCATCGTGAGTTCAACAGTCGTCAATATTTATCTAACGAGAAACTAAATATAGTATATTAATTTAAATTCTAGTCCATCTATGAGTGAATAAAAAAAATAAAAAATGGATTGGCGCGAAAAACTGTTTAATAAAGTTTTGGTGAAATGCAGCGAGAATGGACACCTTGAGAGTGTACCAACTTTGGAGGCCCTTGAGGACTGTGTTGAAGACGGAGAGGGCGCTGTCTGTGGAATTTACTTTTCATTCGCCAATATAAGTGATTCTAGTGACGATTTTGGACTAAGATTGCAAGAACTGTATTATAAAATCCAAGGGCGGCTCAAGGTGGTGCAAGTGGTCCTTTGGGCGCATGTAGGGACCCCTGAAGGGCCCGTGGAACGCGAGGCTGGGTTCCGTAGGGCCCTCACAGGGAAGCCGTGGTTCGCAGTACCCTATCACGATGTCGAGACTAAGGTAAGATTACTAACGAATGAAAATAAATTATAGTAATCTTTCTAAATAAAACCAAAGACCTGATAATTGCTTTTTTCCTAGATAGATATTTCGGAAATTTTAAGGAATCTCTCGAAATCAATTGCCTGAGTCTTTCTTTCCTGACGTAGGTATACAATTTTGTGATCTTCAAGTTACAAGTAAACAGATATCTTTCAGACGCGGTTGATATAATCCAAGACCGCAGCGTCACCTACTATCAGACTTAAGTAATACTTAGTCATAATCAAACGCTATGACGCTTGTCTTTTGTAAACAAAAAACATTTCAACTTTTACATTTAAAACAAATAGGATGGTAACATAAAAAACGTCTATATTCAACCTGAACACCGCTGAAAAGCTTTAGAAAAAGCTGTTTAAGGACAAGTTAAAAAACTTTTCCGTTTTCTGTTCGCGAACGGTAGCGCCCTGAGGTAGCGCCCCTCTGAGATAAAATATATCTGAAGGGGTGCGGTTTGTTAAACTTTCATCAATAAACTTTTATATCGCTGAGTCACTGTTTTGTTGTTCACCGAATTTTGCTAAATGAATTTTAATACGTACATGTGATTTTACTACACTAAAAGAAGTTGTTTTGTTTGTAACGAATAAGCTCTGAAACTACAGAACTGATTTTGATAAAACTTAGTATGAAAATACCTTAAACTATTGGGTGTAATATGGGATATCTTTTATCCCGACATTCTCACGGAATTGGGAGTTATGAGGAAAGGGTACCGGTTGGTTTCTCCATACAAACGTAGTCGACTGTTTTCTCCCTGAATAATGACACTAAAGCAAATATTTTTGTTGCATAAAACTTATAACGCCATGACCGACCATGCCCCTATGTTTTGTTGTTTTTTTTTTGGTTTTTTGTTTTTAAAATCTTAATTTTTATGATAATTAGAAAATGAAAAAAACCCAAGACATAGGGGCATAGTCATGGCAGTTATAGGTTTTATGCAACAAAAATATTTGTGCTAGTGTTATTATCCAGGGAGGAAACAGTCGACTACGTTTGTATGGAGAGAGCGCCGATACCCTTTCACCCGCGTTGCTAAAATGCTAGAAACGTACCCAGACCGACATTTTTCATACGATCTTTTTATAAAGTTGACATAATCTGACATTTTTTACGTACTGAGGCATCGAGTGTCGTATTGAGTTTTGGCGGGAACGAGTTAACAACATGTCGTGCTGCAGTTTTATTTTCATGAAACTTAGATGTAACCCGAGTTGAATTGTATAATTCTGGTGGAATGTTATTCAATTTAGTTCTGTGAAAGTGCACAAGTGTAGTGAAAGTAAAAATCAGTGTCAAACATGCAGTTTTCTCGTTGCCTCCAAATCTCCTATTAAGGTTATGGTAAACTTGCCACCGCTTTACTATAGCCCCTGACTTGACGGACTATGACGACTTTGACTGTATTGAAACACTTTAGGCCCGATTTATGAAAAATCGGGTCATAATTTGATGCAAAATATAACTTGACACTGGCTAAATGCACACGTGCGAAGCCATAATAAAAGAAGAAAAGAAAAAAAAGAGTGTCGTATTATAATTTTAGTTTCTACTAGCAAGGCTCCGCGGTATCACCCGGGTAGCTCCCGATCCCGTGGGAATATTGGGATAAAAAGTAGCCTATATTACTTCTAATGAATCAATGTATCCTCATACCGAGTTTCATCAAAATCGGTCCAGTAGTTTCAGAGCCTATTCGTTACAAACAAAAACAATATTTCCTCTTTATAATATTAGTACAATTGGATTTTTATTCTCCAGTATTGGAACGAAGTTCCTTATCGCGCGTTGCGAAAGGGGGCTAGATAGAAAAAATTGAGACCAAAAGATGTAACGACACTTTTTGATTTTATTACAATCTTTCACTAATTAATCGAAAGAAACTTCGTTTCCTTCGGGTGTCCCTAGACACCTCGCAAGTTTTTTATGTTTTATTTAAGTTTATTTTATTGTACAATAAATCGTTAATCTAAAAATATATCTAATGGTAAGTCCGAACCGATCATATGGGCGTCGACTCATATTAACAAATCCATTCAACAAATCTCACTAATAATAAAATCAAGAGAAACACAAATTCACTAACAAAACGTACATTAATGAGTCAATGCACCTGTACTTGTATAAAACACCCTCGCCGAGGGGTGGAGAGTAATTTAGGGGTGATACATGGCATTGACGCGGGCCCCTGTAATTATAGGGGACCCTAGCGGGGCCCACAGGGGTCTGAGAGGGCTTAAGGCTGAGACCGGCAATGAACGCTACGCACTCGAATTTCTTTTCAAAGCTTACATTTTTTTATGATTATGAGTGTGGACTTTTTAGTTCGCTAGTTTTTTATCCGACTAAAAAGGAGTGATCTGTTCCCGGATATCTTTTGAAATACCTATCATAATTTGAAAAATGAGGTATCTTTAGAAGCGTTTTGATCGCTAGTTGTAGGTTATGTGACATTACAATAAATTCAATATGACATTAGAGGGGACTTTACAAAAGTAGTTTTTCGTAAAAAATTACACCGCACGCTGGTGCATGACCAATCTTGACTTTGACTTTGATTGGTTAATTTTGACGTGAAGTTTCTTTAGGCAGTCACTAGCAACAACAAAATGTGCGTGTAACGTGCTACATCTTAGACTGCATCTTCACCAGCGTAAGGGGGGTGCGATAGTGGTCCTACATATTATCACCTATTATATATTAGTACTAGCTTTTGCCCGCGACTTCGTCCGCGTAAAAGTCGAAAATGGACAAAGTAATCACGTTGTCCCATAAAAACTTTGCCCCCCTTTTCACCCCCTAAGGGGTAGAATTTCGGAAAATCCTTTCTTTCGGATGTCTACGTCATACAAAAAACACACCCTCCAAGTTTCAGGTCTTTACGATCAGCGGTTTAGGCTGTGCGTTGATCCGTCAGTCACTTAGTCATTCAGGACAAAGCATTTTATATGTATAAAGATGTATTATATATATGTAAAAAAATTACTTAACAAATGTAATAGTACATTACGATATAATTGTCGTAAATTGATCTTTGCATAGAGGCGGTTTATGACGCGCGAGCGGCAGCGAGTGTGTTAAGAAGCCAAGATGCAAAGATCAATTCCACACGTATATCGTACGACATTTTTTTATCACAGTTGCGAATAAAAGAAAAGACTTGAAAAGAAAACAAAATAATAATTAACAATAATTTGTGATAAGTCTATGTTTACATTTTTTAAGGCAATATTTTTTTGTTAATTAAGCTCCTTTGCGTTAAGGTTAACAAAATACAATGGTACGGAAAAACAATATATTTAAGTAAAGAAAAAACATTAACATTACTCACTTTTTAATCGTTTTCTAAGTCATTATCACGTAAAATTTTCGTTCGTAAACCTACTTTAGAGACAACCATTTTTGCTAGCTAAAAAACTCTTTAGTACCTACCTTTTTTATACATCAAAACAGTATAACCCAGATAAATTAAGAATGTTTCACCTACCTAACATGTAATTAGCAGTAAGATACGTATTTAACTTATCGGGATAACTTTTTAGCACTAGTTGGCAAATGTAAAACGCACGCGTGCATAATATGTTGGATTATGAACCTAAAAGCCGTTGAATAAGATCCACTTTATGAGCAACTGTGATAAAAAATTATTATTGCGTCATATGTAACTAATAATTTTAGATGTCTGTAATCATAATCCTGAACGGGGGATGAGATCTATCACTCCGGAAACAGCCTATCCGATTCTTTATCAAGCCCGGGTTTATGCGGGTAAAACCACAGCTCGCAACTAGACAATATATCACAGAAACAATGTAAACACAAACCTCAACATTATTGACAGAGCGCGGGATACTGGCGGCGATGACAGTGAGAAATTACAACAACTCCCTCCCACACATCAACAACCGCACCGGAATTTATACCCTAATTACTTACAATAAGGACTAGAATTAGTTAATCATTTGTTGGAATTAATGAGCCTTTTAACTCCTGAGAAGGAGAGTCTCGGACTCAAATGGAATTAGGACCACTTTTACTTACAGAAATACAGATAGAGTTAAACTCTTCCAGTATAACTATTACTAACTAGCTGTGCCCCGCGGTTTCACCCGCGTTTGTCCCGATCCCGTGGGAATATCGGTTATTCGATTTTTTCTCGCCTTTTAAACCTTCCCTAGACCTCCACGAACATTTCAAGACTAAGATAAGATAAATCCGTTCAGCCGTTCTCGAGTTTTAATCAGACTAACGAACAACAATTCATTTTTATTTATATAGAATAGATATAATCTGATATTATTAAAACGATGGTTCGCTTGATAGAACTGCGGACAGTTTGATTTGTCCGTGGTTCGATTGATAGAACTCCGGCGATCGGACCAAGACCAATAAACGCTTCTGAAGGTTTAATTGGCATTTTACCCGACGACGTCAAGAAAAGGGTTATATTTTTCACGCCTATCGGTGTCAACTAAGCCGCGGGTTTCATCACGATGTTTCCTTTACCGTAAAAACAGCGCACTTTTTTTTCGTTTTTGGATTTGTATTGAGAAATTTGCAAAATTAATTGCTAAGCGTAAAGCTGCTAATATTATAAACTAGCGACCCGCTCCGGCTTCACACGGCTATATTATGCATGTGTTATACATATAAACCTTCCTCTTGAATCACTCTATCTATTTAAAAAAACCGCATCAAAATCCTTTGCGTAGTTTTAAAGATCTGAGCATACATAGGGATAGACAGCGGATAGTGACTTTGTATACTATGTAATCATTAAGTGAAAGTTTGTGTGTGTTTGTTCCTTCACGTAAAACCTACTGGGCTGATTGCAATGAAACTCGGTATGTAGATAGTTGGGACCCTGGATTAACTAACTCATCGGCAACTTTTCATCTCAATATTCCCACAAAATCGGGACTTACGAGAGTATAAAACGCGAGGCGCAGCTAGTGAACAATATCTCAAGAATACGGGTACAATTATATCAAACCCGTCAGCAGTATGCTGTCGAGAGCATAACTATCAAAAACAATCATAAATACAAATAAGAGTAGGTACGGTCGGCAGCATAATTACAGATCCACCGTAGAGCTACAAAACGGCTGTTATAAGAATGTTCCCCATGAAAAAAACTCCCATGAGTTTCTTGTGCCTTCTTCTCATTGGTGGGCGTATTCCGAAGGCATACATCCTAACTTAGTTTTTAAGACGCTTTAAAGTGCTGTAATGCACTGCACGACTCCTATTGAATAAAAAAAATTGAGTTTGAGTTTGTTTAACACAAGCAAGATTCTAGTCACCTGCTTTAGTAGAAGTCATGAATTTATCAAACAAAAATTATTAAAATGAAAACATTCCAATAGTAATTTTAGAACTCTACCGATGGGTCTGCAATTATGATGCCGATTGTACTACATAGTTTACATCGCCCCATTGTTGGCAACCTGTATTGTTATCGGGCTTAGCTGAGTCGACGTTCAGAGAAATTCCACCCGGAGCCAGTGGAAATGTCAACAGTGTGCAGTGCAAACAAAACATCCTGCTAATATTAAAATGTGAAAGTTTGTATGTTAGTGTGTTTGTTACTCCTTCACGCAAAAATGAATAGACCGATTGCGATAAAACTCAGTATGCAGATAACAGGAGACCTAAATTAACACATAGGCTATGTTTTATCCCGATATACCCACGGGCGCGACTTACGCGGTAGAAAACGCGGGGCGCAGCTAGCTAGTAGATAGATGTATGCTTTATTAAATAACTATCTGCGCCTCGCTATACGTGCTTAACTCCCGATGCCGCAGGAAATTTGGGATCAAAAGTCTCCAAAAATCTTCATCATCCCTCAAAATACCACTATGCCAATTTTCATCCAAATCGGTCCAGTTGTTTCAAAGTGAAATGGGAACAAACAAACAAATTAACTTTCGGATTTATAATATCAAAGTTAGGATAAGAAAATACAATTCAACCATTTATAAATATAAAATACTAGCTGCGCCCCACGGTTTCACCCGTGTATGTCCCGATCCCGTGGAAATATCGGGATAAAAAGTAGCCTATGTGTTAATCCAGATCTCCAGCTCCGAGTTTCATCGCAATCGGTTCAGTAGTTATTGCGTGAAGGAGTAACAAACACACACACACACACATAAACTTTCACATTTATAATATTAGTAGGATTAGTAGGATAAAGTCCTCGGTAACTCATTGACTGAGTCTTCTTTTTTCGTGTCCGGATACCAACAGCCTATTCCTCAGATCACATCAAACAAGCGCCTATTCTGTCTGACTAATATTACGCCACAGCGACGGCAGCATCGTCCAACGTGCAGATGTTAAATTAGGGCACAGTGGATTTGAGGAGGCTGACAGCTAAGCGACGCTCGCTGATCGTTTACGATCGTGCGGGTTAAGCTACGCCTGGCGCGGTCATTACTTCAATGGATGGCCAATTAGTAGTGTGGCAAAAATGTGTATTTTTGTGAGCCCCTCCGTGCTTCGGAAGGCACGTTAAGCCGTTGGTCCCGGTTGCTACCTCTAGTAGCAGTCGTTAGGTCAAGTTAGAGAACTTAAGGCAATCTGAAAACTCTAACAATAAATAATAAATAAATAAATATTGCAGGACAATCAACACAGCGCCATCTAGCCCCAAGTTAAGTACCTAACTAGACTTGTGTTATGGGTGCTAGACAACGGATATACTACTTATATACTTTTCTTTTGTAAATATATACTTGTAATACATAGAAACAACCAGACCACAGACAAATATTTAAGCATAAATATATGTCTGAGGCGGGAATCGAACCCGCAACCCTGTGTTTGGCAGTCCGGCATGGTGACCATTGTGCCAACTGGGTCGTCAAAATAATAACAATAGGTAAGTCACACCACTATACGAGAAGAAGAAAAAGACAGTGGATAATGGACGAGATATCTATCTACAGATCTCCTCTGAAGTGAAACACCGGCTTATATTTTGTCAGCAGCTGCCTATTTGGGTCCGGAGTCGGTTAACTGACTGATATGACGACCCAGTTGGCACAATGGTAGCCATGCCGGACTGCCAAACACAGGGTTGCGGATTCGATTCCCGCCTCAGACATGTATTTATGCTTAGATATTTGTTTGTGGTCTGGTTGTTTCTATGTATTATAAGTATACTAGCTGCGCTCCGCGGTTTCACCCTCGTAAGTTCCGATCCCGTGGGAATATTGGGATAAAAAGTAGCCTATATGTTAATCCAGGCCTCCAGCTATCTACATACCGAATTTCATTGCAATCGGTTAAGTGGTTTTAGCGTGAAGGAGTAACAAACACACACACACACACACACGCACGCACACACAAACTTTCACATTTATAATATTAGTAGGATATTTACAAATGAAAAATAAATAAGTAGTATCGGAGTTTTGGCGGGAACGAGTTAACAACATGTCGTGCTGCAGTTCTATTTTCATGAAACTTAGTTGTAACCCGAGTTGAATTGTATAATTCTGGTGGAATGTTATTCAATTTAGTTCTGTGAAAGTGCACAAGTGTAGTGAAAGTAAAATCAGTGTCAAACATGAAGTTTTCTCGTTGCCTCCAAATCTCCTATTAAGGTTATAGTAAACTTGCCACCGCTTTACTATAGCCCCCTGACTTGACGGACTATGACGACTTTGACTGTTTTAAAACACTTTAGGCCCGATTTATGAAAAATCGATATAACTTGACACTGGCTAAATGCACACGTGCGAAGCCATAATAAAAGAAAAAAAAAAGTAGTATCCGTTGTCTAGCACCCATAACATAAGTCTAGTTACTTAGCTTGGGGCTAGATGGCGATGTGTGAAATGTCCTGCAATATTTATTTATTATATATACATCAACGCATAGCTTAAACCGCTGGTCTTAGAGACATCTTTGAAGGGCGTATTCTTTGTTAAGTGTAGGTATCCACTAAGAAAGGTTTTTTTTTAATTTTATCTCTGATAAGGTGAAATGTCGGGCGAAGCCGCGGTCACCAGGTAGTACTTGCGTTATAAAAGGACTTAACATTAGGTATTGCCTTGTGGTTTTGTAATTTTGAAGTTATCGACAGAGCTCGCAGCTTTTCCAGTTTTCCTGTGACCATGATCGATCAACTTATTCGAAACGTATCTTAATAAAATAACTAGTAGTTAAAACGCGATCGCGACCCGTGTTTATATAATGAAGAAGGCTGAAGTTCAAATCGAAAAGTAAAAATCATCGGACTTCATTATTCATTATTAAAGCTTAAAGTACGCAATATGTTTAAGTTTATTTACTGTATATTATTACATGGGATGTATATTTATATATGTATATAAATATTTATAGATAAGTATAAATATATTGAGTAGTTTTTATATATATGGTTAACCGAATGCCTAACTCCAAACCCTAGATAATAGTTTTTTTCTGGAACCCCACGATACAAACATTGTTTAGTGTGGGGGCCACAGTCAATGTATCATGTTAACATTAGGTTTAGGTTAATAACTATTTTTCATTTTCATTTTAGCTTGTTTTTTCAGTAAACAGAATATGCCTCAAATCTACCGCTGCTGATGGCGTACGAAAATACCTAAAAAACCTTACAAAAACCCAATAAAGTTTGAAACAAACTGGTTGCTGCCTTCGAACTCCGAACTCTCGGCAATCCGTACCCGAAACTCATGAATTTGTCTAACGATTGGACAGGTTTGCAACTTTTCATCCCTCCGCTTTACCTAAGGGTTGAACTTTGAAACCGAATGAAACTTTTTGTTTTTTATCACATTAAATGCCGAATTCTAGATTTGCGGTAGGTATAGGTATAATAGGTACCTACAGCCTCTGTTATCAAGGACTTTGTGAGTAAACGAATCGCCTTTACCTAAAAGAATTACTAATGTTATTTAAAATTACTAATACTATTTGAGGAGGCTCACAGATAAGCGACTCTCGCTGATCGTTTACGGTCGTGCGGGCTAAGCGACGCTTGGCGCGGTCAGTACTTCGATGGGTAGCCGATGGGTGGCAAAAATGTGTATTTTCGTGAGCCCTTCGGTGCTTCGGAAGGTACGTTAAGCCGTTTTTCCTGGTTGCTACCTCTAGTTAGGTCAAGTTAGAGGTTTTAAGGCGATCTTAAAACTCTAACAATAGGTGAGCCACATCACCATACGAGAAGAAGAAGACCTATAAGAAGTTTTCCCTTTATTTATTGGTCTGAGAACTCACCAACTCTTTTGTGACTTTTTGACAATCGATCAGAAGCTCTATCAGTATAATTACTACCTACCATAGAAATAGCTAGAAGTTATCTAAAGGGATTTGTTTCGAACCTGCTTCTGCACAAATAATAAGTCCCCGTGACCGCGGCCGGTGTAACTCGGTCGAAACATAACGTAAATGTTTACACAAATTATTGTTTTAAAGTTACGTACATACAAAATGATTAAACAAGTTTAGTATGGAAATCTAACTTATTTATCCCTTAAATAATAAATAAATAATCCTTTAATATATCAATCAATATTTAATTGCTTGAAGCTGCCCTGTATGCCGAACTCATCGTGAATGGCTGTGGCACCACCAGGCCGGAGTGACTCGTTCACACGCTTCAGGCTCTCTTTGCGGAAGTACTCCGTGTTTGACTGAAGACGTTTTATTGTTGATTCTGAAAAAAAAAAACGAAAATAAATAAAACCATAGCACTGTGTACTGTACATGTATTATAGGGATCAATGGCACAGGCATACGATAAAACATAAAGATTAAAAAGAAAACATAAAGAGAACAAAACAAAAAAGGTGAAAAGAGTTGTGTACAGTGGACCGACCTCGGGTCAAAAGTTAGACTGTCCTATAATAAGACCGACTGGAATACCTGTGTTCGGTAATACGTGTACTCACAAAATATTTAATTGAAAATATCAATATAAGTAATTACATTTGGACAATATTTTATAATAACTAATATAGCTAAGGTGACTCCCACTCCGGCTCGTTTCTGGCGCAGAGGTTAGCCATCGCCATTCAGCGTGGCAACTGCAATGCTTCTAGCATTATGGGAACCTTTACGCCGGGTACGATAAGGGGCGGGTTATTTGACTAACTGGTCACTTCATTTATTTGTATTTATAATGTTAAATATGTATGTCTTTTTCTATTTATAATGATGTAAGTGTTCCTATATAAGTAAAATAAATATTGATTTTATTGAAATATATAGCTAAGTAAGACTTTACTAACAAATGGATTGTACTATCTGATTAATAAAGCAAGCAAGCCTGGTTGTAGTATCGCTAGTCTTCCGCTGAGACCGACAAAAAAATGGGCAACTTGAACCTGTTAGTTTTGTGTTACAGTGATGCGCGCGCATCTTAAAATGTCACCCATCATTTTTTCATAACGCGTACGCGTCTAAAGAATTATAACTTCAAAAAGATAACACCTTCTTGACATGATGCTTTTTAAATTTTTTTATTTATCAATTACCTTTCAGAGTCTCTAGGCTCAGATAAGTACCACCATCGTCTTTGGGGAAGGTATCTTTACTGACGTACTGGTACACGGTATCAGTGCCTACTGGGTGAATGTACATGATCTCCATGAGGGCGTTCTTCATGAACGGCTTTATCAGCATCATCAGCTTGTCCATGAACGGGGGCGCGTTTATGAAGTGGACCTCTTTTAACTTGATGAACACGCATTCCTGGAAGTTGATAAAAAATTTTTGGTCTAATGTCATGTCACCAATGTGAAAGAAATTGTAGCTCTATATTTCAATAAAATGAGTTCAAAGACATGTTCCAGATTATCGAAGTCCATGTAGGGGTTAGGTACTCACCTGAACAAAATATAATATTTTCTTGATAGTCATAACATCTAGCTTGGTTATGTGTCCTAAAGTGGTTTTATCCATGTTAACAGTTATGGCAATTCTGAAATTATAGAACAGTGTTTGAGCATTATACTTGAAGGTTTCCAACTAACGTAGACTTATCAAACTTTTTTAAGTTGCATTTAACTAATTATGGCCAAGTGCCTTCCATAAACCGCAGATTATCGAACCCTATTGTGAAAGCCCTAAGGAATCTGAGAGGATCCTTCAGCCTCCCTGCCGGCATCGCTGTCCCCCCAAAACGACAACCTTGGAGTCTTCAAGTCTAGAGTGAATACCTTTTAGGGCTAATTCTCGTCGCTTCGAAACAGGTGAGATGAGGAATTAAAAGATTAAAGTTAGATCTCACCCCGGAGCAGTACCTTCTTCATACTGCCAAAGATCGAATATCATCATGAAGGTTTTGAAGAAGTCAGTGAGGACTAAGTTGCGAGGGTCGTCGGAGAGAAGTCTGACGTAGATGTTGCTATATCCGTTCACGGTGGGTGGGATTGGAGCGATCACACTGGAAACATCCAAGTTAAAAACATAACGCTATTTGTTAACGCACGATTTTACTTCCTATCAAAATACAGGTAAAGCCTCCTGTATTTTGATGCGAAATAAAATTTATTCCTAAAGAGTTCATCCAATACAAGACATTCAGTTACTCATACACTGACTGATGAATCATGACAACGCATAACAACTGAAGAAACGAATTTCTTTTGCATAGTAAGTGCATGAAAAATTCTCACAGCATTCGGACTAATTATTTAGCCCTAGTGGCTTAGCTAGTACATAATGGGTGCTGAACAAGGTTATCAAATTAAAATATTTATGAAAAACTGTTAATTTTGAGATTTGATCTATGATATCCGCCTAAAACTATGCTATAAAGTACATTAGCCTCGCACAGAGGGGGATGTTCAGCTGTGGCTATCGTTAATATAGGAAAGTTTACATAAAATGTACATCCTTTTTCTTATGATACTGGCAACCCTGTTTCTGCAGAAAGAAAGAGATGGAACGAAAACTCTGATGAATAAATTACAGAAAGGCGATCTTCAAACGCGGAATAAATCTGTTACAGTTTTCTTTTACAAATCTCCGTGATGTTAATTTACTTATTTATAAGTATATTGAAAAATAATTTATCTCTATCATACATAACTGAGGATCTAAAATGGCGACTTTAGATACTAAACAAAATAAAATGCTTTATCCAGAATGACTAACGGAAAAACGCACAACTAAACTAAACTGCAGATCGTTTAGACCTGAAACTTGGTGGGTGTATTCTTTGTAGGCATCCGATCAGAAAGGATTTTTGGAAAAAAGGATTACATTTTGGAGCCCTTGAGCAAGATATAAGTACATACAATGTATTCAAAGTTCCTTCAATCTTATCATTATAGACGCGGTTCTTGAAGAAGGCCTCGAACAGCGTGCGTATTGTAAGGTTCAGGTCTAAGACCTGCTTGGAGACCTCCATGCTGCGCTCGCAGCAGTGGTACACCAGGATCAGGTCCAGATCTGGAATCAAAGTTTGAAAGTATCACAATGACAGAATGCCTATTAAGAATAGAATGTCTATTGTTTTTAGCAGGAATTTATGTTAGAACATTGTTAGAATTAAGATTAGTACAATAAAGAGTTTATATGTCCATCTATCTAATGACCGTTTTGCTGAATGACAATTTAGTTAGATGTCATGACAGCATAGCCGGCTATGATCGGTGCAACTCGATCGAAACATTGGGTAAATTTAATAACGCAATCGCGACCTGTAGGACTTAGGTCATTTTATGAATTGAATAGTTACTGATAAAAAGTCACCTTTAAAGACCGCTTCCGTAAATTCACAGGTGATTCATAATTGGAGTCGCAGTTTTAGGACCAGAAGGCCAATTCTCGTAATTAACATTGTTAAAATTACATTTCAATATCATTCCGATTGCATTTCGATTACAAAAGTAGCTCAAAACACCCTCAAATCAGCTTTTGGTATTCTAGTAGAGACTAATAGTACATTACGATATAAGTGTGGTAAATTGATCTTTGCATAGAGGCGGCTTATGACGCGCGAGCGGCAGCGAGCGTGTCATGAGAAGCCAAGATGCAAAGATCAATTCCACACGTATATCGTACGACGTTTTTATCACAGTTGCGAATAAAAGAAAAGACTAGAAAAGAAAACAAAATAATAATTAACAAAATATTTGTGATAAGTCTATGTTTACATTTTTTTAAGGCAGATTTTGTTGTTAATTATGCTCCGGAAAGGCAGGCTAAAGACTTTTAACCTATACATCCTCGTCTGACATACAATATTTTTTAGGGTTTTTTCTATTTGTTTTGCGTCGGGGGTTAAGAACAAAATACAATGGTACGGAAAAACAATATATTTAAGTAAAGAAAAAACAAAAAATAAACAACTAAATTTTTAATCGTTTTCTAAGTCATCCTAATGTAAGTTTTCTAAGAGCGGTGTTGGCTTAGTGGTAGATACCTCGACTTTCATTCTGAAGGTCGTGGGTTCGAATCCCGGCCGGCCGTGCACCAATGTATTTTTCTTAAGAAAAATTTATGTGCGCTAATTGACATTGCTCTTACGGTGAAGGAAAACATCGTGATGAAACCCGCGGCTTAGTTGGCTCCAGAAGTATTGACAAGTTCTCTCCTCTGGACATGGTCGACTAAGCTGAGAGGGTAGTAGGTGCTGGGCAAGCCTACTCCATCCTCACGCAAAAAGGACCCAATTAAAAAGGGACCAATGGCGGAAAACAGCCTGTATACAAGTACAAGTACAAGTCATTATCACGTAAAATTTTCGTTCGTAAACCGACTTTAGAGACAACCATTTTTGCTAGCTAAAAAACTCTTTGGTATCTACCTTTTTTATACATCAAAACAATATAACCCAGATAAATTAAGAATGTTTCACCTACCTAACATGTAATTAGCAGTAAGATACGTATTTAACTTATCGGGATAACCTTACAGCACTAGTTAACAAATCTAAAACGCACGCGTGCGTAATATGTTGGATTATGAGCCTAAAAGCCGTTGAATAAGATCCACTTTATGAGCAACTGTGAATAAAAAATATTTAACGGTACTTTTTGTATCGAAATCCAAACAGCAATTTTTGTAATTGAGCAGCTTTAGAGCAGCCAGAAATGGGTGCGTTGTGTACTACCTACTGCGCTCTTGCGGGTTATAGTAAAAGTTTAGGATTAATGTTTAATATCCACTAATATAGCTCACAATAATTAATTAAATTTAAAGTTATAGTGGTTTTTAAGTTGGTGAAAAATGGGGCGATAAAAAATAATTTATTCTCAAAGTAGCAGTAGGGCAGTAGCAAAACAAGTTTAGGAACCCCTCTAAGGACACTAACATGTTTCTGGGTGATATCAACTAGGTCCTTAAGAGGAAAGGGTACCAGCTCTCACTCCATACAAACGTAGTCGACTGTTTCCTCCCAGGATGGTCATGGCAGTTATAGGTTTTATGCAACATAAATATTTGTGATAGTGTCATTCTCCGGGGAGTAAACAGTCGACTACGTTGATATGGAGAGAGTGCCGGTACCCTTTCCTCTTAAAGTGGAATAGACCGTAAGAATTATCTCATATTTAAGAAGTCTCACCTGAAATATGGTCTCCAGGTAGATGAGGCTGTGAACCGAGCCATTGCCTCAACTTGCTAATATCCTCTCGCGTTATTTCCGAGTTCTTCTCATACTCCTTCTCTATTGGTATCTCTTGAACCACGTCCGTCATCTTGTTTAAATTAAAAAACTATGGTGTTATTACAATTAAATATTTTAGAATTAAGGTTATCCCTAATCTAATCGATTCGTGAGATTAAAGCACGTAATCTACATTGTAGATAAGTGTTACCAGTTATATGTTATCATGTATTAAGATTAATACAATGTATTCTTTGGCAGTCAGTGCAATCAATTCAGCCCGAAGCGACAGACAGACTGATAAATATCGAATAAACTGTATCAAGGATGCAGCCGCAGTAGAGACGTTAAAATGTTCTATTGAAACCAATACATTTAAAATGCTTGGTCCTGATTGACTGACTGACGGATCAACGCACAGCCTAAACCGCTGATCGTAGAGACCTGAAACTTGGATGGTGTGTTCTTTGTGTGACGTAGGCATCCGATAAGAAAGGATTTTCTGAAATTCTACCCCTAAGGGGGTGAAAAACGGGGGCAAAGTTTGTATGGGACAACGTGATTACCTACTTGGTCTATTTTCGATTTCTACGCGGACGAAGTCGCGGGCAAAAGCTAGTAAGCAATAAACTTAGAGTTTTGAATATTCGTTTGAAATGATGGCGTCTTTATAGGTTATAAAGCCCGCCATCGATCGAGAGCGGTGTTGGTGTAATGATAGATGCCTCGAGTTTCATTCCGAAGGTAGTGGGTTCGAATCCCGACCGGCCGTGCAACAATGTATTTTTGTTATGAAACAGTTATTTGCGGTAATTAGCATTGCTCTTACGGTGCGCGGAAAACATCGTGAATTCGTGATGAAACCCGCGGCTTAGTTGTTTACAGCCAGACCTTTAGACGAATTCTTTCCTCTAGACACGGTCGACTAAGCTGTGAGGGTGGTCTACTCCATCCACTTCATGTACCACTGTAATACAGCGGAGCCCTCTGAATAGCATGGCTTAAAATTGCTGGCGCTAGAGCTACCTCAAAAAAATGGCAAATGTGGTAAGTCGGCCAAGATGTGGAATCATCCTCATCTTGGCCGACTAACCACTAGTTCATAAACGTTCGAATTCCACCCGCATCACATTGACGGACAGACAGACGGACCGTGTTTGCTTTACTCTACAAAAACGACCCTTGTTTGCATAGCGCAAACGTCCGTGCCCCTATGAATTTTGTATATTGAGATTTTGATGAATGAAACTAGTACCGATCCCGGGAGAATATCGGAATTCCGGAATATATTCCGTGATCAGGAACGGGATCATAGGACAGCTGGTTCGATATCCTTTTCAGGTTTGGTGTGAAGGCATTAATTTCACACCGTTATGCCTTGTATCGATAGGTATGGGTCTCAAAGTGCACTGAGGCATTTTAAGATAGCGGTAGTACGCCTTGACCGGTGGCTTCTAACACCATCCTCTGGTCAAAGTCATGGTGCCAAGTGACTTGTCACGTTCCATCATGTTGCCCAGGCATACCGTTCCTTCGATCCTGGACCTTATCGTCACGACACCATCAGGTAAGATGAGGTCAAAGGCAAGCCTATTTTGCGGAAAAAAAAATTCTAATAAGTATAAAACAAAGTCACTTCCTGCCGTCTATCCCTATGTATGCTTAGATCTTTAAACCTACTCAACGGATTTTGATGCGTTTTTTTGTTTAGTGATTCAAGGGAAGGTCGCAGGCAACAGCTAGTATTTATATAATATGTTGTGTCCAAAGGTCTTTTGATATATAATATTCCCTAATGTCATTTCTATTAAAATTTCAATTTTCTGGGTTAAAATATCAACCCAAAAGCAACCTTCGTTTTCAAAGGTTAATTAAATTAAATCCCATGTGTATAAAAACAGTTAGAAATGCGAACCAATTACTTTTTATTTGAAGTAGGTAAAATACCTAAACGGTTGTAAACCATTGTTCCTGCCCTACCCACACGGGTTTAAGGATAAACAAGGCAATCGGTGATCTTAATTGGCGGAATTATGCTCGGATCGTGTACCCAGAGTACCCACGTACCAATCATGTAGGTACCTAATGTGGGGTTCAGTCAATAAGCATTGGTCGCGATTCATTGGGATCACAATCAAACAACAGTTTGCTGATATTGACTTCGAAGAGGGATGGACCTTTTGAGACTTAAGGCGCTCTTCCAGTACCGTGTGTAGGTATTCACATTACCTTAGCCCCCGCTCTCAAAAACGTAGCGTTCTGCGTGCTAACTGTTATATTTGATCGATATGCAAAACAGTTTAGCATGATTATCCACAAATAAAGTTCCTAGTTCCCTCAAAACCTATCATTTGATTCATTTTTAGAAAAAAAACGTTAACTATTTTTGAATAAAACCCGATAAACGATCTAATAATTATCTGTTTTCTAACATTTTTTTTATCGAACGAAGATGTTCATATCATGTTTTCAACCACAATAATCAAAAATATGGTTATTAAACTACAATATCCATTTATATCCAAACAACAAAAAAAGAGTATTTGATTTCTTAGAGTTGCTTAAAACAAAGGTCGATTTTGGTAGCTTTATTAGCACCTGCCCTTAATACAGAATCATTGGCCTATTTTTTACTACGCGTAAGCCCCATAAAATTCTTGGTGCTTGCGGCGGTGGCGTTTGATTGCGAGAAACCCGTGTGTTTCTGGTGGGGCAGAATAGATTTTTTTCCACCTATCTCTACTGGGAGAGATACTTGGAAATTGACTTCTGCTTATCCCTACTTTTGGTGACAAGTATGTACAATTCTATTCATATCAGTAGACTGCACTCTATAGCATGGTTGACCAAACTTTTGACCTGTGAGGTATACTTGTGTTCAGAAATATTTCTTGCGGGCGACTGTAAGGTACAGTTTACTAAGAGAAAATAAAACATTTTTGCAATAACTTCGTAAGTATTTTTTGATTAAAAGTAAAATACTGAATTCAAGTTGAGTTTTTGGGTGTTTTTTTGGCTGGGACACTGCTTATTCTCCACGAGTTCATTATATTGGGTATAGTCCATTGAAATGTTACATTTTTTAGGCCTAACCTTGCATTTTTCAGAGGACGCAATTTAATTTTTTTGATGTGTAGTCAGTGTAAAGCTAAAACCAAGTTTGTGGGGTCGCCACTCTTGGCCCACGGCCGCCATCTTGAAATTAGGGGTTGAAATAGTTTTTACGATGTATCTCTTAAACTATTTATTTGATCAAAAATTTTCATAAATAGTTTAAGAGATACATCGTAAAAACCATTTCAACCCCTATTTTCAAGATGACGGCCGTGGGCCAAGAGTGGCGACCCCACAAACTTAGTTTTAGCTTTACACTGACCCCCCCCTACACATCAAAAAAATAAAATTGCGTCCTCTGAAAAACGCAACCCCAAATGTAACTTTTCAATGGACTAGTAGTGTAAGATGTAACTGCGATGCTCAATGAGAATCATTGCACTGCGACCGAAGCGCGTGTGTTGCTTGTATGTAGTTGGCGTGAATATGTCTATCTACATCAATATCATAAAGAGGAACGATTTTTTGTTGTTTTGTTTGTTACGAATAGCTACCGAAACTACAGGACGATTTTAATGAAACTTGGTAACAGAATACATTGATTCATTGGAATTACAAAAGCTAGTTTTTATCCCGATATTACCATCAGATCGGGAGTTACGCGAGTAAAACCGCCGAGCGCTGCTAGTTCAAAATATTTTTTATGTAGTTCATTAACTCTCGCGGGATACCTAAATCGCGCGGGCCATCCCTGCTGTGAAATGTACTCTAGCGCTGCTTGAGGCATGTATAATAGTTTAGTTGGAGATCGGTACGTAATATTATAGCACTGCAGCAGATAGCTTGGTCAGTCCACGGCGCAGACTCCTGCTATCATCAACATGGGGACATGGTTTTCATTCTGGTAATAGTACATTACGATATAAGTGTGGTAAATTGATATTTGCATAGAGGCGGTTTAGACGCACGAGCGGAACGCGAGCGGGTTAGAAGCCGTGATGCAAAGATCAATTCCACACACATATGGTACGACATTTTTTATCACAGTTGTGAATAAAAGAAAAGACTTGAAAAGAAAATAATAAATAACAAAATATTTGGTGATAACACCATGTTTACAATTTTTTTAGGCAATATTTTTTTGTTTTTGGTACCTAATACACAGTTGAAATTATTTAAATCAAGCAATTAACATAAACTCGCGACAAACACGATGCTATCGGTGATAACTTCGTAGGGACTCCGACGTGGGAACACTGATAACCTTGAGTTCTGTACATTGTGGAGGGTGGCCATTAGACTGGAACATTACTTTTACCTTTTTTAGGGTTCCATACCCAAAGAGTAAACACGGGACCCTTTTAGTAAGACTCCACTGTTCGCCTGTATGTCTGTCTGTCACCAGGCTATATCTCATAAGCCGTGATAGCTAGACAGTTGAAATATTCACAGATGTATTTCTGTTGCCGCTATAACAACTGTCTATTTTTTGATATTGGATTAATTATTTGATATTATAGTGGCACTTTTGATTTATTAAAACCTAACCTAAACGCTCTGGTGAATTATTTTGAACTATATGTTTATGTAATATCCTTATACCATATTTCGAGCAAATAAATGACATTCTCATTCTCATCAAATACTTAAAACATGACCTTTGCTTGTAGTCGGGTAAAAAGAGAATATATTGGTACGGAACCCTTTGTGCCCGAGTCCAACTCGCAATTGCCTGGTTTTTTACAAATTGTCGACTAAATTAATTTCACGTATGATGTAAAAATATGCATTCTAATTCTACTAGCATGTCTCTGACCCGCATTTTATTAACCTTACCTATGGCCAAAATGAGAAAAAAAGGATCAAAACATGATATTTTTTCCTGTGATAAATATCATTTAATTTGACACTGGCTATTTGCACAAACTTGAGCCATTAAAAAAAAAATTCTAACCCTAAACAGCTAGTGTTTCTATAAAGGTGCATTACACAACAGAAGTATACGAGCGCCGAGCGCCATGTTTAGGGCCCTTTCAGACCCTAGATGCAACGCTCGAGGCGAGAGGGCACTTCACGTGTCGACAACCCTGAATGCCTTAGTTAGTTACATAGACTTATACGTAGTTATCTAGAATAGACTTGGATTTTCAGGTAGAAATAAGCATTCAAGGCTAAAAAATTAATAAGTTAAAAGAACGGGCTAAAATAGGCTACTTTTTTTTTGAAGTGAAAACTTCTTTAGCGGCGTTGAGCACTTTTTCTGTAATGGGTATAAAATCTTAAACTCGCGTCAGGATACGAAAAAGCGTAAGGCGTCAGGACACGTGACCTGATCGAAAAAGCGTAAGACGTCAGGGTCCTAACAGCTAGTACATTTTTGTCAATGTATGGGAGAAAAATGCCTGTCGTTAGTCAAGAGATGGCGCTTGTTTACTTTTAATTCTGTTTTTTGGTTGGTTTCGCGTCACTAATCTTATATCTTTAAATGAGCAATTCTTGTATATATAATTGGAATCTCGGAATCCGCTCCAACGATTTTCATGAAATTTGGTGTATAAGGGGTTTCGGGGGCGATAAATCGATCTAGCTAGGAATCATTTTTAGAAAATGTCATTTCATTCGTGTTTTATCGAAACTTACTTTTTTTATCTGAAAAATATGACTCTTCCTGACATCTATTGGTCGAACTACTAATACTATTTTTTGTGAGCAATAAAGTTATTCCAGCAGATGGCGTTGTTAAGCTAAGTAATGTTAAGTTGGCTAGACTAAGAAAAAAAAAATATACCGAGCAAAGCTCGGTCATCCAGGTACTAATATGTTAATGTTATATATCTATCTATAGCTACGAGTGTGTATGTTAGGTTACTTAGAAGCGTTTATACTTTTTTAGCTTACTTATACTTTTTTACGTAACATATAATTCATTACTTTATTTTCAACCGACTTTAAAAAAGGAGGTTCTCAATTTGTCGCGAATTGTTTTTATTCAAAAATTTTACCGGTAGTTACTCGAAGACTGCTCAACTGATTAAGATGATTCATTTTTTGTCAAAAAAAGGAAATCTTCAACGCCTACGGGAAGGTTAATCCAATGAAAATTTTATATTCAGATTTTTTTTTGCTATTAATTATGGCTTCGCACGGCTTGTGGATTTAGCCAGTGTCAAGTTATATTTTGTTTTACATAAATCAGGCCTAAAGTGTTTCAAAACAGTCAAAGTCGTCATAGTCCGTCAAGTCAGGGGCTATAGTAAAGCGGTGGCAAGTTTATCATAACCTTAATAGGAGATTTGGAAGCAAATATTCTGATTTTAAATGTTGACAACATTTCCCCAACCACCCGGATATGATACGTCAAATTAGTCGCGCGTGAACAGATGGGTTTGGCTTGAATCAGCACAGAGTCTGGCGTATTTCTCTTGAGATATCTCTTTGTTTATCTGTTGACTACGTACCTCTCTCTATAAGTATTAAAAACTCCAACAAACAACCCATTGAGACATAGGACACGCGCGACGCAATCATGCTAAAAGCTTGTTGTTTACATGCAAAACTCAACCTAAAATGGTATACTCTACAGCACAAGCTGTTAGGGCATATTAGGGAAATTCGAAAAAATAATTTCATAAAATTACCCTGTTAAACTTTTCAAATTATCTATATATATAAAAATCAATTGCTGTTCGTTAGTCTCGCTAAAACTCGAGAACGGCTGAACGGATTTATCTTATCTTGGTCTTGAATTATTCGTGGAGGTCTAGGGAAGGTTTAAAAGGTGAGAAAAAATCGAATATTCCCACGGGATCGGGACTTACGCGGGTGAAACCGCGGGGCGCAGCTAGTCTTATATATAAAAATGAATTGCTGTTCGTTAGTCTCACTAAAACTCGAGAACGGCTGAACGGATTTATCTTATCTTAGTCTTGAAATGTTCGTAGAGGTCTAGGGAAGGTTTAAAAGGCGAGAAAAAAATCGAATAATTTCCGGGAAAACCCTATCAATTCCTACGGGATCGGGACTTACGCGGGTGAAACCGCGGGGCGCAGCTAGTAAAGGATATTTTTTAGGTTATGACTTTTTAAAATATTTGTTTTCCAACTATTAAATTCTTTACGTTTAATTTAAGTAGTAACATTTCGATTTATATAAAAATAGTTTTCGAGAGCATCCATTTTTCCTTAGAGAGAAAAAGTTGTCACCAAAGCATAGCAAAATGCTCTTAGTAGGTACTACTAGGTACGTGATAGGTTATTAGCCATTGTCCCGGTAATGCGTGCAATATGCACTAATGTAGGCAGAAAATGTGATGAAGGGGGAATAGAGGGATTTTGTTACTCCCCCTTTTTTATTTTACCGGTCTAAAAACCATTTATATTCTTACTAAATCGGGCCTTATGCAGGTTTTTAACAGTTACCATGGAAAAAAATCATTTTCCAGAAAAACATTCAAAAAAACTAATCTCGAATAACAAATGAACATACTTACATAAAAACAAAAATACATAAAAAATATACTTAAGAACCTCCTCCTTTTTTGAAGTCGGTTAATTAAATGAACACTCTAAAACCAACATAGATTAAATCATTCTGCCGTGTATATATTTTTAAAAGTAAGAAAAAAATATACAAAGGCCACATGCGGCGAGGAAAGAGTAATTAACTCATCGCCATCGCGCCATTAGGTTAGGTCAGTAGTCAGTTGACGTACTGTTTTACTTCACAAATACACGTTACAGAAATAAACTTGACTTCCGGTGCAGTCTGTGGTACAGTGCGAGCGCGGGAGTGGCTAGATGTGCATCTAGTTACTTCCGAATGAATTAGGCCTATACTAAAAAATACTGGCCAAGTGCCAATTTCCAAAAATCCTTTCTTAGTGCTCCCCCTACGTCCTAAAAGGAACCCCCTTGCGAAGTTTCAGACTCTTTAGAGATTTCTTGATAATTTTCAATTTTTTCAGTAGCAGATATACATTACTGACCACGCTCGCTCTGATTATTTTTGCGCTGTATTTCCTGTGCTGGTTGTTCTGCAAACAGCTCACGTAGGAACCGCGAGCACGTGATAGTCATACAGACAGACTTGTATCATCTTATCGTATTAGATAAAGGAATAACGGGTTATTTGCCTTAATCCCGGAGATGAAGGTTGCATTGTCAGTATTGCCATTGACTCTTTATTACAAGATAAAGACAAGTGTCTTCCGTCAAAGAAAATACAAGACTAATAATCAATCAATCAATCGGTCTTATCTTAACCTATTTACAGGTATTTGACTGAATAGAAACATTTCTCAGTTAAATAACATGACGTTGTGATTGTGACTTCATAAATATGCCGTTTAGCTTTTACCAAGTTACATGGTTAAGCAATGAAATTTTGGCTGGCCATGAGCTTGCAAAAACTACAACAGTATTATTGATCTCTGGTTTTAGGGCACTTCGACACTGGGGAAGGTATTTCGTAGACTCTGTTAAGACCCTAAAGTCACAATGATCATCCGAAGTAAAAATATATTTCAAATTTTGTTTGTAACGACCTTTTTGAGTAAACACTTATTTGAAAATTTTGGCCTTTTAGGATCAGAGTCGGATAAGCAACTTCCACGTAGATCATTGCATATCATGTCCTGGACGAAGTCACTCAGGTGCAGCGGGCTAATTTAATTTTATCTTGTCCACAGCGCCGCCTGACCCAAAAATACAACATAGCAGTAGGAGTTCCGACGCTTGTCATCCGTGGCAGACCAGTACGTGATGCGCTCCTTGACGATCCTCTAGGCGAGAGGTTCCCGTGGCCAGCGCCTCCTCTACATGAGGTGCTGCGAGGGGTGCAGCTGCAGGGAGACGGGGAGGGTGTACTCTATGAGGAGTTACCGAGTGATGCGCTGAGAGTCTTCTACTTTGCAGCTCATTGGGTAAGTAACTGATCAAAGTCAAAGTCATAAATTTTAATTCCTTTGGATGCTTAATACATTTGTACATAGATCACATAGAAACGTCTTAAAACTAAGTTAGGATGTGTGCCTTCGGAACGCGCCCACCTATGAGAAGAAGGCACAAGAAACTCATGGTCAATATCTTCTAGGTAAGAGGTTCCCGTAGCCAGCACATCCTCTACCTGAGGTGCTTAATTTCTTAAAAGTTGGATTGCTAATGCTAAAAACTGATAAAAATATTGGTATCGAATTTTTGAGAATATATCTTTAGGATCCTAGTTTTTTCTCTATAAAGCACAATTAATTGCCGTAATTTCTCAGGTCTATACCCTATTACCTATATTGTTTGCAGTGTCCCCCCTGTCGAGCGTTCACTCCGAGTCTATGCAGTGCCCTCACCGCCGTGCGCAAGAGACGAGCGAAGTATGCGAACACGCAACTCATATTAGTGTCCAGCGATAGGTAAGTTACGCTTTCTCTTGCTAATGTTTTTATCTGGCTGTTACTGAAGTCGTATTTTGCGGTCGACATCAACAAATATACGGAATACTAGGTCAAGGGAGACGAGGCAGTCACGTCTTTGCCACAGAAAACAAGCTAGGCTAGGATTACGCATGACTATTGAACGATGTCAAAATATAAGGAACCTAAAATAATATACACAAAGATATAAAAGCCACAAAAGACTTTGTTCATCGATAGTTTGTATCATTTTTAGGGTACGTACCTAAAGGGTAATTAAAATCGATCCATCCGTTCGGGAGCTACGATGCCACAGAGAGACACACACAGAGACACGTCAAACTTATAACACCCCGTTAACACCCCGTCGTTTTTGCGTCGGGGGTTAAAAACGGGACCTTGTTACTAAGACACCTCAGTCAGTCTGTCTATCTGTATCTCATGAACCGTGATAGCTAGACAGTTGAAATTTTCACAGATGATGTATTTCTGTTTCCGATATAACAACAAATACTAAAAACAGAATATATTTTATTCTAATGTAAGAAATACTCATGAGAGTATTTTAACGCGTCCCACGTAAAACACGCGAAGACGGCAGGCGTAAAAAATTATGGCCCTGGATGTTGCGCACATTTAGAAATGCGTGGCAATATGTCTTTACCTACCTTGGTATCGCAAGAAATATTAGTTCCCAAGCAATTCTAAACACCAATAACCATTCACGAAACTTTCTCCCTATTTCTAGTTATTCGATTAACTTCGAAACTATTATTGGAAAGTTTGTGCTGCGTAGTTTCTTATACCTAATGAATGAACAGATTGTCCAGTTGTAATGCTGTAACAATAGACAGGTGTACCAATGTGCAGGTGCAGTTTCATTGCTGAGGCAGAACCTTTTTGGAGGCACACCGCTCCTTAGATATTATTATTTCGTTATTTTATTTTATATTTTTGTTTTATGTCAGTGCTTTTATTTATTTATCAGAAAAACTACATCTATCATTACCGGATTGCCCAATGCAATAATGTAGTTAAAATAAATTTAAATTAATTATAACAAATAATCCATAAAGCTACTTTTTGGAATTAAAACCCGCATGTGAATACGTCAATTTGTTCAGCAACTAAATGTTTATTTCATGTTTGTAAGTACTTTTGTGTCGTGTGCTTGTCCAAAGGAATGTTTTCTATCTTTCTATGCTATGCTATGTTTATTTACAACTAACTAGCAGCGACCTGCTGGTTTACCCAGGTAAGTCTGATGCCGTGGGAATATCGTTAAAATAACGATGTACCAGTTATCAAAATCAGCCCACGCGTATCTAAAGTGCCAAAGGAACAAACATACATACAAATGAAAAACACATTACCACTCCTTTGCGTCGTGCAGTCGGGTAAAAAGTAGCCTAGACCTATAATAGCATATATAACTTTTTTCGGAAAATGCTACTTTTCTTAGGAACTTTTAAAAAACAATTACTGCAATGGAGATGTCTTAAGAACGTTTTTATCACAGTTGCTCATAAAGTGGATCTTATTCAACGGCTTTTAGGCTCATAATCCAACATATTATGCACGCGTGCGTTTTACATTGCCAACCTAGTGCTATAAAGTTATCCCGATAAGTTAAATACGTATCTTACTGCTAATTACATGTTAGGTAGGTGAAACATTCTTAATTTATCTGGGTTGTATTGTTTTGATGTATAAAAAAGGTAGATACCAAAGAGTTTTTTAGCTAGTAAAAATGGTTGTCTCTAAAGTTGGTTTACGAACGAAAATTTTACGTAATAATGACTTAGAAAACGATTAAAAATTGAGTTGTTTATTTTTTGATTTTCTTTACTTAAATATATCGTTTTTCCGTACCATACCGTTGTATTTTGTTCTTAACCCCCGACGCAAAAATAAATAGAAAAAACCCTAAAAAATATTGTATGTCAGACGAGGCTGTATAGGTTAAAAGTCTTTAGCCTGGCCTTTCCGGAGCATAATTAACAAAAAAGTATTGCCTTAAAAAAATGTAAACATAGACTTATCACAAATATTTTGTTAATTATTATTTTGTTTTCTTTTTAACTATTTTCTTTTATTCGCAACTGTGATAAAAAAACGTCGTACGATATACGTGTGGAATTGATCTTTGCATCTTGGCTTCTTATGACACGCTCGCTACCGCTCGCGCGTCATAAACCGCCTCTATGCAAAGATCAATTTGCCACACTTATATCGTAATGTACTATTTTCCATAGTTACTGCTGTTTAAAGACCAGCCCTTACTGACCCACTCAAATTAACCACCCTGTATAGGCTAATTCCGACATTCCTACGGGATCAGGCTAACGCATGTGAAACCACGAAGCACAGCTAGTTTATAACCAACAATTATTTTCTCCCTACCTTGCAAAAAAACAGACGCCTATCTTCCCTAAATAAATAAATACTGAACCCAGTATTGAATTATTCTACTCCATTAACGTAAGTTATTGCAATATTCTTCTGGAATTGTGTTGTTTTGTATTCAAATACTTGATTTATTTGTTTATTTTTGTAAATAACGATGTATTAGTGCAGGGTCGTACAAGATAAAATGGGATCAAAAAAATGGACTAGGTACGCGTTTTTAAGACTTTTTCCTAAATTCGTTTCGAATTGCTCCACCTAAATAGGACCCCTTCGGCCGCATACGAAACCGGAGGTTCGTAACCAGTTACCAAAGAAGAAAACATCTTCTTACGAAACTAGTTTCTTACCAAGAGACTTTTTCCTAAGCAAAGACTGACGAATATTGCATTCATGTGTTAATTTAAAAGTAAAAGAGATAGATAGTTATAAACTATTTATTGTTCCATTTTAAACCTTGATTCTAACCTAAATTCCTGCTGAAAAATAGAAAAAAAGGAATAAAAGGAGTTTTTTGTTGTAATCTTTCGAATTTCCTCAAGGCACATGGATCATGTTTTTTTTTTTAAGAATACCTCATAAGATCCACAAGCAAACCACCTGATGTCCTGAAAGTCTACCTTCATATCGAGCGACAAACAATCGCCCGATCAACGTCCGTCTGTAGTTTACTTCCCCCCAAGCTACCAAAATTCCCCTCCTCACCCCCCTTTCACCCCCCTCTCGCCCCCACGCCTCGTCATAACACGATCAAATCGAGTAGAACTAACAGCAAGCCTATTTCCAGGGATTGGGAAAACAGAACCGTATTAGAGACGCAGTTGGGTACTAACTGTTGCATTATCTATGGCAGGGGAGCGCAGGGTTGCCACTAGCTTCATAATAATACGTTGTATGTCTAGGAGTAACCCTTGGCTTCGTCCCACTTACTATCCGCGTGGGCCGAGTTTATAATGACTAACGAATAATAATATTTTCATCCTTAAATTCGTCCGATTGCTTTTTGGATAGTCAAAGTCAAAATGTTTTATTCATTTGGATGCCTAAAATATTTAGTACAGAGATCACATAGAAACGTGTTAATAAAATTATGTGTGCCTTCCGACCGGGCCCACCAATGAGAAGAAGGCACAAGAAACTCATGGATTTTTTTTCAGAGTTGTCAAGTTAATATTATGATAAAGTATTTTATAGAATTTTTTAATTCCCTAGTTTTTCCAACACAACCCACATGGTTCGTCAAAAATCTGAACCAATATGGCCGATAAAAGTTTTTAGTGAGGCGAGAATTTTTGACATAAACATAGTCATTTTCTATCTAAGACTGCATAATCCACCATAATTACCATAAATTTATAATTATGTACCTTCCTGTGTTGTACAAATAAAGTTATCTATCTATCTATCTATCACCTACCATTAGGCAGGTTAACACAGCACCATCTGCCAAGTCAGTTTTAAAACCCTCATTATATAAAAAAACTTAAACCGAGTGAACTAAATATCAGCCTTTTCTACACTAATCTACAGCAACACTTATACTATAATCATCATATCAGCCACAGGACGTCCACTGCTGAACATAGGCCTCCCAGAAAGACTTCCAGAGCGATCGGTCTGAAAGATATAATAATAATAATAATAATATGCCCGCAGGGCACCTTGAGGCGAGGTGTCGGGGAGTAGCGACCCCGCGGTTCCCGAGTGCTCCAGGGGGAAGCAACCGTTCCTCATCTCCGGCTGGCCTTAGTTGGCTGATCGGAGTGAAAAATGACGAGGAAGCGGTCCCCCGCCTCTGGCTTGCCTTCACCGGCCGTCCAGAGTGGAGTCGCAAGAATACGTTCGAAAGATGCCGCACGTCAGTGGTGAGTGGGCCAGGTAGGCTGGACCCTCAGGGAGCCCGTGACCTGAGTTTAAAACCCAGTGCGGCATCACTATCTTTAAGCCACTCTCGTCCCTGTTGCCCCCTTGCTGTAATTTACTCAGCTGATTAGGGTGGCCCAGTTTGAGAGTTGGCGAGTCTCCACCTGCCACTTTTACATGTTTGTTGAACATTGTTACGGTAGGTGCCATAGTACCCATAGTTCCCTAGTATCCAGTCCACTACCATCCCATCACAATAGCCCAAGTAGTAGTTTTCTCCTGTAGTTTATCAATAGTTCTATTCAAATCGGAGATTGTCCTTGGCTGCATTTTATAGTGCAGACAGGGATAATCGCCGGTTTGATGTCCACATCATACTTTGCCATTAAACTTGTTATTGTAAAGGGCCTCTACGTGTTGGCTTCGGCCCCACGCATGCCTTCCAAAGGTCCGGGACTCCATAGTCCCGTGATATAGGACATATAACAAACAAATAATAATATTGCAGGACATTTCACACATCGCCACCTAGCCCCAAGCTAAGTAACTAGACTTGTGTTATGGGTGCTAGATAACGGATATACTACTTATATACTTTTCTTTTGTAAATATATACTTATGATACATAGAAACAACCAGACCACAGGCAAATATCTAAGCATAAATACATGTCTGAGGCGGGAATCGAACCCGCAACCCTGTGTTTGGCAGTCCGGCATGGTGACCATTGTGCCAACTGGGTCGTCAATAAATATACTATAAAGAAAAAAAATTTTTTGTTTGTTTCTATGTTTGTAACGAATAAGCTCCGACACGACCAGCCCGAATTCGATGAATCTTGGTATAAGAATACATTGATTCATTGGGAATACCATAAGCTACTTTTTATCCCAATATTCCCACGGGAATTACGCGGGTGAAACCGTGGAGCGCTGCTAGTATTTTACTAAAGTGATATTATTGTGTTTACTACAGCGTTGTGGCATCCCTATATCGGTTTCCTCGCTACTCGCTACACCAATTGATTTACATATTCTAACAATTTTTCTCCACTTGTCTAGACTCCTTGCTTATTTATAAGTTAATTTACATAAAGAAATTTTATTCCAACTTAATCGTATATTTTCTAAACTTAAATGAATATTTAAATATTGGTGTGTAGGCACTTGAGTTTTTTCCATAATCCTACTAATATTATCAATGCGAAAGTTTGTGCGCTAGTATGCGTGTGTGTTGGTTTGTTCCTTCTTCGATTGCAATGAAATTCGGTATGTAGTTAGCTGGAAATCTGGATTAACATATAGGTTACTTTCATCCTAATATTCAAATGGGATCAGGACCTATGCGGGTGAAACCGCACGGCGCAGTTTGTCTATACTAATATTATAAAGAAGAAATATTTTTTTGTTTGTAACAAATAGGCTCCGAAGTACTGGACCGATTTAGATGAAAATTGATATGAGGATACATTGATTCATCGGGAATAACATTAACTGTTTTTATCTCCATTTACTAAATAAATGGAGTTATATTTTTTACTTTCGAATTCATGCTCAACAAATTAAGTAGTGAAATTCTCGTTTGCAAAAACGAAATTCAACGGATCTGACGTCATAAATGCAGCATAAAATGTAATAGCATAGAGCTACCTTCTAACCCTTACGTCCGTAACCGTACAATGGGCAATTGTTTCTATTGTTTAGGGATTATAGGATTTGCGACCCCTCTGTTCACAATCTATATAACCTTACTAGCTGCGCCCCACGGTTTCACCCGCGTAAGTCCCGATCCCGTGGGAATATCGGTTATTCGATTTTTTCTCGCCTTTTAAACCTTCCCTAGACCTCCACGAACATTTCAAGACTAAGATAAGATAAATCCGTTCAGCCGTTCTCGAGTTTTGGTGAGACTAACGAACAGCAATTCATTTTTATATATATAGTATAACCTTATAAGGCAAACTGATGAGGGATATTCAATTTACTATTCCGACTACTGATTTCGTTCGATTTGTTTATTTTTGTATATATTTTGTAACTTTATTGTTACATTATTTCCGTTTCCAACCGACTTCAAAAAAGGAGGTTCTCAATTCTTCGCGTAAATATATATATTTATGTTTGTAAATCATGAGTCAATTCACAATAAATAGAAATCAAAAGCAAAATACAATTCGTCTGTTAGTAAAATTGCTTGTTATTGCATAAAAAATGTTGTAGTAACTTATATCTATAAAAGATAATAAGGAATTTTCATCTTTAAATTATACCAAAATGTAGGAAAATAACTCACAGGCGTTATAAATTACAACAATTTTTCATAAAATTATTTTTTATCACAGTTGCTCATAAAGTGGATCTTATTCAACGGCTTTTAGGCTCATAATCCAACATATTATGCACGCGTGCGTTTTAGATTTGTTAACTAGTGCTGTAAAGTTATCCCGATAAGTTAAATACGTATCTTACTGCTAATTACATGTTAGGTAGGTGAAACATTCTTAATTTATCTGGGTTATACTGTTTTGATGTATAAAAAAGGTAGATACCAAAGAGTTTTTTAGCTAGCAAAAATGGTTGTCTCTAAAGTCGGTTTACGAACGAAAATTTTACGTGATATTGACTTAGAAAACGATTAAAAATTGAGTTGTTTATTTTTTGTTTTTTCTTTACTTAAGTATATTGTTTTTCCGTACCATTGTATTTTGTTCTTAACCCCCGACGCAAAACAAATAGAAAAAACCCTAAAAATATTGTATGTCAGACGAGGATGTATAGGTTAAAAGTCTTTAGCCTGCCTTTCCGGAGCATAATTAACAAAAAAATCTGCCTTAAAAAAATGTAAACATAGACTTATCACAAATATTTTGTTAATTATTATTTTGTTTTCTTTTCTAGTCTTTTCTTTTATTCGCAACTGTGATAAAAAACGTCGTACGATATACGTGTGGAATTGATCTTTGTATCTTGGCTTCTTATGACACGCTCGCTGCCGCTCGCGCGTCATAAACCGCCTCTATGCAAAGATCAATTTACCACACTTATATCGTAATGTACTATTAACACATTCACATAAAAATAACATAGAATTTTCAATATTTACCTAATGGCAACACTTACATTTTGGTGCAGACCACACTATTTCGGTTGAATAATTAAAAGTTTGGTAGCAGCCATGTAGCAGCCCTGAAACTTTAGCCAAGTATATTAGCCGGGTCAGTACAACTTATATTAGATGCTAAAGTATTCAAGTTATGGTCGGCTGACTCCACTTTAATAAATTTGACCAGTTACTATGGTTACTGGCCCCACGGAATAATAAAAAATGACAAGTTTTAATAATAACTCAAACTCGTCCCATCGTCGGCCGTAGGTATGTAAGGCGAGTTTAGGGTTGACTCTATAGGCCGCTAGATTAGAATTCGAACTTTTTAAAATATTTTTTCAGCTGAAGCTGGTTTTATTCAGTTTTTTTATTTCAAAATAGAAAGTTACCAACCTACACTTAATAACAATGGACTTACAACTTATCTAGATGATTTAATTGTGTTGCATTGGGATACGTATTAGATGTAGTACGCTTGCCCAGAACCTATACATTCTCAGCTTATTCGACCGTGTACAGAGGAAAGAACTACTGAGCTGCCAGTTTCCTGACGATGTTTGTCGCACCCTAAAAGCAATTTTAATTAGCGCATATACATTTTTTCTTAAGAAAATAGATTGGTACCACCCGGCCGGCACAGATTTGAACCCTATGGAATGAAAGTCGAGCTATCTAACACTAGATCATAACCGCTTTCTATCACATCTGATGATCATGTCTCTTTGACTGATTTCGGTCACAGTGATTATTTCTGGCTACCTATGCAGAAGAAGATGAGAAGCTTCGATGTTCGGCAGCTCGTCTATAGTGTGCTCTTTGGTGACTGGCGTACCCGATTTTTGCAGAAAATGTTCTATCGCATATTGGACAAGTAAGCTCCCCATTTACGACCCGGTTGGCATAATGGTCACCATGCCGGATTGCCAAACACAGGGTTGCGGGTTCGATTCCCGCCTCAGACAAGTATTTTTGCTTAGATATTTGTCTGTGGTCTGGTTGATTCTATGTATTATAAGTATATATTTACAAAAGACAAGTATATAAGTAGTATATCCGTTATGTCTAGCACCCACAACAAAAGTCTAGTTACTTAGCTGTGGGCTAGATGGCGATGTGTGGAATGTCCTGCAATATTTATTTATTATTTACAATATTATACGAAATGACCGAGGGTATTTTGGCCTTTATCGCGTCTCGTTTGAGGTCTAAATCAGCACATCGTTCTAATTTTAAATTAAAGACGTACTGATTAACGAGACGCCTCCACTCCGGGCGCTAGGCTGCCTTCTGCTCCCAGCAGGCTGGCTCAATTTTTCACCTTTAATAGGTTAACAAGACCAGAAATAAATATACTTACATATCACTTTCAAATTAACTGCCAAAGGGTGTAAAGATGATCAAAAAGCAATTACCACCTGACACAACGAAAACACCGACGAATATCACTGATTAAATATTATCCCACACAGTCTCGTGGAATTGTATTCCGCTAATTGAAATCGTAATTAAAATGGCTCCCGATAACAATTAGCGAACAAACAGTTAGAAATTAGAATTGCAAATAACGTTACGTTGCTAAGTGGAAGATTTATTATAAGTACCTATCTACCTACAAGGTGATCGCAGATTTGAGGCTTAAATCTTCAATCTTCATTAAAATGAATCGCCGAAAATATGTACGAATGACTGCACCATATTGGATAAGTCTTATTTTTCGTGTTTGTCAAGACTAGGTTTGTAGAAAAGCTAGTTATTAATAAACTAAGATTTTATAGCTTCACCCGCGTTAGCCCCGATCCCGGGGTAATTTCAGAATCAAAAGTGTCCAATGTCCTTATCCATCCCCTAAACTACCACATCGCCAATTTTCATCCAAATCAGTCCAGCCGTTTGGCCATGAGAAATGAACAGACAAACAAAGTTTCGGATTTATAATGTTAGTTAGAATAAAAAATATTAAGAGGACCTTTCCTCTTAAAATTTGTATGGAGAGAGCGTTGGTACCCTTGTACCAACGCTCTCTCCATATAAACGTAGTCGACTGTTTCCTCCCTGGATAATGACACTAGCACAAATATTTTTGTTGCATAAAACTTATAACTGCCATGACCATGCCCCTATATTTTGTTTTTATTTGTTTTTTAAATCTTAATTTCTATAATAATTAGAAAATGAAAAAATAAACCAAGGCATATGGGCATAGTCATGGCAGTTATAGGTTTTATGCAACAAAAATATTTACTCTAGTGACATTATCCAGGGAGGAAACAGTCGACTACGTTTGTATGGAGAGAGCACTGGTACCCTTTCACCTTAAGAATATAATTTATTTTCATGAAAAATTTAATACTATCTACTTTGAAGGAAAATATTACTTTCTATATAGACCATACGTAAGATAGGTTTATCATCTGGCATTGTTGCCCCGTTCTATCCTTTTTGCCCCATATGTTAGATTTACCCCATTGAGAATTCTCGACCACCCTTTATCTACACTTTACGAGATCGTTTCAGGAGTAATGTTTACTTTCATTTCACTGTATATTCTCTCTTAAAATGTTTTTATATTTATACGTAAATTAAAGAAGGTATTATGACTACCTTTTGGATATTTACGGGTTTGTATGTAGGTAAGTGTAGCCCATTTCTACCCGTCAGACGCAGTGGAAAAGACATGCCTGAGACGCAGAAGGTTCCCGCTGTATAACAAACTAGCAGCGCTCCGCAGTTTTACCCGCGTAACTCCCGATCCCGTGGGAATATCAGGATAAAAAGTAGTCTATAGCCTTCCTCGATAAATGGACTATCCAACACATAAAGAATTTTTCAATTCGAACCAGTAGTGCCTGAGATTAGCGCGTTCAAACAAACAAACAAACAAACTCTTCAGCTTTATAATATAAGTATAGACTAGCAGCGCTCCGCAGTTTCACCCGCGTAACTCCTGATCCCGTGGGAATATCAGGATAAAAAGTAGTCTATAGCCTTCCTCGATAAATGGACTATCCAACACATAAAGAATTTTTCAATTCGAACCAGTAGTGCCTGAGATTAGCGCGTTCAAACAAACAAACAAACAAACAAACAAACTCTTCAGCTTTATAATATAAGTATAGAAGTATAGATATTTGTGTACTTATAGATATTTATTTCTGTAAACATTTTTTTTCTGATATGATCTGATAATAATCCGAAATATAACATTTTTCCTTTAATAAAATATTAACACTTTTCTTGATGATGATGATTAAAAAGGGGGACCGTTTTCTGTAGATCGGGATGGGATCGTTAGGTGAAATGAAAAAATGAGACGAGTTCAAGGAAGAATAAAAAATTATAAATTTGTCCCATTTGGACCTATTTGGTGTATTTCTGTATCTTTAGTATATCACTACATAATTTAAAACAAAGTCGCTCCCCCTGTCTGTCTGTCCCTATGTATGCTTAGATTTAAAACTACGCGTCGGATTTTGATGCGGTTTTTTAAATAGTTAAATATATATTAAAAAATATTATATCCGTTCCATAATACTAGCCTAGTTGCTTAGCTTGTAGCTAGATGGCAATTTGTGCAATGTCATTTTTATCTTAACACTGTATGCCTTAAAAGCTTAAAGCTTTATAGTTAGGACGGGCAGTATCAGTCCATTGCGAGTTTCAGTGAAGCGAAGTAAATCTGATAAGTCAAGAATGAAGATCGGTCACCCGGATAAACACCCCCTACATGCCCCCTACATGTCCCCTACATGCCCCCTACGCTAAAGTACGGGTTATATACGATTTTATTTGAACACGGGTAAAGGATCTTTCACAATGGGGACGTTTTTATATAACTTCTTGTCAGGTGTAGCTTATTAATCCTACTAATATTATAAATGTAAAAGTTTGTATGTTTGTGTGTGTGTTTGTTACTCCTTGACGCTAAAACTACTGAACCGATTGCAATGAAATTCGGTATGTAGATAGCTTGAGGCTTGGATTAACATATAGGCTACTTTTTATCCCAATATTCCCACGGGATCGGGACCTTCGCTGGTAAAACCGCGGGGCGCAGAGTTATACTATATACCTGATTATATTTAGCGGCTGGACCGATTGCGATTCAACTTAGCTAAAGTCCTAGAATACCAAATAGGTTTTTTGATATTCCCACGGAACCGGAACTTAAGCGTCGTGAAACCACAGGTCTTAACTAGTATTTAGATATTTTCAAAGATTATTACACTCCACTTCTTTACAATTTTTTAAGCCGATGGTTTTTAGGTCTTGGGTACCATCCAAACTACATTTGCTTCAGCAAAAACTTAAGTAAACCTTAAACTCGTCCTAATTACCCAGTACGCTGGGACGAGTTCAAGGTATTACTAAACAACATTATCTTGGACTTATACCAAAGCATAGTCTAGTTTTATTAATTTGAAGATAGCTTATACAATGTGATATGCATACACCTTTACATTTACGATGTTGCCTTGAAGGACATTTAATATTATCTTTAGCGAGCGGACCCGAATGGCTGCGATATAGGGATCCAAGCGAGTTGAGGCCACGGTGACCCTAATACTGTTTACTATTTTATTTTACAACTCGTCGACCCGAGTAAGTCACTTAGTACCAACATACATACAAACATACTCTTTGAAGGGATTTGTTAGTCATTTTCCTTTGATGAAATTGTATTGACGACCCAGTTGGCACAATGGTCACCATGCCGGACTGTCAAACACATGGTTGCGGGTTCGATTCCCGCCTCAGACATGTATTTATGCTTAGATATTTGTCTGTGGTCTGGTTGTTTCTATGTATTATAAGTATAATGTACAAAAGAAAAGTATATATGTAAGTAGTATATCCGTTGTCTAGCACCCATAACACAAGTCTAGTTACTTAGCTTGGGGTTAGATGGCGATGTGTGGAATGTCCTGCAATATTTATTGTATTTACTTATATTTATTTATTCATACAGTGTGTAAAGATAACCCTGTAAACACTGTTAGGTACACCGGACAAAAATAAAACTGGTAAATTAGGGAAAAAAACAGAATTCAGGTAAGGACAATTTTACTCTTTATTTTTCAAAATATGATATCCATTTATCTAAGGGCGGTCTCTTAGATCAATTGTTGTTAATACGGTGTTGCCAAATTTTGAAAAGCCAATTTATAGGGTATTTTTTCAAACTTTGAGTGAAGAATATTATTATTTTATTGCAATTTCTTCTTCAAGTGTTTTAGCAAAGTCCCGTGGAAGCTAAAAAGATACATAGATACAAATACATGGTTTTTGTTAACATCGTATAGTTTCTATACAATGTTAACAAAAACCATGTATTGGTAAATACCACCATTTTCTTACAACACAAGTAAGGGAACTTTTAAAAAACAAAAAGTTGCAAAAATCTTGATTTTAACCATATTTTTATCGCGTTGGAAACATTTACTAACATCTAAGCACAGGCCTAATAAGTATTTGATATTTTAAATCGCTTTCCTACCCGTTCCTAAGAAAAAGGGTAATTAGTTGGACAAACAGAAAACCGAGTTTTGAAAGGATTCTTTTTGCTCTTGAACTACGAAACAATAATTATTAATTCCTATTGTGGAAAAGTAAATCCTTACTCGGAAAAAGTATTTAATTATCCCATTTTCTTAACATCAAAGAAAATCTTCGCCGAAACTTCGAATGTCTAATTAATGTCAAATTAATAGCTATCCTTATAATAAAAGCTGTTTGTTGTTTTATAAATTACTAGCTTTTGCCCGCGACTTCGTCCGCGTAGACGTCGAAAATGGTACTTTTAACCAACCACCCCCAAAATAACTTTCTACCCCTTTTTAACCCTGTTATGAATAATTCCAAAAAAATACGAAATACGTCTTCCATCAATTCTTTTAAAGAATGTTTATGCAAAATTTGAAGAAGATTGGACCAAGGAATCACGTTGTCCCATACAAACTTTGCCCCTCCTTTTCACCCCTTTAGGGGTAGAGTTTTGGAAAATCCTTTCTTATCCGATGCCTACGTCACATAAAGAACACACCCTCCAAGTTTCAAGCCTCTACGATCAGCGGTTTAGGCTGTGCGTTGATCCGTCAGTCAGTCAGTCAGTAGTTCAGGACAAAGCATTTTATATGTATAGAATATAGATATATAGATAATGGAATACAATTAGTGAACTTATAGGTTTGGAATATAATTAGTGAACTTATAAGGCTAATTGCTTATGGCGCGTTGCGAAAGGGGGCTTACGGAAAAAATTAAGACCAAAAGTTGTAACGACAATTTTTGCTATAGTTGTAAGCCGTGCGGCGTGCGCGTATTTCTCTGTCTGTCTCTCTCTCTGTCTTATAGAAAGCAAGCCAGTTTACTAAAATTGAGCCTACTGTTTAAGTTTATATTACATTATATTTGTTAATCATTTAAAAAAAATATAACTTAAAAAAAATACAATTCCTTCACTAATTAATCGAAAAGAACTTCGTTCTATCCGGGTGTCCCTTGACACCTCTTAATTTTTTTATCAGTTCCACGGTAATCGGAGTTTGATAAAATGCAGATTAGTTTGATCGCGTTTCCATATTGCGTTCGATCTCGGTTCGAGTACAAATGGACTTTACCGGCATTTTACCGGCTACATTTTGGACCAAATTTACGGCAACTTAAATCAAAGTAACGAAGATAGCATAGAGTTTAATTACGTACGAACAGTCGGCAACAGAATTGCAAACCCACCGTAGATTTCTAAAATAACTTTATTGAAATGTTTTAATTTTAATTTTTCAAATAAATTAATGACTTTCACTAACTTACTTTAACTAGAGCAAGACCTTATAATTTTGTTTAAGGCGCTCTTCCAGTACCGTGTGTAGGTATTCACATTACCTTAGCCCGCGCTCTCAAAGACGTAGCGTGCTGCGTGCTAACTGTTATATTTGATCGATATGCGAAACATTTTAGCATTATTATCCACAAATATAGTTCCTAGAGGTCAAAACCTATCATTTGATTCATTTTTAGAAACAAACGTTAACTATTTTTGAATAAAACCCGATAAACAATCTAATAAGTCTCTTTTTTCTAAAAAAATTTTATCGAACGAAGTTGTTCATGTTTCATCATGTTTTCAACCACAATAAACAAAAATATGGTTATTAAACTACAATATACATTTATATCCAAATAACAAAAAAAGAGTATTTGATTACTTACAGTTGCTTAAAACAAAGGTTGATTTTGGTAGCTTTATTAGCACCTGGTCTTAAGTTGGAAAACATTCGACCACATTGCTTAGGAAGGTTTTTAATTTTTTAATGTTAAGGTGAAAGGGTACTGGCGCTCTCTCCAACTTAGTCTACTAAGTTTGTATGTTTAAGCGGGTTTCAAGGAGCATGGTCATGGCAGTTATAAGTTTTATGCAACAAAAATATTTACTCTAGTGTCATTATCTAGGGAAAAAACATTCGACTACCTTTGTATGGAGAGAGCCCCCGGTACCCTTTCCTCTTAATACAGTGTGTACTTACCTAAAAACCTGCAATCCCTTTTTGTTACAAAAAGTTCACAGAGATCTTACTCAGATATTACTTTTAAATAGATTAATACTTTTTCAATTTGTGAAAATTACCGTAAGTATCTTAAGTGATACAGACCTTGGGGGATTTTCAAAATGTTCACCATTTTAAATCCAACAGCTTGCTACCAATAATGGTGCTACCAATCTTGAAAATTCTCAGTAAATTAGGATCATTTTCCATAACTTTAAATTCAAATAATTATTTTATACATGTAGGTACTAACTTTTACCCGCGATTTCGTCCGGGTAAAAGTCGAAAATAGACCAAGGAATCACGTTGTCCCATACAAACTTTGCCCCCCCCTTTTCACCCCCTTAGGGGTAGAATTTCGGAAAATCCTTTCTTATTGGATGCCTACGTCACACAAAAAACACACCCTCCAAGTTTCAGGTCTCTACGATCAGCGGTTTAGGCTGTGCGTTCATCCGTTAGTCAGTCAGTAGTTCAGGACAAAGCATTTTATATTCCTATCACGTTATGTACAACCTACTCATCCCCTTCTTTAATTCTTGTCCATCCAAAGGTTGCCTGGAAGAGATCGCTTTGTGCCATATTGTTAGGTCAAAATTGTTTTTGTAACAGGAGTTTATGTCAGAATTAAGGTTTAATGTGGTACAATATAGAGTTTATATAACATCTATCTACAAAAATATTTCTTGATTTTTGCAAGCCTCTCTCACGTGAAAAAGAATTTAGGAAAATTTACTGGAACAAAAAATAAAACGGAGTGTCATCATAAATCAAAGCTTTTAATCCAGGATCATCTGATCAGCGATATCTTGATTGTGCTGACGTGGTACTGACGCCGCAATCCTCGATGTCAGCTTCCATTCGCAAATATTAATTGTGCGGATGACGTTTTAATGGATCACACAGACATGGAACTACGAGATAAACGCGGTGTCAGGTGTTGGGGGAAGATTTTAGGGGCGGAAATCTGAGAGACAAAAGCGATGTCAGAAGTAGGGTTAAAAAACCCTACTTCGGACATCGCTTTTGTCAGAAGTAGGGGATTTTAGGGGGGAAATTAGAAAAGAAAATTGTGTTTTAGAGGGATTTTTGGTGATTGTTTTACCATTACTCATATGCATTCAGACTATAGGTACGGTTGGCTGCATAATTGCAGACCCACCGTAGAGCTCCAAAACGGCTGTTATAAGAATTCAACACAAGCAAGATTCTAGACACCTGCTTTAGTTTAACTTTAAAGTCTTCTAACTTATCAATTTATCAAACAAAAATTATTAGTATGATAACATGACAATAATAGTAATTTTAGAACTCTACCGGGGGCTGCAGCTGCAGCTGACTATACATTGAGGGGTCCAAATGACCTGTGCCGTGCCTTTACGGATTTAGGTAGGTATACAGAATGTTTTTTTTATACACGGGCCTTCAGGGCTATCATCATCATCTTCCTGCCCTTATTCCAATTTATTTGTGGTCGGCGCAGTATGTCTTCTTCTTCCATTCACTCCTATTAGTCGTCATCTCATCGTTAACATTCATCTCTCTCATGTCTTGTCTCACGCAGTCCATCCATCTTTTCTTAGGTCGTCCTCTTCCTCTCCATCCCTCTACATTCAAACTCCTCACTCTTCTAGTTACCTTCAGGGCTATATCCTAAACTATAAGAGATAGCGAAAACTGCTGAAAGGAGTCGCGTGGCCCGATTTTGATAAAAACTAAAACTATATCATTAGATTTTTGATAAGTCTTACCCTTGCCAAAAAAAATAATATTCTATATTTTTATACCAATCGATAGTGTTGCTGATAGATATAAATTCTTGGAAACAAACATAGTATGGTAAATCAAAGGAAATAGCTTATTTTGTAGTCTTCTGTAATTTTCATACTACTGACCCTAAAATAATGTAGGGAGGAGGTATGGGATGACGTAACAAACTGCTGCATAAAAAAATAAACATTATTTTTTCAAATTTTTAAGTGATGTAGAATTAATAGTACATTACGATATAAGTGCGGTAAATTGATCTTTGCATAGAGGCGGTTTATGACACGCTCGCTACCGCTCGCGCGTCATAAGAAGCCAAGATGCAAAGATCAATTCCACACGTGTATCGTACGACGTTTTTTATCACAGTTGCGAATAAAAGAAAAAACTTGAAAAGAAAACAAAATAATAATTAACAAAATATTTGTGATAAGTCTATGTTTACATTTTTTAAGGCAATATTTTTAGGCTAAAGGCTTTTAACCTATACAGCCTCGTCTGACATACAATATTTTTTAGGGTTTTTTCTATTTGTTTTTGCGTCGGATGTTAAGAACAAAACACAATGGTACGGAAAATAGTACATTACGATATAAGTGTGGTAAATTGATCTTTGCATAGAGGCGGTTTATGACGCGCGAGCGGCAGCGAGCGTGTTATAGAAGCCAAGATGCAAATATCAATTCCACACGTATATCGTACGACGTTTTTATCACAGTTGCGAATAAAAGAAAAGACTTGAAAAGAAAACAAAATAATAATTAACAAAATATTTGTGATAACTCTATGTTTACATTTTTTCGAGGCAATATTTTTTTGTTAATTATGCTCCGGAAAGGCCAGCCTAAAGACTTTTAACCTATACATCCTCGTGTGACATACATTATTTTTTAGGGGTTTTCTATTTGTTTTTGCGTCGGGGGTTAAGAACAAAATACAATGGTACGGAAAAACAATATATTTAAGTAAAGAAAAAACAAAAAATAAACAACTCAATTTTTAATCGTTGTCTAAGTCATTATCACGTAAAATTTTCGTTCGTAAACCGACTTTAGAGACAACCATTTTTGCTAGCTAAAAAACTCTTTGGTACCTACCTTTTCGGGATAACATTACAGCACTAGTTAACAAATCTAAAACGCACACGTGCATAATATGTTGGATTATGAGCCTAAAAGCCGTTGAATAAGATCCACTTTATGAGCAACTGTGATAAAAACAATATTTAGTTAAGTAAAGAAAAAATAAAAAATAAACATAACTCCATTTTTAATCGTTTTCTAAGTCATTATCACGTAAAATTTTCGTTCGTAAACCGACTTTAGAGACAACCTTTTTTGCTAGCTAAAAACTCTTTAGTACCTACCTTTTTTACACATCAAAACAATATAACCCATCGAGATAACTTTACAGCACTAGTTAACAAATCTAAAACGCACGCGTGCATAATATGTTGGATTATGAGCCTAAAAGCCGTTGAATAAGATCCACTTTATGAGCAACTGTGAGAAAAAATAATATTACTACCCCAATACGCTATTATTTTGTCAGAGACGGAAAGATGAAAATTGGTGAAATCTACAAAAAAGAACTATTTTCTTTGATTTGCCATACCTACTATGTTTTTTTTTTCAGGAATTAATCTCTATCAGCAACACTCGATTGGTATAGGATGATATTTTTTTTGCAAAATGAACAGGTTCGATTCCTGTCCGGGACTTTTTCAAAAATCGAATGATGCAGTTTTCGTTTTTGTCAAAATCGGGCACGGAACTCCTTTCACCAATTTTCGCTGTCACTTATAGTTTGGGATATAGCCCTGAATGCCCAAGTAAAAAAATTACCCTGTATACCTTTCTAGACCTTTCTTTGTAGACCTATCTATTTTAACACAAGACAACAAATAAAATGATGTTACTCATAATTCATTTATTCATTCATGTCAAAATCGCCTTAATATAGCACGCATATTTCGTCGGCTTGCTTTTAAAGAAAATTCAACCATCGCTACTGGTACGTACATACAGAATATGTAGTCACGTCAGAATATTTTCATTTTTGTTTAAATATTTTGCTTAGTACAGGCATAAATATATACATAAATACCAAAAATATATATAAAAACAATAAACATTAAAAAGGTGCTGACATAATCATTATCCTACAATTAATATAAGAATACTGATAGTTAAGTTAATTATATCGAAAGACGTGGCGTATGCCTTCAGTAATACAAAACCACACAGCAAATAAATCATATCTACCCATAAATTCACCTAAAATCATATTCTTATTCTCCACAATGATTAATATCATTTTTATTCGCACCTAAAATAACCGGGTAAGTAACACGAGACCCGGTTCCGTCGTGTTTACGACATCCTGTATAATACACGACCCGGTTCCGTCATGTTTATTACACGCTGTATAAGATATGATACCCCGGAGGATACTGTGCCCCTAACACGAGTTGCGATAGTATTCGCCATATGTTACGATAAATTTAAAATAAGAGATTCTTAGTTTATTAAATACAGTATAGCATAAAAGTTGATCTAAAATAATTTGTTTTGTAATTTTGTGTTATGCCAAAAGAACTTCGGGCTAAAACAATTACTTTCTGGACCTCTACTAACGGAAGACGACTTGGAATTTTTTTAACAGTCTGGCATTCTGGTATAGGGTCATAAAAAATTAATATTTTTGCAATAATGTAGTATTTTCGAGAAAAGACGAAACGTTTAATTACTGATTTTTTAACCGACTTTAAAAAGAGGAGCTTTTAAATTCGTTGTTTTTCGCTATAGCGTGTGTTTGTTCGAATTAATATATATTCTACTAGCAGCGCTCCGCGATTTTACCTGCGTAACTCTGGATCCCGTGGGAATATCGAAATATAAAATAGCCTAACCGCTTCTTCGACAAATGGACTATCCAACTCAAAAGGAATTTTTAAATCGAACCGGTAGTTCATGAGATTAGCGCGTTCAAAACAAACAAACTCTTCAGATTTATAATATTAGTATATTAGTATTAGTTTTTTGTTTATCGTATACAACCGCAACTCGTGGTAGGGGGTATAGTAGGTTAGATGAGGTTATATATGTATAATTCATGTGGCTGTTACTGGGCTATGTGGGTACGTAGCATGTTTGCTAAATATTAAATTTAAGCCGGAATGAGGGGTATTCAATTCGCTTATTTTTCTTCTAAGTTTTCCACATCGCTCGGTAGATGGCGGGTTTTATAGTTACCATTGTCTCTGATCGGGAGGAAGTTAAATAGTGTGTTTCTTTAACTAGGTCAGTAACTACAGGGAATGTTTTAGGAAAGTTTGAAAATATGTCAAAATTATTTTCATGGTAGTTTTGTCCATAAAAATTAATCATTTTGTTTTTAATCAGTATGTATTGTTTATAATGTGTCATTTAAATAGTTGGTTATTTATAGATCTGGACAATTTGATTATTGGACTTAAGTATTTTTGCTTTTGGACGGTTTTGTTTATGGTTTTTGTCGTGTGAAGGGTAGGTACCTATTTGGTGGTAAAAAAATACAAGTGTTGTTTTGTGTTTGTGGAAATGTGCTTAGTTGATATTTTACGTAATTATTTCTACTTATCCGCCAAACACCATAAAAACTCGAGTTGGTGTTTCGCGTACGTATATGGTGGTATGGCGTTCTGCGTCTAAAGATATATTTCTTTTATTTGACCTGATCAGGGAAAGCAAAGACTAAGTGAGCCCATACAGCCCCGTCATTAAAAATTTACATCGACATCTTTCAGTCTATTTACCTTCCTTGATATAAAGATGCTGATGCCATCTATCGAGATATCTGGAACTGGTTATTTTTTCTAGTAGAGCGTGCGCTGGTTTTTCATTCTCCATAAAACCTACCTATCCCGTAAAGTCCTTCCTGAAAAATGCACCGGTTCAGATTTTTCCCTTCCACGTTTAAATTACCACCATTTTTCAGAACACAAATACAAGTACATTTTATTTAATAAGCGTGGCTCGTATCATTATTCAGACAACATTTTATGGAGCGGTTGTTCTTGAGTACAGGCGCCATTTTGTTTTAGGGCGCGAAATGACGCGCGGGAAAATTATGGCGGGAAATGTCGTAACCTAAGTAACTGAGTAGGTAAGTAGAGGTAGGTAGGGGTTGGGATTTTTTCCTGTTTTGTTAAATTGTATTTAAAAGATTTATGGCTACGTTATGAACATTCTCTTTTATATTGGCACAGAAAAGGCCTAAAACATTTTTTAAGTGGTGTATACCTACATTTAATGTCGATTCCGGCGTTTGAAAAGGTCTATTAAAAGTATTTTAAGTTAGCTGGTATTGTTCTTAAAAATACTGGAAGCATTGTCCTTTATCGGCTCCGTTTTCAAAAACTGTTATCAAACGATACTTATCGAAATTCCGGTTTTGTTCACACCAATTCCGGTATTTCAAACGATACTGAATTATGTATGTCGGAATTCCAGAATTTTGTCAAAACCGGAATTCCGGTGTACTACTATTAATAGTCGAAATCAATAACCTTTCTATCAGCTACTAAAGGTTAAACTCAATTTTTCTAATAGTTTTTCTATGGGAAAGATGCAAGACACTTACCCCCTTATTCCAAAACGAAGTTTAAGAATAGTCCGAGACGTGAATTTAAACCTTAGATTTAGACATAGATTTACTCGTGAACTATAGTCTAAACACTATCCCTATATAATCTATAGGGACTATCCCTATAGATTATATAGGGATAGTGTTTAGACTATAGTTCCCTATACTATAATCTATTGGGATAGTGTTTAGACTATAGTTCACGAGTAAATATGTATCGAAATCTAAGGTTTAAATCCACATCTTGGACTATCCTTAAACCTCGTTTTGGAATAAGAGGGTTAGAGTGTGAGGTACGAACGTCAAATTCTATGAAAAGATGACAGAAAAATGACATTTAAATCAGTTTAGGTTAGTTCGTGGCCGGTCTACTTGTAGTGATATAATATTGAATGTCTTTGGCACCAATTCAATAGAAACCTCCTTGGACATATTCCAAAGGAAGAGGCGGTGACGTCATTGAATTCTGAGCACCTAATCTCTGCCCGAAGCGAGGGTAGGTACCTACTCTACTCAAATGATTTCCGCTTTCATTTCGCGGAAAAATATTTATATAAATTGTTTTTGTTTTCTTTACCTTCAAGAATGAGTAATAAATATAGATTTTTCAATTTAGTAAGTACTTTTACTGTTTTATCTGCAAATATTACAAAAATGTGAATATTTGTCTGCAATATTGCCATTTTTCCACGGCCAAAGAAAAGGGAGGGTTATGTTTTTCGTGTGCAATTTCAACAACATTTAAATTAGTCAAAACGATGTTAGATTTCACATTATCTATACTAATATTATAAAGCTGAAGAGTTTTTGTGTTTGCTTGTTTGTTTGAACGCGCTAATCTCAGGAACTACTGGTTCGAATTGAAAAATTCTTTTTGTGTTGGATAGTCCATTTATCGAGGAAGGCTATAGGCTACTTTTTATCCTGATATTCCCACGGGATCGGGAGTTACGCGGGTGAAACTGCGGAGCGCTGCTAGTTTTGACTATGCTTAAATGTTCATCGATGTAATTTCTAACTGTGTAATTTTTACGAAAACCTTTGATATACCTTAATTAAAAACTGTCATAAACAAGCCCACGAAACTATCCCATAAACTGTGACAATTCTCGTAAAATATATCAACCTAAAACATACCTAATGATATCTATGAACGTAACATTGCGTGCTATCACTACGGGCACTTTGTCGCCACCAACTTTACTACTAATACTTCAGTAGACAAACGATTGTTTCGGTCGTTAGTTTGTAGTTTTGTTATAACGAGCCCATACTCGATGAGGTTGTGTCGTTTCATTGCGAACTTTATATGGCCACCTTCCAGCTCCGTCATCAGATCAGCAGCATCAGAACATGTCATCATAATATTGCATTGTTTAACTTTAATTAAATACTTAATATTTCGTAAAACTTGGGAAAACTACTTAGAAACAGGTCATTATACAATTTGTTTCAGCGAAGGGGTTTTAATACAAAAGGGGGTGGTTATAGACGTCTAGGCGAACAACATTTGGAAGTTGGAAGGTTTCGTTCGAAGTTTTTGTATGAAACAGCTGATTTTCAAACAATACCCTCAGAACTATCGAAAAAAAAACTTTTTCATAATCTTTTCAAAAACAAGTCACGCGATTTACACATGTTTGCAAAATTTCAGCTCAATCGGTAATCGGGAGGTGGATCAAATTTTATTTGCAAGATTCCATGACAGACATCGGGACAGGTGAAGCTAAATAAAAGCTTGTAAAAAGTTAGAATTTTCAAAAGTCGTAGAACAAAAGTTGTTCGCCTAGACGTCTATAACAACCCCCGTTCGTATTAAAACCCCTTCGCTGAAACAAATTGTTAAAATATTTCCTTTATTGTCAATCTAAAAAACGTTTGTTTATTTTCTTGTTATTTATCACTAATATCAAGGTATTAAAAAAAACATAACGTGTCCCTTTTTACCCGCAGTTACCTTAGTAACTGCGGGTAAAAAGGGCCACGTTCGGCCGACTAAAAGTCATTAGTCTACGAGAGCCCCAACTCCTATGACCAACATAAACTTTTTACATTAGAAACTTTTGTCCCTGACAGAATAAGTTATATGGGTATTTTTATATTTATTACTTCAATAGTTGTTATACTTGGGAAGTGGGAGGACATATTATGGCAACACTTTTATCTAACTTTTTATTTTTATTGGATGCCGACGACGACGCCTGGTTTTCAGAATTTTTGGAACGAAGTTCTATTATCGCGTGTTGCGAAAGTGGGCTATACGGAAAATATTAAGACCAAAAGTTGTAACGATACTTTTTGAATTGAGATTACTGATTAAGTTAATACATTATATTTGTTAATAATAAAAATATATATTAAGAGAACATAACAAAAAAAAATATTACAATTCCTTCACTAATGAATCGAAATGAACTTCGTTCCATCCGGGTGTCCCTTGACACCTCTCAATTTTTTTTTTCTTTAAATACTGACTGTTTTTTAAGAACAGTCCCGCGTAGGTCCCGATCCTATACTAATATTATAAAACTGAAGAGTTTGTTTGTTTGTTTGAACGCGCTAATCTCAGGAACTACTGATTCAAATTGAAATATTATTTTTATGTCGGATAGTCCATTTATTAAGGGGCTATAGGCAACTTTTTTATTTTGATATTCCCAAGAGATCGGGCCTTACGCGAGTGAAACCACAAGGCGCAGCTAGTATTGGGATAAAAAGTAACCTTGTTTCTAGATATAAGAGCCTACTGCCACCTAAATATTTCCTAAAAAAATAATTAGATAAATATTTGCTTTACTGTCAATCTGAAAAGCAATTATTTTTTTTATTGTCTTCACAATAATCAAGGTTTTTAAAAACCTTTTATAGGCTCTTATTAACCGCATCTATACTTTATCCTACTATATAAATCTATACTTATTTCTATACTAAAGCTGAAGAGTTTGTTTGTTTGTTTGAACGCGCTAATCTCAGGAACTACTGGTTTAAATTGAAAAAATATTTTTGTGTTGGATAGTCCATTTATCGAGGAAGGCTATAGGCTACTTTTTATCCCGATATTCCCAAGGGATCAGGAGTTAAGCGGGTGAAACCGCGGAGCGTTGCTAGTATAATTATAAAGCTGAAAAGTTTGTTTGTTTGAACGCGCTAATCTCAGGAACTACTGGTTCGAATTGAAAAAATATTTTTGTGTTGGATAGTCCATATATCGAGGAAGGCTATAGGCTAAACGAACGCAATCGAGGACGAAATCTAGTTTAGGTAACCTATAAAAATACCTACTTACATTTCACCTCCGTACAATTGACGCACAAAACCTCTAATTAAATTCAAAGGCTCGGTCCGGTGAAGCTCTCACCTCCTCCGGCGCGGTGCCACGTAATGAAAGGAACCATTTCTCCTGTAATTCCGGTATTCTATTAGTCCGGACCGGACCGGTACGGTTTGAGTGCTGTTTTTACCTGGATATAATGGAATTTATTTCTACCGTTTTAGATGATAAATTATAAGTGTTATTTAATCCTTTCTTAAGGTCCTTGAGTGGATTTAAAAGCGAGTGGGGGGTGTATATTACGAATTAAAGTAAATGATTTACTTCTGTGTACCAAACTTTATATTCTACTACCAGCGCTCCGCGGTTTCACCCGCGTAACTCCCGATCCCGTGGGAATATCGGAATAAAAAGTAGCCTATAGTCTTCCTCGATAAATGGACTATCCAACACAAAAATAATTTTTCAATTCGAACCAGTAGTTCCTAAGATTAGCGCGTTCAAACAAACAAACTCTTCAGCTTTATAATATAAGTATAGATAAAATGTATATAGTGCATGCATGGCATGGCATTACAAAAAAAATGTATGAAAATGCAAGAAATACAGGACTGAACACGTATATGGTGCGAGTGGCGAGTGAGTTCGATTTACTCTGTGAGGAAAGTTCAGTGGATCCTTTCTTCACTAGCGACTCTGCGAGAAGGCAGCTTAGTCTTATCTTCTTTCAAGGCTCCTAATTTTTATTGTGTTTTGTTGTAATGTAATCTAATAACTTGTTATTTAACGAAGCCAAGTGTTCAGTGATGACATATTCCCTTGCACATAGGCCCATTAAGTACGAATATACTATGGATACAGTGCCGGTGCAGCGTATTTCCAAAATGCGCGATCTAGGAGTACTCTTTACAGATCAATTATTGTTCCGCGAGCATGTAGTCAAGGCTTGTAAGAAAGCGTTCAGAAATCTAGGCTTTATACTTAGGCAAGCACACGCCTTTACAAATATAAGCGCTGTAAAAGCATTGTACGATGCTCTGGTCAGAAGTCACCTGGAGTACAATGCGATCGTATGGGCTCCTCGCGAAGCTAAATATGTCACAATGTTAGAGCGCATACAGAATAAATTCACGCGATATTTGTATCTTAAATTATATGGGGTCTATCCTTTTTACCCTCTAATGTACCCTACCCTGTTTGTGCTCGGAATGGTCGGCTATAACGAGTTAGAGGTGAGGCGAAACTTTGCTTTGGCTCAGATAATTTTTAAATTAATTAGGGGTCAGGCATATAATGCAAATATCCTAGCAAATATAACATTAGCAGTACCGGATAACTACGTGTCGCGGCGGCGTCGGCCACAGTTGTTTAGGGTGCCGCGCGGTCGTACCAATCTAGTTAAGAAGGCTCCCCTCACGAGAACCTTGGCAATGCTAAATCGGGTTGCTGACTTGACGGATTTGTTCTCGTGCTCTCTGAGTGAATTTACTAGAGTGACTTACTATGTTGTCTGTTATGGTGCCGCAAATGGTAGATGAATAATCATATTTATTTAGTTTGTTGTTTGTGGTTCCATAACAGACCACTTCAATTTTATGGTCTATTTTAAAGTTTTAAAGTTTATTGATTGTACTTATAACTACACTATCGCATTAGGTTATCCTGTAAAGATAGATGTAAAGATTGTAAAAAAATAAATAAATAAATAAATTTCATATTTACGTATTTGTTTATCAATTTTAGTATTGTATCTATATTTATATTGAATGTACCTATATTTTAATTCTTGCTGTATTATGATTTGTGTTTTGCTTGCTTGTTTTGTATATATTCTATTTTCTACTCGTGAGAACCTATAATTGGCTTTCTGTTTCTTGTTTCGTTTCTTATTATTTTTGTAAATCTGTTGGTTTTCCAAATAAATAAATAAAAAAAATTACCGTATTTTACTGAAACTTTAAAGAATTTACACGATGTGGCAACACTATTATTGGCAGCGAATACTGAGGCTAATAATGGTCTTGTCATATTTTATAATAATAATAATAAAATAGATTTATTGCAGGCACATATGACTCATTACACAAAAAAATAACATACAAATTAAAAATTAAAAGATAAAAAGTTACATAATAAATATTAATAATACAAGTCTGTCTCTATCGAGGTATTTACAAAGTCAAAAACAAGGTCATTATTATTTTTACTTTTCTTATTGTTTTCCACGTTTGTTTATTTTAAAAATTGCCCAATCTCTGGATAAATTAGGATAAAATACACAAATAAAAAAATAGATTCATTTTTATATTATTTTAGGTAAGATTGTGTGTACCGCAATACTGTGCTTAAAACAAGTACATACCTAAATTATATTTTTTACTTTATCCTAATTGGCACTGATTACCTTTTTCAATAAATAAATACTACTTTTTTCTTTACAGAAGCGAACAATCATTCAACCGTACTGTTCAGTCAACGTCACCAGGTGGGGCTCTCTCCGTGCCCTGGGCGGCGAGCGAAACTCGACTGTCCCTACCCGCCGCCCTGGGCGTCGCGGGCATACCGGCTTTTGTCATTGCGGACGCCCAGGGGACGGTTATATGCTCGAATGGGAGACGACACCTAGCCGCTGATCCACTAGGATTGGTAAGCAGGAGAATATTATTTAAAAAGTATAATATACAGTTCTGAGCAGGCTGAGGAACTTTTCTTTTTTTGTTTTCAGGCAATGCGTTTTCGCTTGTCTTTGGTAGGAGGTGTCTCTGTTTAAGTTATTTATGTTTGTTCCATAGTAAGTAAGATGAATGTTGTTTTGTTTTCTTGAGATTTAATAGTAGCGTTAAGTTTTGACTCAACGGAACTGACATGTATTTTAGTATAAAATTTCCTTGAAAAAAAAAGAAAAAAAAAGTATTTTTATGCAGTACTGCTGCCGTCTTCCTACCTTCACTTGCGTCTCTCGAAGGCCCCCGTTTATTTGGGGTTCTTCTAGTTACGAGAGTATTATCTAGACACCGCGTGCTACATCTTAGACCACATCGTCATTTACCATCGTGTGAGATAGTGATCAAACGCTGAACTATTTAGATATTAATAAAAAAAACTAGCATCTGACCACCTAATTTCCCGTAAAAATATGGGGACAAAAAAGTACATATTAAGTACCTGTGTTGAGGAGTACATACCTACACACAAACTTTCATATTTATAATATTATAGTAGGACTATAACTATAGTAGAAACTCTTTTCCTGTTGCCCATAGTGATCATTAATGCCCGGGGTTTTTTTTTATAAAATACTATAGGTACTCATATTTTATGTATTTTACTATAGTTGCAATTTCAATGCTATCCTACTAATATTAGAAATCTGAAAGTTTGTGTGTATGTTTGTTTACTTCTTCATTTTTATAAATTAATCTTTTTAAATTAAGGTTTTTTGTATATATTTCAGAATTTCCCATGGGCACAGCGAGCGGTGTCTGTCCTCACTGAACAAGCGCTCCTCAAGTTGGCCAGACATCCTGCTGTCGTGCTTTTCATTGGTACCTACATATATATTTACATTCATTAATATTGGTCTTATTATGTAAATACAGAAAACTGTGGATTTAGGGATACATTAGAAATAAATATTGATGACTCGACATTTTTAAATTAATTTTTAAAAAAGTTTTAGCCTAAATTGACCCGAAAATGTGGTTTTAAAACAAACTAATACTTTAAATTTGACCCAATTTAGCTTGTTTTGGTTATCCTGCCTATAATTGCCCTTTTCTCTCCACAGACGACGAAGACTCAGAAATAGAATTCGCCGAATCAGTCCTAACCCCATCAGCGGAGTCCTACTACGAAGAATGTTCCATACAATACCCCGGCTTCTGTCCGTACCAGAACTCATCAGATGACGAATTAGACTTCGATTATCAGATTACAAAACATACGCGAAATAGGAAGAAGCCATTCAAACATGTTATGTTTTTTATAGGCATAGATGGTACGGAATGTGCTGATATGCTTCGTGAGCATATCACGCTCGACGATGCAGTCCCATTGCTCACTTCTATTGACTTTCCCAAGCAGAGAATGGTTACAATGAAATTTGGTGATGAAATTACTACTGATTCGGTCCAGAATTTCGTTGATGCGTTTCTGAGTGGGAATGCGGAGTTTAAACCGTTGAAACCTTATACGGAGAAGTGTTGAAAGAGTGAGGTTAGGTTAGGTTGGGTGTAGAGAAGTGTTGGGTGAAGTTGGGTTGAGTGAAAGTTGGTGAAATTAGGCGTAGAAAAGTGTTGGGTGAAGTTGAGTTGAGTAAGCAAAGTTAGATGAAGTTGGGTGTAGAGAAGTGTCGAGTGAAAATGAGTTAAGTGAGCGAAATTAGGTGAAATTAAGCGTAGAAAAATGTTAAGAAGTGTGGGGTGAAGTTGAGTTGAGCGTAGAGAAGTGATGGATGTAGGTAGTTGAGTTAATTGAGCGAAGTTAGGTGAAGTTGGGAATCAAATTTTAAATGAAATGAATTCATTTAAAATTTCATTCATTTCAACGAAGTTTCATTCACTATATGTGTCTCCCTAAATAAATACAATAAAAATACCCTTTTTTCTATTTTTAAGCCCATCAGCAGTTTCAACCTTTGGATAAAAATAAATAAAAAGTACTACAGCGCCTCTAGTGGCAAGTAGTTACACTAAGACCGTAATTTCTCTAATAAATCAAATATTTTTAATACTAGTCCGAAAATTTTAAAATGTATGTAGTGTCTAGAAGATTTCTAGTAGACTAGACGTTTTTCTTCCAACTAGTTGTATAAGTAAGTAGAGTGTTTTGAGTAGACTACACTTTGTTAATTAGTTTAATTTTAAGTTTTTCCATGCAATTATAGAAATCTAAAAAAATGACTTTATTTTTGCACACTATCCCCTTAGTATTGAGAAAATCTTGCCTAAAGCGGTGGTATTAAAATAAATAAATATTGCAGGACTATTCCACACATTCCCATGCGCCTTAAAGCCCCAAGCTAAATAACTAGACTTGTGTTATGGGTGCTAGACAACGGACTACTTAGATCTTTTGTTTTGCAAATAAATATTTACTTACATATAATACATAAAAACAAGACCACAGACAAGGCAAATATCTAAGCATAAATACTTGTCCGAGGCAGGAATCGAACCCGCAACCCTGTGTTTGGCAATAATAACGGCACGTTCCTTTTTTAATTCAACGTCCTTGGATGTAAGTAGAGAAGCGCGCTGTAGTAGATTTAATATCAGAAAATTAGAAACAGCGCCATCTATATTCGAGTAGCTACACTACTTAGTAAATTACTCTCTCTTTTGCACATCTGACTTAGAAAGAGACAGCCAATTTATGCTTACATTCTTACTGAACCCAATTTTAAAGGAAACAATTTACTATAAAGACTTGTTTCTGTTCCGAAAAGTGACGTCAGAAAAACAAATGAATCATTCAATTAAAAAAAAAAAATTGACGCCGATTGATTTCTTTCTAGCCGCCATTATTGTGAAGAACGAAAAATCAAAATAAATTTCACGTGCTTCACCGGCACAGTTTAGAATAAAAAGGATTACAAACACAAATAATGGCGGACAACGACGATCTTCTCGATTATGAAGACGAAGAGCAGGCGGAACAGCAAACCGCCGACGGAGCGACCGAAGCGGCGCCAAAGAAAGAGGTTAAGGGTTCCTACGTTTCAATCCACAGCTCCGGCTTCAGGGATTTTCTGCTAAAACCCGAAATATTACGAGCCATCGTTGACTGCGGGTTTGAGCATCCTTCGGAAGTGCAACATGAATGCATCCCGCAAGCCGTCCTCGGTATGGACATCTTGTGCCAAGCCAAGTCGGGTATGGGAAAAACAGCCGTGTTTGTGTTGGCGACGCTACAACAGCTGGAGCCCTCTGAGAACCACGTATACGTGCTCGTAATGTGTCACACGAGAGAGCTGGCCTTCCAGATCAGCAAGGAATACGAGCGATTCTCGAAATACATCTCTGGTGTGCGAGTGTCCGTGTTCTTCGGAGGAATGCCGATACAAAAAGATGAAGAGGTACTTAAAACTGCGTGCCCTCATATCGTAGTCGGCACACCGGGCAGGATCCTAGCGCTTGTCAACAATAAGAAACTGAACCTTAAGCATTTGAAGCATTTCATCCTTGACGAGTGCGACAAGATGTTGGAATCCCTGGACATGAGACGCGATGTGCAAGAAATCTTCCGCAACACTCCCCACAGCAAGCAGGTCATGATGTTCTCGGCTACGCTCAGCAAGGAGATCCGACCTGTCTGCAAGAAGTTCATGCAGGACCCCATGGAGGTCTATGTCGATGATGAAGCCAAGTTAACACTGCATGGACTGCAGCAACACTACGTCAAACTAAAGGAGAATGAGAAGAATAAGAAACTGTTTGAATTACTCGATGTACTTGAATTTAATCAAGTTGTCATATTTGTGAAGTCTGTACAACGCTGCATAGCACTCGCTCAACTTCTTACTGACCAGAACTTCCCTGCTATTGGGATTCATCGGAGCATGACACAAGATGAGCGTTTATCTCGTTACCAGCAGTTTAAGGACTTCCAGAAAAGGATCTTAGTTGCCACTAACCTGTTTGGCCGAGGCATGGACATTGAAAGAGTGAACATTGTCTTCAATTATGATATGCCAGAAGACTCTGACACATACCTACATCGGGTAGCTCGCGCTGGCCGTTTCGGTACCAAGGGGCTGGCAATCACCATGGTATCTGATGAAAATGATGCGAAGATCCTGAATGAAGTCCAAGATCGATTCGACGTTAATATAACGGAGCTGCCGGAGGAAATAGAGCTGTCTACCTACATCGAAGGACGATAGACCTAATGTTTCCATTCCTTTCAATAGAATAACAGTAAATTTTTCCCAATTAACATAGATATAAGATTGTTTAAATGTAAGATGTTTGATTTGAGTGTACATTGCTAAACAGCTCATGTCCAAATTGTAGGATATGGAGAAATAAATGTGACATTTGGTATTGTAATACTTGCTTGTTTGTTTTCAAGGAATAGAACCCCTAAACTAAACCATTCAAGAGTACCCAGTCATCAACTGAAAGTCCATAACCACCATAGACATAGACAATATTTTCTCTATCTAGCTTCAGCACAACTGTAGAATGTAGTAATGCACTTTTGACATGAACCCTTGACCTATATCACTAGCCTAATATAGGTCAATGACCAAATCCAATATTTTTGACTAAACTATTCTAAATTTGCCCACGTAAGTCAGATTCAGATTATTTAGTCCCGTGGGAATATCAGGATAATATGTAGTAGTCCAGTAACTATAATGCCGCGGTGCATTTAGAGACCCATGCCAATCAATAGAGGGTATTACGGCGAACAAATAATGCTCTCGTATAAGCGTCTCGGAATTTAAACGGTAGGTATATTTGTTGAATCATGTTGTTGAACTCATCACGTTTCTTTGAATATCTCGTTTCCGAGACGGTGTGAAGGCATTATTTGTTCGCCGTAGTGCCCTCTTTCGATTGGTCTCGAAATGCACGGCGCATTTTCGGAAAATTAAAGAACTACACTTTTCTTTGAATATCCCGTTTCCGCTTTAGCGGTCCGGTGTAAAGGCATCATTTGTTCGCCATAATGTCCTCTATTGATTAGCATGGGTCTATAAATGCACAGAGCAAAAACACTATGCTAAGCTCCCATACTAAATGTTCAGACCCCTTTCATCGCACTGTTCAGTAGATTTTGTGTGAAGAGGTAAGTATTAAACACACTTTCACATTTATTATTAGTATTTATAATTAAGGAAGAGAGGACAAAAAGTTATACTAAACAATGATTCTAACATACTAAAGGAAATTTAAAAAAAAATGAGTAGAGAGACTAAAATAACCTTGGATGAAAACTAGACTACGCAGCGCAATTACTTAGCTAGAAAAAATAAAATAAAAGCCGATTGCTTGGTCATAAAACATTGATTTATTATTTCTGTTAGACAGCATTTCTAATCTAAACAAAAAACTAGTTATTTCCATATATTAAAAAAAAATAACAAAAGTGCTTCAAATTCAAAGATGATATTCTAAGCGGGATACCCATGTCACACATGTGTCACTGCGAAAAAACGAATTCTCGAAAGTTTCGTCGAACACTTTTGATCGATCTCTCTATACTGCGACGCCTTATTAAATCGACGTATTGTTACAGCGATGTAACGTTACATCGAAAAACTATACTGCGACAATACCATACTACGAAGACATGTTAAATCGACATCTTGCTACTGCGAACTATTTAAAAATTTATTAAATTTAAAATATGTCATAGAGATATCGATGTGTTTGAAGAAACACAATTCGATGAAAAGTTATTCGCAGTGACGTAGGTAAGGTAAAACATGCTATTTCCACATCTATATAATATACTAGCTGCGCCCCGCGGTTTCACCCGCGTAAGTCCCGATGCCGTGGCGATTTTTTCTCACCTTTTAAACCTTCCCTAGACCTCCACGAACATTTCAAGACTAAGATCAGGTAGATCCGTTCAGCCGTTCTCGAGTTTTAGTGAGACTAACGAACAGCAATTCATTTTTATATATAAGATTACAAAGGTGTTTCAAAGGTGTAGTTCTATTTTTAATTACCTACTTTATTATTGTGGAAAATTCCATAAACAACACAATACAAAATATTTCAAATATTTCCTTTGTTCATTTTGTGTCATTTAGTGGAATTTTCTAACAAAACAATACACTCCCACTTTAGAGTGTGATAATGATAAGAGATGAGAATCCTGTCCTCATCAAAAGGCATTATTTTTATTTAAAAAACCCCTTCTATACCTAAACAATTACTGTAATTCTAGTTACAACTATTTTTATCAAGAGGTCAGCAGTTTCATTTTTTACATGGACCTAAGTAGGAACAATTGGGTAGGTACCTACTTATTAAAAGTGGAGACTCACTGTGGACCTCTAAAATTGCCATTACCTTACTTATTGTTTCAGTTTAAAATCCTTTAATTCAAACAGGACTTCAAAGTCCTGAAAACATTGTAATATTAATAAATAATATAATAGCAATTTTAGAGCTCTACAGTGAGCTTCTTGTTTTGTATTTTTTGAGACCAAAAACCTCTTTATAACGATTTTTTCTTAATTACCTAAATAAGTATTCTTACTGTAAAAAGTCTTCTCATGAGTGAATCGTGTAATCAAATCCAGCGCCCATTTAGGTTGATCACCGGGGACCATATGGCCCGCATCTCGTACCATTATCTCAACCAGCTTCCCCGCTTGTTTAACATAACCTGCAACTTCACCATCGACTTTCCAAATATACCTTTTTGCTGTTTTATATTCATCAGCACCGGTAAAGTTTAAGTTACGTAAATAATTGACTGTTAATGGATAAGCAACGATCACATCGAGCTGTCCATTATAAATGACAACATAATAATGATCAAGTAATTCTGTAATCCATGGAGCGACAGATTTGGGGATATCGAGCATTAGATGTTTTTCAACAATTGACCCATTGTTGAATGGAAGGTTTCCAACATGGATAGCTTTACGTACAGCTGTCTTTTGAAGCATCGGCCCAAAGTCTTCATATTGTGTGTAGTCTCTCGTATGTAAATAATTGAAGTAGAAGTTACTAAAGCCAGTCACGTTGGCGAATAAACTCTTCCCATTGATAAGATCACCGTTGATCATCAAATCGAACATTTCAAATGCTTCCTTCCATTGTTTCTTCTGTATATATGCTTTAGCTTTATTTTCATAATCCTCGAATTTGGCTGCTGCATTCCAGTCGATAAGTCCGATCTGATACAAGTATTTCCCATAAACGAGTTGATTTTCTGGATCGCTGAGTCCATTCCCGATGGCGATTCCTTTCATGTTAATTTTTATTTTCGCTGCTGGATTTTTTTTATGAATAGTGTAGGCCAGAGCGGGTACATATTTCCCTCCGTAAGACTCTCCTGTTACAAAGAACTTATTGGGCTGTAACTCGGGGAACAGTTGGAAAAATTGGTAAAGCGTTGAATACAACTGCTCACCAACTTGACTTTCATCAGTGCAGTATCCTTTAGGGTCTTTTGTGAAGCTAAACCCTGTTCCTACTGGGTTGTCAATATAGATAACATGGTGATTCAATGCCCAGGTGTACTTGCGTCTACGGAATTTGTCTTTTATAACCTTAAGGGGGCCGTTTTCAGTAAAGAGGCCGTAGAGAGAAGTGGCGCCGGGTCCACCCTGCAGCCAAACTATGACGGGAGCGTTTTTATTCGTCGTCATAGAAGGGAAGTACCAGAAGAACTGGTTTGAATTATACGTGGAATTGACGGTGAAGAAGCCAGCATAACTCTTAATTCTGAGGCTTTCGGTAAACGGGACACGCGCCAACCTCCTACCTTCGGTTATGTTACCATTTTCCACATATGGAGTCAAAAACAGCGGACTCCCTGGGTCTCCATCATCGCGCTCTCCAAGCGTGAGCTTCGGGTAGGGATGGATGGATCCCTCCACATTTAAATACAGCAAAAATAGAATTACACCGTGCCACATCTCTAAACTCTTGCCACTCAATGGTGTAAATAGATAGAAGACAGAAGTTTAATCGACATACAACTTGTTTCGTTGTCCCAGTTGACCTTTGGCTTTTTTATCAAGCACGTAATAACAGTGCTCTAAATACTCCTTTTTTACCTTATATTATCAGTAGGTAATAAAAATAAACAAGAATTCCATGCCGCTATGCTAGAAACCGCAATTTCGCAGATTCTTTCCAAATTCCAAATTGAAGGGGCAGGTAAAATGCCTTTACACTATGCGACCATGATTGCGTTAGCATGTAGGTAGTCTGTTCACGATCAAATTGTTTATCAAATTTTACGTGATTATCAAATTATTTGATAGTGTGCAGCTTTGTTTGAAGCGTTTGTCATACAGTCTAGGTGTTTGACAAAATTGTTTGTCAAATTCGTTTTAATCATGTTTTTATCATACAACAGCTTAAGCGATCAAACAAATTTGTTTATTTTCTCGTAGATCTATATAGTATATAAAAGAAAGTCGTGTTTATTACAACACTTATAACTCGAGAACGGCTGGACCGATTGCAATGAAACTCGGTATGTAGATAGCTGGAGACCTGGATTAACACATAGGCTATTTTATCACGGGATCGGGACTTACGCGGGTGAAACCTCGGGACGCAGCTAGTTTGTCATAGATTAGGTAGTGACGACTGAAACTTTGCCTGCAAACACCGCCGGCGCCCGCGCCGCTCACTTTCAAAATTTGTCAAACAGCCTATCAATAAAAATTTCCATCAAAATCAAAGCTCCATGAAACACGTAGACTGTTTCAAACAAAGTTGTTTGATAAAAACGAATTTGACAAACAATTTTGTCAAACAAATTTGGTCGTTTACAGGGCGCTTTAGCCTAATGTATTCATTAATCTTTTTCCATTCACCTTTTTTCTTCATTTTTTCTCCATCTTCTTGTTTTCTATGAAGCAAACACTCCTTAGGAATATAGGAAAATAAAAATATGAAATTAGATTGGAATGAGAAGAAAGTAATATTTATGTCAGAGGTCAGAGGCTGTTCTATAAACTAAAAGCTTTTTGCCTGCCCTTTAACTGCCCCTTTGCCAGGCGAGCGAACAAGTGCTATAAAGAAAAAAGGCGGGAAGCATTCGGAGCGAAAAGGCGGGATCTTCAAAGCTAAAATTTTTAAAATTAATTAATTGAGTTAAAAGTGGTCAGGAAGGTTTATTTTGTATATATTTTTAGTGTAGTTTGTATATATCGACGAGTAGGTAAGTTTTTTTTAAGTATATATAGTTGTAAATACGATGAGGCCGCCGGACCCCGGCGGCGGCGGCAAAGTGGAGGACCCTGGCTCTGGCCATAGTCCTCCCGCAGTAGCATATAATGTCACGGTTTCATCCACGAATGAATCCGGGATGGAATCTGATGGATCATCGTACTTCAGGCGGGGCATGTTGGCTGTCTCAGAATCCACCACCAAATCGCTTAAACGCGCTAAACCGCATAAAAAAAATTGCAAAACTTGTAACAAACGCAAACGAAAATTCTGTAAAGCCAAAGATTTGGAAGCTAAGCATGAATTTATTTGCAATTGCAACTCTGATAGTGATACTATTCAAGAAAAATCAAGTAAGAATGCTAACAATCATGAACAGTCAATGATAGCAGCTCCTGCTCAAGCAGGCGTTGTTGTCTCCCCGGTTGCAACCACATCCACATCTGCCCCTATGACAGTCGATCAGCCTCAACCACACCCTATTTTTGTTGGCCGCACAGAGTATGAACCATCAGACAGCAGTCCTTATATAGTCCATGTTCAAAAAGTTGTAGATAATAATGATGGCTATACATTGCATCCCATGGCATTTGGGAGGTTTGTTAAAAAATACAATTTTAATAATATTATTAATGGTAGCATAAAAAGAGTTGGACGCAACCGAATGTCCCTCTCTTTCTCGACTCATACTGATGCTAATAACTTTTTAAAACACCCTTTCTTAACCGAACATAAATTCAAAGCCTTCATACCATCTTTTAATGTTACTCGTATAGGAATAGTGAAAGGTATACCATCGGATTGGTCAATAGATGAAATTTTGGAAAATGTCAATTTGCCTATAGGTTGTGGTAAGATACTGAAAGCTAGACGGTTAAATTACAAAGTTATTGTTGATAATACTCCTACATGGAAGCCTTCTCAGTCTGTTGTGTTGACATTTGATGGACAAGCTTTACCAAAGAGAATTTACATTTGCTACAATGCTATACCTGTTGAACTGTACACCTTCCCAACAATACAATGTTACAGCTGCTGCCGGTTCGGCCATACTAAAACACAGTGCAGGTCTAAGCCTCGCTGTTATAAATGTGGCCAAGATCATGATGGGCTAAATTGCAGAACTGAAGAGGAAAGTGCATCTTGTTGCCTTTGCTCTGGTCTGCATTTCGCAACAAGCAAATCTTGTCCAGAATTGTCTAGACAAAAAGCTATTAAACAAACAATGGCAAATAGCTGTATATCGTATTTAGAGGCCACTAAATTACATCCACCTGTCCATAGGTCTTATGTAGATGTTCTCAACGCTAAGGCAGTCCCTAGATATGAACACAATATTATTTCCAATGCTAGCCGTACAGTTCTTAGTCCTTCTACTTCCTATAAAAAAACTGTAACATTAAAACCCAGATCTTCTTACAAACCCTCTTATACTCATCAATATAATCATGCTGCACACCAGGCACTAATTAGGGATTATGATATGCCTGCACCCGCTAATGGCTGTGCTTTGAAGTCATCAAGCAACAATGAAAGTGATCCTCTTAATGTTATTCAAATTATAACTAATCTTATCAACTCTCTCTGTCAATCCAATCTTATAAAACCGGACCACGCTGCCACAATAATTGAATCTATAACTAACTCCTTTGCTAATCATGGATCAAAATCCAATGAACAGCATTCTACAGTGGAACTGTCACAGTGTACGCAATAAAAGAAATGAGCTAACTTATTTAATAAATAAACATAATCCAGCATTTATTGCTTTATGTGAGACCTGGCTTGAACCAGGTTCCACATTCAAAGTGAATGGGTACTCTTGTCTCCGTGTCGACAGACAAGATAGGTATGCTGGAAACGCCCTACTCATTCACAATTCTATCTCTTACACTCCATTTCCTCTTCCTTCCCACAGTGATACTTTTTCTTTGATAGCTATTATTGTAAATAATATATGTATACTATCCATTTATATACCTGATCCTTCTGCTTCTATTTTTCAAGAACTACATAATATTCTATTAGTGATTTCTAAACCGTTTCTTATTGTTGGTGACTTCAATGCACAGCATGTTGCTTGGGGTAGTTCCCGAACTTATTCATATGGTAGGCTACTCTTAGATATTTTGGACGAGCAAAATCTTTGCATACTTAACACTGGTGTAGCCACTCGACGGACAAGTCCTACTGAAGGCAAAAGTGTTATAGATTTGGCTATTTCCACTCCAAACTTAGCATCCAAATTATCCTGGCACAGACTATCTTCAACTCATGGCAGTGATCACTACCCAATTATCATCAGTTTACCTACAATCAGTCAGGAATCATTAAACAATACATTTAAAAGAACTAGAAAGTATAAATATTCAGACACTAGTAATTGGAACATGTTCACTGAGAATGTTGACAAAAACTTAAATAATCTACCATCTATTGATGGTTCAAATGAGGAAACCTGTTCTAATTCCTTAGTTAAACTAATAATAGATTCAGCAGACTCAGTTTTTCCAGTGAAAAATCATTCTCGAGGCATTCGGTCACCCCCCTGGTGGGATTCTGAATGTACCCAGGCAGCTAAGGCTAGGAAAGAGGCAGAGAAGAAATATAACCAGGAAATGACTAATAATAACTTTGAACATTTAATGGAAGTCATGAATAGCACAAAAAAATTATATAAAGATAAACGTGTCTTAGGCTGGCGAAGTTTTTGCTCAAGTATTTCTCCTAATACACCATCCAGTGTAGTATGGAATAATCTTAAGAGATACAGATGTGCTATGTCAGACTCCAGTTTCTCCACGATTCCACCATCCCGTAGTCCAGAATTTCTTGACCGTTTGGCACCACCTTTTGTCCCTGAAGAGGAACTTATACACCCACGTAATTTACCACCTGACACAAACGTATCCGGTCTCAATGCCCCGTTCTCCTTTGAAGAACTTAAAGGAGTATTGTCTAATCTTCGGGATTCAGCTCCTGGAGAGGATAACATTCCATACATTTTCTTTTCCAAACTTAGCGACAATAGCCTAAAATATTATTTACAATTGGTTAATAATGTCATGTTGACAGGTAACGTTCCAAAGTCGTGGAAATCTCAATTAGTGTTGCCAATTTTAAAACCGAATAAAGACCCCTCGGACATTACATCTTACCGTCCTATTGCATTGTCCTCTGTAATAGCAAAAATAGCGGAACACTTAGTAAAAAATCGATTAGAATGGTATATTGAACATAATAAGCTTCTTTCTAACTCTCAGTATGGGTTTCGCAAGGGTAAAGGCACTATTGATAACATCGGGGTACTCATCACTGATATACGAATTGCGATGTCACGGAATAATTCGTTAACTGCTTCATTTTTAGATATCAAATCAGCCTACGATAACGTTATTTTACCCATCTTAAAAAATAAATTAATGGCCTTACAGGTTCCTATTTTACTTGTCAATTTTATCATTAACATCTTATCGGGAAGATTAATTAAAATAGGATCATCATCTCGAGTTTTATGGAAGGGTTTACCACAAGGCTCAGTATTAAGTCCTTTACTGTATAACATTTATACGAGTGATTTAGAGGCGTCTCTCCAGGGTACTGCTAATATTTTACAATATGCTGATGATATAGTTTTGTACACATCTAACAAACATATAAATGATGCATGTGAAGATTTGACTAATGCATTATGTCATCTAAAGGTCTGGATGGATTCCAATGGATTAGAACTTTCGGTACCTAAGTGTACCGTGGTCCTTTTTACTAGAAAAAGGCTACCACCTCCGATAACCGTTAAATACAATAGTATGCCATTACCGGTAGATGCACAAGCCAAGTTTCTAGGTGTCATTTTAGATCAAAAACTAACTGGGATCCCTCATATTGAATATATCAGTGGCAAATGTGAGCGTACTATCAACTTACTGAGATGTCTTTCGGGTGTTTGGTGGGGTGCTCATCCATATTCCTTAAAGCTGATCTATAATGCTCTAATTAGAAGTGTTCTGGACTACGGAACTTTCTTGTTGGAGCCTTGTAGTCAGGCGGCTTTGGGGAAGTTGGATGGTATCCAGTCAAAGGCCTTGAGGGTGGTCACTGGAGCAATGAAATCCAGCCCTATTAATGCCTTACAAGTTGAATGCTCTGACCCACCATTAACTCTGAGACGTCAATATCTTTGTGACAGGTTTTTATACCGTACTTTACAATTTTCCAACCACCCAATTATATCAAAAATTAATGACTTATTAAAAGAGATCCACCTCAGTTATTGGGCTCATAAGCAATTACCTTGTCTAGTTAAGAGTATGCAAAAGTTTTTGTCCATAGAGGCACCTACTCATCGTTCCTCTTGCCTCCCGGTTTTTACCATCTCCTATGAAGCCCTGATTTTGTCTCCTGGTGTGCATGACAGTGTGGATGTTGATAAAAAGAGTATTTGTGCTCAAGAAGTATTTAAGGTCTCTGCAAACTCCAGATGGGCAAATTGGCATTTTATTTTTTGTGATGCATCTAAACTTTCTATTGATGGATGCGTTGGTGTGGGCGTTTATCACCAACAATTTAATATAGTACAAAAAACTAAATTACCTCCCCAATCCTCTGTGTTCACAGGAGAGTGTCTAGGCGTACTAAAGTCTATAGAATATATTCTGTTGATGAAACTACCAAACACCGTTATATTCACCGACTCGAAAAGCTGCTTGGCAGCTCTCCAAAGATTTCCATTCAAAACTAAAAATCACTTCCCAGTAGTTTATAAAATCAAAGACAAGTTGCACCAGTGTGTGACGAGAGGGCTTGTGGTCGAGTTTGCATGGGTTCCCGGCCACACAGGCATTAAAGGCAATCTCAAAGCAGACGAATTAGCTAAAGATGCTGTAAATGTAGGAGATGTGGATCATTATAATAACTACCCTCATGACCTAATGAGTCAGCCCAAACTATATCTACAGGAATCCTGGGATAAAGCTTGGGCAGACAGTGCAAAAAAAAAGGGTAAATACTATCATAATATCCAATCGAAAACCAGCAAAAAACCATGGTTTTATTCCATCGTACTTGATAAAACAGCCACCTCAATCTTGATTAGGGCGCGCCTTGGCCATGTTTGCAGTCCTGCTCATCTGGCCAGGATTGGTATTTCAGAGGATGCCTCTTGTGCTTGTGGTTGTGAAGAGGCTGACATCAATCACATATTTTTTCAATGCCAACTTAACAATGCAAATAAATTCCATGATGATTTAGCTTCCTTAGGTGTTGAGTTCCCAACAAATATTCCCTGCTTGTTGACGTCTAAAGATCTATCTGTATAAAATACTATCTACTTTTATTAATGAAAATAACATTAAACTTTGACTGTTGTATATTTTATGTTTCATATGTACTTACTTATATAATAATTATTTATTTGTTTATTTTATTTTTTTATAATTCATACCTACCCGTCTGCTTTCCTGATCCTTTCCATTTTCCAAATTCCGCGGTAAATATCTACTTGTAAATAATATGCTTCCCTAATTTTTATATTAACAAATTGGTCCTAAATTATTCACAAACATCATACCAAAGAAACACCCGAGCTTTGAAAACGAATACGAAGAGAAATAAAGGACCAAGAGTTCGGTCACAGAGCTGACTGGACAAAGAAACAAGAACTACAACAGAACTTGAAACTGGCAAATCCGTAAATCCGGGGCCAATAGTTCGGTCACAGAGCTGACTGGACACAGAAAAAAAAAAAAAAAGTGCTATAAAAAAAACTAAAAAATCAGACAAGTTTTTGGATGGATTGAATTGTGTCGGTTTTTACTTTTTTGCGCTATTAATTTATTGTTGATGAATGTCGCAATGAACCTAATCTTCAAACTAATATCTCTATTCCCTATCCTGTCCCTGAGCAATGCTGTGTTCTTCCTGAATTTGTACCCTCGAATCAAACTGGATGCAAAGCCCGTGTCTGGTGCCGGGGATCCTCTATTTCTCACACCATACATAGAAGAAGGAAACATAGACGTGGCCCAGAACCTGTCTAGAGTCCACATTACAGATCAAATAGGATTCAAAAGCTACGCTGGATTTTTTACAGTCAACAAAAAATACAATTCTAACCTATATTTTTGGTATTTTCCGCCGTTCTCCAAGAATGAGAAGGCGCCAGTGGTGCTGTGGTTGCAGGGAGGACCTGGAGGAAGCTCGCTATACGGCCTCTTCACTGAAAACGGGCCTTTGGTAGTGAAAAAAGATGGTTTCGCTTTGCGGAAATACCACTGGGCTTTGAATAACCATTTAATTTTTATCGATAATCCCGTTGGTACGGGATTTAGTTTTACAAAAAGCGATGATGGATTCTGCTCGGATCAAAAATGTATTGCTAAAGATCTTTATAATTGTCTGCAACAATTTTTAAGACTGTTTCCTAAACTTAGAACCAATGATTTCTACATCACTGGAGAATCATATGCAGGTAAATACGTACCTTCATTAGCTATGCATATACATAACGAGAACACTAAACCAACAAAAGAAGACCAAGATCCGATTAATCTAAAAGGATTGGCTATAGGTAATGGATACTGCGATCCAATCAATCAAATGGATTATGGAAGCTATTTATACCAACACGGTATGATTGACGATATCCAATTACTTGTCTTCAAGAAATATCAAAAACAAATCGCTATAGAAATAATGGATCAGAATTGGGCTGATGCCGATGTTCTTATCGACCAGTTAATGGACGGAGCCCTATCGAATACATCCTACTATAAACTATATACTGGTTTCGATAACTATTACAACTATTTATATCCAACTGTTGAGGATGACATGAATGATTTTGAAAAATTGCTTTCAAATGACAATGTACGGAGAAGCACTCACGTTGGAGGCCTACCATTCAACGATGGCAAAGAAGTAGCTCTCCATCTAGCTCAGGATATGTTACAATCGGTAGCCCCTGTAATATCAGAGTTACTATCACATTATCCAATTCTTTTCTACAATGGACAGCTTGATGTGGTCGTAGCCTATCCTTTGACAGAAAATTTCCTCCGTAAATTGAAATTCCCTTCCGCAGTTGCATATAAAAGTGCACCGAGACATATTTGGAGAGTTGGAGATGATATTGCGGGGTATGTCAAAAAGGCAGGCAATTTGTATGAAGTGCTAGTTAGAAATGCTGGGCATATGGTGCCTAGGGATCAGCCAAAATGGGCTTTCGATTTGATTAATCGATTTATAAAGAATGATTTTGTTTTTCATTGAAAGTTTTGCTAGATAACTTGCTGCAAAAAAGGTGCAGGTTCTCAATTCAACTGTATATTTATTTTTATAGCTGTTCGGACAAAGGGTAGAAACGGGACCCTATTACTAACACTACACTGTCCTTTCATCTGCCAGCAGGCTGTATCTCATGAACTGTGACAGCTAGACAGTTAAAATTTGCACAGATAATGTATTACTGCCGCTATTACAAAAAATACTAAAAAGAGAATAAAAAAATTAAGTGGGTAATACAATATGGTACGGAACCCTACGTTCGCGATTCCGACTCGCACATGGCCGGTTTTTGATAAAAGATTTTACAACTGAAATCATAAAGGAAATGTATAGACGTTGTTTGTATGGATTTATTTGTAAATGCATTATTATAAACTTGTGATAACTGTTTGTGCCTAGGTAGGTAATAACTTCGCCTTGTAAATATATCAAATGTTACAGTTTACTGATGCCTTAATTCAGGTTCATTTTGTATAGGACGGTGCTGTGAATTTTAGTGCACTTTTTTTAAATACCTATACATTTACTTTTAAAGGTCGAAGTTTGACCACTATTTTACTCAATGGTAAGTCTTCGGAGTGGAAATCAATAAGCCTATAATACTTGCTTCAGTCAGTCATGGTTACGTCCGAAATTATGGACGTATAGCCGCACGCATGCGCGTAAGCATTTTTATTACGCTTATGCTGGTTAGCACTGTGTGCTCTTTATCTAATTTGGACCAACAACGACGTGTAAATTACAGACAAATATAGAAACATACCTATTAAGTATATTTTATCTGAGTTGCGGCATAAAATGTAATATTATGCTTACCTAGAAGATACATTATACGCTTGTTAATTTAAGTAATTGTCTCTGATAGTTGATGAAAACAGTTTGTCGTAAAGAATCTCGAATATTATATTGTTTAATCAAGTTTGAGAGATCGAAATTGTTATTTTGAATATGCCGCCTCTAGAATAAGGATGTTGAAACGTGTTTTAAACTATCCCAAATTGAAGACGTTTATGAATGAACGGTCAATTATTGTTAATGACATTGTTATTTGAATTCAGGATAGTTTTAAAGCCTAATAAAAGTTTTAGCAATTTGGAAATTATGTTTTTGGAGTTCCAGATTAGTTTTCTATTTTTTTTTCCAGTTTGTCGAAATATTCCTTTACTTTTTTATATTATTAATTTTGCCTATTCTGGTTTCGAAAATCTTCTCAAAATACTCGCAAAATTATAGGGTAATTAATTATTAATTAATTATACTTTTCAGAATAAAATAAGTACATTTTTATTTATATACCTAAACAGAATTTTATTTCATCAATTAATTAAGTTACCTATAAATAAATAACTAAGCTAAATTACAGTCAATCATACGTGGAGAACTAAATACAAGGCGGGAAAAACAACATTACCAGCATATTTTTCTCAAATTATACTCCGCGCGCTATATGATGGCTCGCCGCGCCAATCTTTTTAATAATTTAAATAACTGCCTAGAAAAAGGTACAATTAAGGGGTTAATATATTTTCAGTCTCGTCATGGTGTGATATTTTTGGAAACGCATTGAATTAAAAATATTTAATTATTGGGGGATATTAACGCTATTGCCGAAAACGGATACGATTTTTTACTTATAACAGATAGCACGATCGGGCACCGTCATATAGTGAGCGGAGTATAAATACAAGGTGGGGGGAAAACTTCAGAGTCACATAAATTCACACAAATTAATTCAAATACATTCACATATTAATTGAATAGATAACGATTTAAGATTCGATTACAAAAGTCTGAAATAAAAAAAGTTTTTTTTAATATCAAAAACAGCTTGAAAAATAAGCCTTTTGTTTAATTTTGCTTACTCATATAGCTTTAGCATAATTCAAGCTACGAGTACATAGGCGGGTCGAAGGTTGTCGAGACATTCAATAAGGCTTAGGTAGGTACTAAAAAAAAGACTATATAATTCGTAGACCCAGTTTGCTACAGGAATAAAAAAGTGAAATATGTCTAACATAAAAAATCGAAGTAGTGTGAAACTACGCTGTATGGTGTTAATTACCCTTTGCCTTTTTTTACCTCTTTTTTACTGCCTTTTCAGGGAAGGCAAAAGCTAAATTATTAGCCCATACAGTCTCGTTACACACTTCGTCGATTTTTTCTTGCATCTTTCAGTTTTTTTTATCCTTTAGCAAAGTGGGTCTGTCTGCCATCTAGCATTTGGAACTAGTTCTTTTCTTAGTGCTGCTGTGTGGATATAAAGTCTGCAACAGAATTGCAGACCCACCGTAAAATTCTAATCTCTCGTCTTGGAATCTTGCTTGAGTTAAAAACATTCTAATAGCAGTTTTGGAGCTCTACCATGGGTCTGCAATTTTGTGATGGTCTATTCTCCTAAATGAAATAGTTCAAATTAATATCAGTGCGATTGCAAAAAATACCCTCAAAAGATCAAAATACCCACAAAATTTAGCTTTCTAAAAAAAATATTTATGTTTTGGGTATTTTTTGTAATCGAAATCCAATCAGAAAGATATTGCAATGTAATTTGAACAATGTTATTGACGAGAATTGGCCTTCGATTGTACTTGAGAGGTGTTTATGTTACGCTAGTAGAGCAGTGAGTGCGTCAAGGAATTGTGCACGTTGTGAGGTCGGCAGGCTGACGACGGACGTGTCCATGAAGTCTAGGGAGACAGTGGCGCCGCTACGGGAAGCTGCTTGTTCGAACGCTGCACCGAACAAACTGTGGATACGAGAATATAAGATTATAAATAATGACACTCCCGGCCGGCCGTGCACCAATGGATTTTTCTTAAGAAAAATGTATGTGCGCTAATTGACATTGCACTTACGATGAAGGAACATACCAAGTTTAATCAAAATCGATTCAGTAGTTTCGGAGACGAATAAAAGTATTAGTGTAGATACTAGTTGCGCCCCGCGTTAGTGTTCTTTAAATGTTATATTGATTTTCTATAAACACAGAATACATAGTTACTTGAAACTACCAACTTCAACTCATCTCTTTACACCTTAGAGATCTAATTTCCAAAAAATTTAGTACTAAGGTTCTAAGTGCTCGCCTACGTTCTGAAAAGTAGTCCCATGCAAAGTTTCCGACTCATAGCTCTTGTAGTTTCAGAGATTTCTTGATTCTTGATGAAACCAGCCTGTGTCGTTAAAAGTTACAGGTTCGATTTCCGCCGCAAACAAATATGTACAGATATTTGTATAATAAGTATGTATTTACAAAGAAAAAATCATAAGTATTCTCTCCGTTGCCTGGCTAGTTGCATAGCTTGATACTAGATGGCTCTGTATGCAATGCCCTACAATATTACTAACTTTCTAGGCTCGGTGTGGTATCTGGGCGGCACCCCCGCCATGATGGTCCCTCCGTCGGTGTTGCACGCGGCCAGCACGGGCCGGAGCGCCGCGCCACAAGCGCTGCACCATCGGGCTGCTATAGACAGCCACAGTGGACCTTTGATCAGGTTGGCTTCCGGAGTACCCTGGACAAAGATGCAACTTGTACTTCATAATTGTTGGTCAACCGCTGTTTTTCGAGGTTAGAAGGAAGAACTTCATGCAAGAATAGATTTTCCTCCTTATATTTTTTGAATAAAAAAAGGGGAATTGAACGCTTAGATTGTCTTTGGTCAAGGCTGGAAAATAATTTTGCATTCGTAAAAATAAGAAAGATTTTGGGATATATATCCAGGAAGATTTAGGATCCAGGAAGATTTGGGATATATATCCAGGAGGATTTGGGGTATATAGCCTTCGCTCCCAAACAGTAGAGAAAAATTTGCTCAGCCAGAGACAACCAGAGACAATCTAGAACAACCTCAAGGTCGCAGCCGCATTAGAGACGTAAAAAGTCTCGTTTAAACAAGAGTTCTCATTATCATGTAATAAACCTAAAGAGGTTGAATTAGCAACACCCTTTAAACGTTATGAGGTATTTACACACACGTTATAACGTCACATTCCGTTACATTTATTACAATAATTTTAAAGGCTTAATTACCTCTTGTACAATGAAATAAGCGAACGGTCCAGCCAAGTGCACCTGCTTAGCTTGCAACGCTGCATGGACGACGCTCGCGACAGCTGTCAGCGCCCGTTTCGCGGACAAACTGCCCACGTTTCGCGCGTGATTCTCGCCCGGGGCAGTGTCGAGGGCGGACAGGGCTAGTTGGAACCCTTCCGCTTTGGGTATCGTTTCCTGTAAAACAAAACACTATGAAATTAATCATATAATTATGAAAATAAGAAAAAACCGACCAAGGTTCTGTTTTCAATATTTGTTACAACCTTATTCTTTGGATACGGACGGAACCCTAAAATTGTTTAGGGTTCCGTCCGTTTGTAAGTTTATGTTCCATCACCTAAACACAGCTAGACCGATTGCTATGAAACTCCGTACGTAGATAGCTGGAGAACTGGATAACCATAATAGGATACTTTAACCCACGGGATCGGGATTTACCCGGGTTATAGTGTACTAGGCTAGCAGCGCTGCGCATTTTCACGCGTAACTCCCGATCCCGTGGAAATATCGGGATAAAAAGTATCCTATATATTACTATATGACTGTCAATTAATCAATGTATACTCATACCAAGTTTCATCTAAATCGGTCCAGTAGTTTCGGAGCCTATTCAATGCAAACAAATAAACAATCAAATCTTTCTTCTTTATCCTATCTGGTTCTCCTGGTTCTAAGCTTTCAACCCACTAATTTTCGGCCAAATCGGTTTAGCCGTTCTGGAGTTATAAACAGTGTAACTATAACACAACTTGCTTTTCACATACACACGAACTTTCACATTTATAATATTAGTAGGATATAAAGATAGATAGATATAATAACACGTACATGTTCAATGAGTCCAATGATCTCGTAGACGAGGTCGAGTGCGGCGAGGGTGTGCGCATGCGTCCGATGCAGTAGGAAGGTGGTGTGCGCGGGCGCAGGCGCGGTCAGCTGGTGGCGCGCCGCGACCGTCTCCAGGGACGTGAGCAGCCCGCGCCGGAGCTCCACGTCCATAGAACGGTACGCTTGGCACGCTTGCTGCAGGGGAATACTGAGGGGGGGGGGACATATCGATAGATTAAATTTTATATATATAGGTAGTAGGGACTACTACACTGAGAAGGTAGTATAGTTGCTGGGCAAGCCTATTCCTTCTTGATATCTGTGACCGATAAAGAATCTATAGACGTGGGAACAAAGCGTAAAGATGATACTTACGGTGCCATCCGTCCGTGTTTTCCCTAATTGTTTCTAGTTTAAAGGGCATCCGGGGACCATCCGGGGTTTCATTTATAGTCCGGGTAAAACCGGGACAAATGAAACCTGGGCTGCTGACACATAAAAATTGAGATGGAAACCCTATACCTTACCCCATATCAACGAGTAATTGCCTAAGTCTGTGTTCCCCGGCTCTGGAATGTAGTTTGAGTTGTGGAGCGATGGCAGGTGCGTGCCTCAATGCAGCCGCGACGCTCCACACGCGGTACAGAGGTGCACACACGTCGCGTTCTAACACTACCCGACATGACTGTCAACAAATGGAATATTATTACACACGGTATTTTTGTCAAGACTTCCCGTAAGGCGGCGTGAATGTATAAGTAACTGACCGGATCTTGTAATGTGTTAACATGTTGTGTGGCGAGCACGTCGGTGTCGAGGAGACACTGCGCGGGCGCACGGCACGCGAGCGCGGGCTGCGCCGCCGCGGACACCGCGCCCGCCCACACAGCCGGCGGGGACACGCGCGACAGTCGCCAGCACAGGTCGAGAACTATACAAGCACTCTGTGGAACAATACATAACATGTAGGTACAGGGTGGTAAATTTGAGAGGGTCATATAAAAGCACGTCCTCGAAACTCTTTAGCTACGAGAAAACGTTCTTAGAAGACATCATCGAAATTTATTCTTTTTAACTTTCCCATCAAAAAGTGTAAATATGTTGATAGTATTTTCTAAGGTTTTCGCGACTTGAACTCATAATTATATTTATTTAAACGGTGATAATCGCGTTTTGAATTAATTTGTTTTAACCTGACGTTTCGGGAACTGAAACAGTACTTGTATCTGCGAAAATAAATATAATTATGTTGTAAATGGTGATGTTAATTATTTCACAAACAATTGAAATGACGACAAACCAATGGACGGACTGTGATAAAATTTGGCATAAAGATTATATTGGAAAAAATAATTCCTTTAGACTTTAGACGAAGTCAAGGGAAAAAGCTATTAGTGTATAGAAACTTACAGGCTTTCCATAGTAAGAGAACTGCGTATAGTTGAACATGAGTGTGTTCCGACGCTCCTCCCAAGCGCGGCGCTCTCGTCGCCTCTCCACCAGGGCTTCTAGCCCTTCACGACCACTCTCCGCCTCTTCATTCTGACAGTATTAAACTCAATTTAATAATATACAATACAAAAGAAAATAAACTCCAGTGTAAAGAACAGATTTTTGAAGTTATACATCTTTAAGGGCATTATGAAAAAATAATGAGTGAAATTTTAAGTGCACCTCTAATACAAAAGTCACATGTTGCAGCTTCGTAACCTAAACAGGTTATAGCTGCCCACAAAATATTTATTTTGCATATTAATATTGAATATTTTTTTTTATATGTCCATCATATAATACATATAACTTCTAGAAGTAAAACTTCTCACGCGCGTACATACGTAAGTACACACACCCATTTTTTTTAAAGCATTTAGTTAATTGGCTCCAAACTACTGGATTGATTTTAATGAAACTTGGTATAACTTTTCCGACCCGTCCTCCTATCAAAAGCTTCCATTGCATAAACTGTTAAAGTAGGTAATATAAAAATATTGTAAACTATAATAAAACAAACCTCCTCATCTTCATCATCTCTGAATATATCATCAAAGTTTGGAATGTTTTCTTCATTGTCTTTATACACTAACCTCACCTGAAAACATAATCCATCTACACTTATAAAAAAGGAAATATTTTATCGTTATAAGCTACATTCTAAGCTCCAAAACTACTGGACCAATTTTGATAAAAATTGGAATGAGGATACATTGATTCACTGAAAGTAACATTGGGTATTTTTATCACCATATTCCCACGGGATCTCGACTTAAGCGGTTGAACTCATTGGTGCTAGTTTCCAAAATAATATCTAAGTTATTGTTACCTCTTCATTCAAAAACTACTGAACGGATTGTGATAAAACTCAGTATGTAGGTAGCTAGAGCCCTAAGTTAAGACAAAGGGTACTTTTTATTCTGACATTTCCATTGGATTAGGATTGACGTAAGTAAAACCGTGAGGCACAATTAGTAATATTATAAACAAGTATTCTTAGCACCTAATTATTTATTTGCAACGAAACTACTGGACCAATTTTAATGAATATTGGTATAAGGATACATTGAATCTTTTTTGTTATAATATTCTCACGAGATTGGGACACCCCCGTATGTCCCGTGCAGCTAGTATTTTATATGTTACTTAGTATAAGGTTGCCTGGAAAAGACTGCCTTTTGGCGATAGGGCCACTCTAAGATCTTCCTATATTTAAGGTCTTTATGATAAACTGTTTATCTATCCGTCTCTTTACATACCTGCCCGTCACTATACACATTACAAACATCGGTCGGCTTATGAGCGTCCAGCACAAACAATACAACATCTTCATCAGGCTGAAGCACATCAACCAAATCAATTGTCCCTCCACAATTCACTAACACAACAAACTTTATCTCTTCATTATTGTCTTCGTACGCTTTCTTCAACTCCGCGACACCCCCCACGGGGACTATGGTGTACGATATATTGTCACTTTTGAGCAATCCCTGTAGTATTTTACATGCACATATCGCGTCTACGTCGTAATGTACTAGCAATAACACCCTCTGTAACGAAAATAACACATGAAAAGTTAAAAACAACCGGTATATTTCACAGAATTAACAAAATATCGTAACCTTGTTTTTGTAACGGGATTTTACTTACATTTCCCAATAAAAGGTTATAGAAATCATTTTTAATATCCTCTACGAACATTTTAAAGTGTCATGGGTGTTATTTTGAGTATTATTTATAAAGAAAACATGGTTTATCGCGTAAAAAAGGCACGAAATTCTCGTAACACAAAAGACTTGAAAATACCAAACACCTGTTGCAGCTGTCAAAACATTTTGAAGCAAATTTTGAAGTGTCAAACTCGAAACGATTCCCGCCAAATTGCCAAACGGCTGTGTTCTGTGTTGCCAAAGTTTGCCGAATCTTATTTTAGTTTGGTAGATTCAATGCAAAGTTAGTAGAACTAGAGCGTAAAATACCTTTATCTTACAATAAAACCCTATAAATATACTGAGAAATATTTCGTTGTACGGTGGACACAAATCTATTTTGTTAATAAAAATCTGTAGGTTTTTGTATAACAGGACCATGCACTATCATATGAATATGTTTCTTTTTAGAGGAAGGCACTTGATAAGGCAACATTAGTGTTGTCAACATTGACTATTTTTAACCATTTTGAAAATTACTTACAATTTCAGAACGAACGTGTACTCGGCGAATGAAATTAATGCCGCCACAGGTCACCGTTTAAGCTTTACAATGTTTTATTTCACCATACTACCTTTCATTACTTACGCTACTTTGTAATAAAGTAACTTAGATTGTTTTAGAAATACTAATTATATTTATTTAACCTTTTTATACAACTATTTTACGGCTTGGCTCCATCTTGGCTAATTTTTTTAAAACTATAAAAAGAGCTATAAGAAAATTGTAAATTCAGTCCTTGTGTTGTTGGTAACACTGGTGTTGTAAAGAAATTGGCATTTGTTTGTTTTGGATTGTACTTAATTCTTTAGTGAAATCTTGTTGAATAGCCAATATTTCCTCAGGAATTAAAGATAAAGTGCATAAAAGATGGACACACGGCTCGCCCTCTCATGGGGCGCGTATCAAAAGAATATCTGCAATGGATTCAGTTATCTTCAGCAGGTAAGTGCTAAGCACATCGTCAATGTACTAGAGCTAGGACCAAGTTAGAGGATGTGCTAGCTAGAGACACACAAGTCAAGAGGTAGGTATTCAGAAACAATATTTTTTAAGTAAATAAAGATAAAGTCACTAAATATAATCTATAGATACATTCTCCAACCCCTCTACTGCGAAATCGGAAATATCTCAATAATTCCTGATACCGAAGAGCTACACTTTACACTTTTGCTAAGTTCCTATCAACAGAGCTATGTGGACTAAGTCAAAATAATTTTTACTTAGCCAACTGACGCTACTTTGTAATCAAATGTAATATGAGAGACAGTGTGGGTATGATTGCAGCGCGGCGAGTTCGTCGACATGACGCTGGCTGCGGACGGGCATCACGTTCAGGTACACAAGATGGTGCTCTGCCTCGTCAGTCCGTACATCAAGGAACTTATCGCAACCACGCAGTGCTCACATCCTGTCATATTTCTCAACGTAAGTTTAACTATAACTATCTACCATGGTGTGTACCAGCTTTTACTGGTAAAAAAAACGAACCCTGCTCTACGGCTTTTACTAGTAAAAACCGTATATTTATAACTGTTTGTCTTCCAAATAAAATAATCTATAATATAAAAATGAATCGCAAAATGTGTTGGTAAGCGCATAACTCAACAACGCCTGGACCAATTTGGCCAATTCTTTTTTTGTTGTATTTGTTATTGTTCGGAGAAGGTTCTTATGAAATAAAAAATTAAGAAAATTGCGTAGAAAATTATTACGCGGGTGAAACCGCGGGGTGCAGCTAGTAAATAATAAGAATAACGCATTGAAGAGCAGGGGTGGTTCTTCCCTGACATCCATCTCATGCAAAAAGAGCCTAACTAAAGTCCAAACAAGACTCTTAATATTGGTGTGCAAACGAAATCCAAACCAGATCATGTGGAGCAACTAGTACACCCATAAAACAAAAATTAAAAAACAAATGCAGCAGCCATCGTAAATAATCACAAAGATAAATAAATTTCAAGAGTTCGAGGATATATATCAATGGATATATATCAAACAGGTTTCACCCGCGTAAGTCCCGATCCCGTGGGGATATCGGGATAAAAAGTAGCCTATATGTTAATTCAGGCCTCTAGCTATCTACATACCGAATTTCATTGCAATTGGTTCAGTAGTTTTAGCGTGAAGGAGTAACAAACACACACACACATACACACACACAAACTTTCACATTTATAATATTAGTAGGATAGGATACTCTTCAAAGATCTTATACTTGTACTTGTATACGGGCTATTATCCGCAATCAGACCTCTTTAGTTGGGTCCCCTTTGCGTGAGGTTTCATTTGTCAGGGGGAGAACCAGCCCAGCTCTTCCATAAATTTTGCCACCAGATGTGGCTTCTCAAAAATTTCTGGAAGGCACTTACCGTCACCTACCGTACTTAGTCTGATCTCCGTTAGCACCTTGCAGTCCAGCAGCACATGCGCGGACGTTTCCTCCGCCTCCATGCACGCTCTGCACAGTGGGCTGTCCGTTATGTCCAGGTTGTGGAGGTGCTTGTTGAAAGCTCCGTGACCGGTCAAAGCGATTGTTGCCAAGCGTATTTGCGATCGGTTTAAGTTTAAAAGTCGTTTCGTGAGTCTGCTGTTTGTATCGGGGAGTGCCAGTTTAGCTTGCCTGCAGCTTTCCGTCGTGGCCCATAGGTGGCGGTGTCGCATTTTAGCGTGGTTGCGGATCTTATGCTTACAATCATCAACAAATATATTTCGAAAAAGATTATTACAGGATTTTATGTTGATAAAAAACTCTATGGCCATAACTCATTAATAGGTACCAACTCTTAACATCTTACACACGTGATAACTTTTAAACGAAATATCCGATTGAGATGAAACAAAAAGTATTTCACTTCTACATAAATACTCTTGATAACACAATGCTTAATTTTGATAAAGATTTAATATTACGATACATATTTAACGTAGTTTTTTTCTTCAGACGACTTAATAATTATTTTGAACACAAAATCGGTTATTGTGATTAAACCATGATAGCTAGATATATGCTCTCGCGGACTTTTTTGTAGGTCTTAATGGGATCTACAAACCCGTAGTACATCATTTTGTTCTATTGTCAATAGTTTTTGCAGCGCACGCAAAAATAGGTTTTCGATTTTACACCTTGTGTTACAAAATAGCAATTTTATTACGGATCCCTAATTTTGAGAAAAAAAAAACATAGCCTATAGCCTTCCTCGATAAATGGACTACCCAACACTGAAAGAATCATTCAAATCAGACTAGTAGTTCCAGAGATTAGCGCGTTCAAACAAACAAACAAACTCTTCAGCTTTATAATATTAGTATAGATTTTTTGTGATTCTTGTGTTAGATCAATACAAAAATTGATTAAAATTTTTATAATAATAAGTTCTTTTTTGCAGTTTTCTACTGTATTTCTCTGCCCTAAATGTAGGTGGTGTTGGAGTAGAGTTCAAACATACTCCCCAATAGTAAGTTTAGGTATTAATGTTTGAAGAAAATTTATGAAACCATTGCATGATTGCAATTTATATGAAGATTTTATGTTTTAGTTCATTTTTCTGATTTATATGAAGATTTTATGTTTTAGAGTTGATTTTTTATTTTTTTTTATTTATTTAAATATTTTGATGTTTATATAAAACACAGGTATGCAAACAGTATACAATAAAATAATAATATGGCTGTCATCAAAAATGCATATATATATGTATATCCAATTTATATATATATCGGATAAACATACATATATTATCATAAATATCGGATATTTTCGAACCCTGATATTGCAGGACATTCCACACATCGCCATCTAGCCCCAAGCTAAGTAACTATACTTGTGTTATGGGTGCTAGACAACGGATATACTACTTTTATAATTTTCATTTGTAAACATATACTTATAATACATAGAAACAACCAGACCACAGACAAATATCTAAGCATAAATACATGTCTGAGTTGGCACTCGAACCTGCAACCCTGTGTTTGGCAGTCCGGCATGGTGACCATTGTGCCAACTAGGTTGTATATAGATAAATATACATTATACGATTTGTTACCCGACTGCAAGGAAAGGGATGTTTTTCACTCCTATCTTTGTATGTTTGTAATATTCTTTATTCCGTCATATTTTTCAGAATGTATCAAGTACAACACTGGAATATATCCTGGAGTATATCTATACAGGAGAAGCATTAGTACCTAGAGACAGGATCAAGGAGTTTCTACAGGCCTGCAACTCTTTGAACATCAAGGGACTGGAACATACTGTAAGATATATAAATAGATAACACAAATGGGCGGTCTTATCGCTTAAAGCTATTTCTTCCAGACACGCCTTTCAATAGAAAAGAACTGATTTAGCTTTTATGGTGAAGGCTATAATAAGCCTCCTAACCTATCTAAACTACCCCAAATCAATATTTAATAAGTCTTTTAAGTTACAAACTACCGTAATTAGAACTGTGTAAATTAACAACATATTAAGTTCACTGCATGCCTTTCCACCGGTTTGAAACCTAGATTTTATGTTAATTGAGTAACCATTATAATTTTCTCATAAGTAAACTGTTTTGTAAGTTCTTTTTGAGAAATAAAGTTTCTTTAAACCTTAAGTCTTAGACTGGAGATAATATACCAGAAAGCACAGTTGGGGACAGCCTCAAACTAAATGGACATACAATTAATTAAGGTCGCAGGAAGCCGTTGAAAATAGATCCTGATGTTTTTTCCTATCCTTATCACAAGACTTTCAACTAACAAATACTTACTAGTACAAATAATTGTGCTCGCAAGGTCTACTAGGTAACTTCAAAAACGTTTTCAGAACCAAATAGAACAATGTAAAGAATTGGAACAAAACTTGAGTGAAGGGAGCGGCGCGGGCGCGGGCGCAGTCGCGAACGAGGGCGCAGGCGCGAGCGCGTGCACGAGCCGAGGCGGTACTAAACCTGCTGAAAATAACGACGACCCGATAGCCTTTGATGATGGGTAGGTTCTGCCATTGACTAATGATTACCAGATATAGACGAATACCGCCCACACAAAATAGCAAACGTACATTTTAGTTACGCCATCTGGTAATAAAAATTAGTCATATATATGGCGTTTTCGTTTTTAAATAATACCTACCAAAATGTATGAAAAGAACCCGCCTACAAAACGTTCACACAGCACCACATACAATTTTTCAAATAATAATGAAATTAGTTTTTTTTCTTCCTATTTCAGGTGTTATTATATGCTCTTATAAATTTTGGGCGCCTTGCCTGATATTATGCTTAAACAAATTTAGCAAAATTATATTTTTATTAAACACATAACTAGGTTTCATTATATTTCATTAATCAGTTTGACAGTTAGTTAATCATATTTAAGGTCTTAAATCAATTTATAATTTTTGGTATCCAAATCAACCTCAGTGCTATATTATATATTTGTTATGTAAAATGCGTTTAATAATATTTGTTTATAGAGGCCATGATGACACGGACTTCTCAGACAACGATCAAGTAATGGAAACAAGCAACGAAACAAATACAAGCTCAGTCCAAACACACGCAAACACAAGTCCAAAGAAACCACCGATAATTACAAATACGATTATTTCAAATAAATGTAAGAATGTATATAATTAGGGATCCGTACCCAAAGGGTAAAAACGGGACCTTATTACTAAGACTCCACTGTCCGTCCGTCAGTCTGTCACCAGGCTGTATCCCATAAACCTTGATAGCTAGCTAGACAGTTAAAATTAGATAGGATGAATCCCTGTTTTCCCTTTGTCACGACATAATGCGTAAACGACTTGACCAATTTCGCTAATTATTTTTTTGTTGTGTTTGCTATTGCCAGGAGAAGGTTCTTATGAAAGAAAAACTTAGGAAAAAAGCGCAGAAATTAATTACGCGGATGAAATAGGTACTTTTTTTTAATAAAAAATGGGTGCGTGAACTTATATACGCGCGTGATAAGTTATACGTCCGTCTGTCTGTCTGTCCGTCCGCCCGTCCGTGATATTTATTTTGCGAGCAGCTTCAACCTGTTACTTATGTGTAACAGTAATGCGCGCCAATCTTAAAAGATTTCTTCAAGCGCCTAAAGAAGTATAAAGTCAAAAAAAAACGAATATAATAATGTATTACTAGCGACCCGCTCCGACTTCGCACGGCTATATTATGCATGTATTATACATATAAAACTTCCACTTGAACCACTTTATCTATTTTAAAAAACCGCATCAAAATCCGTGTAGTTTTAAAGATCTAAGCATACATAGGGACAGACAGTGGAGAGTGACTTTGTTTTATAATATGTAATGAAGTTTCAGGCAACCAAACCCGGGTACAGTATACGAAATCGATCCATGGCCAACTGCAAATAATATTGAACCGTTACCTATACTGCTTCCACTATAGACGTAATAGAACCGACGACTTGGTCTGGAGATGTCTCAACAATAGGGAGAGTAAATGTCCAGCGACTGTCATCACTAAGGATGGAACAGTTATACGCAGGTTTGTGGGATTTTTTTTAAAATAAATAAAAAAATAAGAAAAAAAGTAAAAGTTGAAAATTACGGTAAATTTTGGTACAAGTTTTCGTAAAAATTTAAATTTGCCCATATCTTTTTATCGTGTTGACTCAGGACCTTGATTGTGTACACCTAATAGATACTATAGACCTTAGTGTCTGGTATAAATTTAAACTTGCTAGGTCCACCCGTTCCTGAGAAAACAGGTTGTGACATACGGACAGACAAACGGACAAGAGAGTGATCTTATAAGGGTTCCGCTTTTTTCCTTTTGAGGTACGGAATCCTTTCAAAATATTTTCTCTATAATAGATTTTAGTTGGATTCACTTTATTTTTGATCCTGTAGCAAACTGCTATCTATCAAGGCATAATGGAATAACTATTGTTAGCCAAAGGGTAAAAACGCGACCCTCTTACTATGACTCCACTGTCTGTCTGTCACCAGATGGCTGTGTCTCATGAACCGTGAAAGTTGAAATTTTCGCATATTATGTATTTCTGATTATGTAAATACTGAAAACAGAAGAAAAATGTTTTTTTAAGTGGTGCTCCCATACAACTTGGTATCTATTAATATTATGAAGCTGAAGAGAGGCTACTTTTTATTTCGATGTTCCCACGGGATCATTTTTTTTGTTTGTTACGATCTACTGAACTGATTTTGTTGAAACTTGGTATGATTAATTTCCGGGATCAAGAGTTACGCGGGTGAAACCGCAGAGCGTTGCTAGTCCTATATAATATGGTAACACGGAACCCTTCGTGCGCGAGTCCGACTCGCACTTGACCGAATTTATTTAAATAATATCTTACTAGCAGCGCTCCGCGGTTTCACCCTCGTGACTCTTGATCCCGGAAATTAATCATACCAAGTTTCAACAAAACCGGTCCAGTAGATTGTTACAAACAAAAAAACTTTCCTTCTAATAATATTAAGTAAATAAAGTAGGTATAGATTCTATACCTACTTTATTATGTTTATTATATTTATCTTAACTTCTTCTATACTATAGAAGAAGTTAAGATAAATATTGTTTTTATTTGCCTTTCAGATTGAAAGCCCACAACCACCCGTTCGCCGACAAAACAATACTGAAGCGTGTAAGGAAAGGTATTGTCTATTCCCACTTGAATGAAGTCGAACATGACGTAATGGAAGTTAAAAATCGTTATAAATACTAACGATTTTTAACTTTTTTCTCTTTGGTTAAAAATGAAAATAGAGACAAACACGTCTAGTAATTTAAGTATTAGATGATTGAATAAATGATTAAGTATTAGAATATTGGCTTTTTAATCTAATCCAGATGACAGTTGGAGTCCATTAAGAGAGCCAGGAGACTCATCGGTGACGATAAACTTGCTAACAAAAGGCTTCAAAGCCTTGAGTATCGCCGCAAGGTGGCGAGCTTGTCGGTCTTTTATCGAATACATTTCGGGGAGTGTGCAACAGAACTCCACGACCAAATTTTGCCATCTCCATTCTTTCATCATACAACCAGGCAGACTAATGTGCGGCACCGATTCATGGTGGACATACCAAACGTCCGCACCAAGCGTTCTGCTCCGTCATTCCTTATTCGTACCGCAAGGGAATGGAATCGGTTGCCTGCGTCTGTCTTTCCTGGCGTGTATAACTTGGGGGGGTCTTCAAGTCGCGAGTGAATAGGTATCTTCTAGGATAGCGTGCTACATGTTAGGCAGCATCGTCACCTACCATCAAGTAGGTATGATAGAGGTCACACGCTGTCCTATAATTTAAAAAAAAAACGTATACAGCGCTAGCAATTTTCCATGCTATTCAGGACGCTGTAGTTCCTGGGACGTGTATGGGAATAGGCTTGCCCGACCATCTATACCAATATAACTTAGTTGACCGTGTCCAGAGGAAAGGACTAAATGATTTAATTAATGTTATCTAAACGCCGCGCCTCACTACGCCGCTAGAAGTAGACTGGTAACAAGGAACTTAGAAATACAATTTCTTTAAAACTTATATGTATAATGTCTTATGACAGGATTCTTTAGTTCTTTCAGTTTCCTAATTCGAGCAAAAAGGACAGAACTTAAAACAACTAATTCCTCATAATAACAATAGAATTAAAAATTAATTAAAATTAGGTACTTACATATAAGGAATCAGGAATATGAATAAAATAAATATATCCTAAACTTAAATTGTTATATTTAAATTAATCAATAGTCTTACAAATGTCTTACTACTTAAAAATAACTTAGGTACCTACCTACTACTCTCTTTTATTTACAGATTAATACTAAAACATATGAAGTATGTAGGTAGGACCTACCTACTAAGTATTTACAGTTTCTGCAGAACGTTTTTTATAGCAGTCTACATGATGTTGAGCAATTTTAAAAGCAACAGTGTTTGGTCTTAACAAGTTACTGGAAATAGCGCGGAAATATGACTTTATGAGAGACTCATCTGTCTCTTCTGGGTAGAAGTATTCTTCTAAACCATAGCACAGAAGTTCTTCAGGGCAATCCAAGGCCCGGAGGCATCCCGCGTACTCAGACCAAATCAATTTCCTCCATTTAATATTGTGCTTTTGCGCCAAAGGCACTAGAACACATGCCGCAAAATTATGATCACCATAGCTTACAGATTGAAACTGCTCCAAGAACTGCGTGTAAAAATCTTGAAAATTATTCAAACCGACAAGTTGTTTATCGAAATTAAACTGTTCTTTCTTTTTAAATAGAATTTTAACGCATTTTTCCAGAAGATTTTTTATTTTACTGTCCAGAAATAATGAGCTGCCGCAGAGGAATACGCACATTATGCGGCAGAATCTGTCTGTTACTTCTATGTCGTTTAATAGATCCGGGAAACATAATTCGTTGAATAGAATCCATTCTAAGTTGCAAGATATGATGAACTCTTTTTCAGCTGCGATTTGAGTTTCTACTTTCTTAGCGTGTTCACCGCAGACTTTAGGAGCGCTTTCTGCTTCCTTACTTTTGCTGTACAACCCCAAGATCGGTAAATAAATCCAATCTCTAGGAAGTATTGGTTCTGTCCACTTCAACAACATAATATTAGGGCCAGTATCCTGGTAGTTAAGGTTGATAACTCTATTGTAACAAGTTCTTATCTGGTCAATGGACGTCAAAGCCTTTGAAAACCCATCTGATTCGGATAAGTTTATGAGATTGAACAATCTTTCTGCTGTAAACCACTCCTTGTTGAAGATAATGTTCTCGAACAGAAATTCCAATTCATATTTTTTATCGATTCGAAGAATGTAGCACAATTTATTTGCAACCGCATACAGCAGGTCTTTATCTGGATCGTCGACGACTGCTTGCGTAGACAGTTTCAAAATATTAAAAACGAAATCTGTCTCCATTCTTGTGAACCAGTTGTCAGCTAGACATGGCGGTTTCTTCGACAACTTTTTCAAATACGGCGCTAGGTGTTGTAAAAACCCTTCAGCTATTATTTTATCGTTTACGTAGGTCAGTAATTTGAAGAGTGTCGCCAGAAAAGGCAGCGATGAAACCACGTTTAGTATAGGCAGAACCTTCTGTGATGAATCTACAACTGATCCGCCTAAATTCAACAGATTTTTAACCAAATGCAGATCTTTGTTTTCCAACCCTGATAGTAAATTCGAACTGGGAATCAAATTCTTTATTATTTCTTTGAAGCCACGTGATGATGATAAATGTTTGAGAGAATCATTGAGAAACTGTATTGGTATGTTTTCCATTAAAATAATGGTCTTGGAACAATCTAGAGCTGAGCATAATAGCCGCAAATGAGCACAAGTGTAGGAATGAGACTGTGACAGTTGTTTCGTCCACTTGTTAACGCCCATTTTTAGCAGAGGGTAGATTTGGGGTTTGAAGCTCTCAATTCCCGGTAAATTACAAAGGAGTAATCTGTTGATAAGTTGAAGAACAACAGCAGCATGAGTTGCTGATATGATAGAGGAGTCTATGAACACATCGGTCCCTTCAACATGTTTGTACAGAGTTGTGACTACAACAGGGAACAGGGATATGGCAGTATCTACTCCAATACCGAAACATAGAAGATTAGAAAGTAAACAGTAAGCTTCCATCTGTATTCTTAACCCATAACTTCTGTCCACACCAGAGTTAATATACTCTGAAATAGGTTTTAAAATCTCATAGTTTTCAACTAAAATCTTTGCTATATCTTCCGATTGTAACGACAAAACCCTTAATAATTTCACAGCAGATAATAATGGCTTCCCATTGTAAACAATTTGTGGGTCAAATACAAAATTAACTGTTGTCGTTGGTAGAAAGTAACTCATAATGATTTTCATTAAATGTTCACATTGGACAATTTTGAGTGCCGAATCCAAAGAATCTCTAGCTAGCCTTGTTAATATTTGTAAAGAATATTGAACACAATTAAAACTAGGTTTCACTGCTTCTAAGATATAGTATATCCTTTGTAAAATATCAGTCCTTAAAACTGCAGATATCAAGTCAACTTCGGCTAAATGGAAATCTTTCAATTCAGATTCGTTTGATTCCAATTCTTGGATCTCTGATTTATCGTTTTCTAGACAAGGCTGTATTGTGCCTTCTTCAAAGCCTATCAAAGCATCGAGGCATGCTTCATCTATTCTATTATAAATTAAATTCCTCATCGCCCTTAAAGCTGGTTCCAATATTATAACTTTATTTTCGTCCATTGCTATTCGAATAATGAAGAATATTTTGCTCAACGGTAGATCTATGATGCCTTTGTAAGTTCCAGTACTGTAGTATTCCAGAATACCTGCTAGAGTGTTGAGTGCCATTACTCGTTGTTGAGTGATAGTTGAACGAGTTAACTCAATGAGTTCCATAATGGTGTAACCTGGCCTATGTGGTTCCTCTCCATGGTGAAACAGTGTCTTTGACTTTTCTGAATATTCCATACTATAAGGTAAGAGATATCCATTGAAATTAAACCTTGCTTCATAGGGTTCGTCCGGGTTAATTTTTTTACTTTCTTCGATGCCTTTCATCCATTCAAGTTTATCTTTTTCTAATGAGTCAAAATGTAACCAGTTATTGACTTCCGGATTGCTCAGGACATCGTTATCCCAAAGAGTATCTGTCCCTCCAGAATAAGTTGGTATTTCTTGATTCATAGTTTCATGGACATTTTGAGAGGTTGAAGTATCCATTCTTTGCGGAATATTCACTGATGTTTTAGCTTTATTCTGTGCATCTTTTTGTCGTTTCGATTTGATGAATTGAACGATTTGTGGGTCCAGATTTGAAATAAGTTTTCTCTGTTCTTCTAGTATCTCTTGCTCTGTCATACCACTCAGTAATTTAATATTTTCACTGTGAATATCATTGGCTTCTTTTGAAGACAGTATGAAGCTTTTTGGAGGCAAATTTCTAACAGAATTTTCAGATTTTGAAGAACCTTCATCAACATCCATTTGTGAAGGCTTATCTTGTTTCATTTTTTCTAAATGCTGTCTATGAATACTCTTCTCAGTAGGTTTTATACCAGGATCCCGTTTATGCACTTCAGGAAAGCCTTTCGAAGGCATAAAATTAACATTGAAATCTATGTGTGCTCCTAAATTTTTCTCAACAATGCTACCTAAGACTGCAGGGATTATTTTTGGGAAATATACGTTGTCGTCTTCTGTTTCTAACTTGTGTGAACTTTGACTGGGGTCTTCTAAGTTTTTTTCCAAGATTTCACCCATAACACTAGCACAAGTTGAGGCTTCGGTCCGGGGCCGTTTCTCAGCCTGGCTCTTGAGTCCTTTAGCCTGAGCATACTTGGAAGGCTTCCGAGATCCGTCCTCCTTGGTGATGGGCCGTTTTGCAGGTTCCGAAGGCCGTAAATTAACAACAGAAGCTGACGGTCTGTAGTTTTCGGTCTGCGACTTTTCACGTAAGTACTCCTCTTGCATTTTGAGGATATCATCTTCGTCTTCGCCCGGTTTCGGTCTTTTGATCATTTATATTTATTTATTTACCACACAGATAAAAGCAAACAATATTTTTTTAACAAATTACGCACCACGCAAAAGCTAAGCGCAACAGTGAGGTTGTTTTTTTGTTGTGACAGCTGATTCGACTAGTGACGGACAGTGGTAATGTTTGTTTATGACAGGAGTTAATGAATGAACGAAATACTACTTTACAAAAATGTTTTTATTTATTTATTAATTACAAATTATAGGTAGTTTGAAGCAGGAAAGCAATCGCAATAAAGACGTAACACATCCGCCTTTGATTTTTGCAAATTTAATTATTGTCTAAACAAAGTTTTCTGTATGAGCCAAGATAATAATAGAATAATACAATATGTACTCCATACTATTATATTATAATACTCTTTGTTAATACTAGAGTTGCGGCCGCTGACTGGACGAATGACAACAAAGTAGCGGGAGCCAATAATGCACAACACCTATAAAACACAGCACTATATGCACGACCTGATAATTGTAAGCACCGTGTCAATGACTATCGGGCCGTGCAATAAGGTGTCGGTAATTATCAGGGTGGACATTTTTTGTCCAGGGTGATAATTGCCGACACTATATTGTACACCCCGATAATTAGCAACACCTCGCTGAATGTCAAACTCATGCCTCGTTTGAATGGTTTAGTTACAAATTCGAACATCAGTCAAGTCATTCTGAGAAGTGAGTGTTTTTTTGTGTGAGTGAGTGTACCACCCCAAACTTAATTTCTAAGTTAAATGTTACAGAACCGACATGGATAGGTTAGGTTAGGTTAGAACTGCGACCACAACGCACGAGCCGAGCGAGCGCAGCGAGCGGTGCCGCGGCAGCGGCCGGCGAGTGCCAGATCCGAACTCTACTCATTTTTGAACTGTTACATTAATCTTCAGAGCGGTTTAAAGAAAAATAAGAAAAAATATATCTTTAAACGTTTGAACATCAAAAATAAATACTGCTACTTGGTTACTAAACTGTCCTCAAACAAAGCATCAAATGCATAAACAAAGACCGTGGAGGATAGGACAAACTGACCAATAAGAGCAGAGATATCGTTTAGCCAATAGAACGGTGATCAGAATTAGCAGGTCGTACATTAGAGGGGTGTACAATATCGTGGCGAGCAATATTTACACGTTATGATAATGCACAGGATGATATTGTACGACACCCTATTGTCCAACATGATAATTTCTAGCACGGTACGCCAATTATATGCTGTACAATAAGGTTTTGGTAATAATTGGGTTGGACAATACAGTGTCGTACAATATAGTAACCCCAAAGTAGCTACTCTGTGGGTAACAATGACATTGACAACCAAACGTGATTCTTTTCTTTCTAACCTAAAAAATCCAATTACAGGTGATCACTGCTAATCGGCGACTATTATCCTTTCGTGTGTCGGCCATTTTTTTGCAAATTCCCGGTATCTGTTTGGCCATCCCGCGGGAACCCCGCGGGATGGCCCGGCACATCGAGGAGAGTGAGTAAAATAGCGATAACAGCGAAGTTATGAATGGGAGCTACATAAACCTTGGGTAATAAAGAATGAGTATGAATTACACTACCTAGGCATATAAATACATTAAGGCATATAAATGCAGTTTATCTTGTGATGTATTGTTAATTCTAATTGGAAAGTACTTTCTCCGAACTTTCTCCAATTTGTTGTACAACGATCGTGTAATTTAAAAATGGAAGAATTATTTCCATAACAAAATGTTTTATCTACTTGTAATATCCCTAACCCACAAGCATAATACAAAACAACTTACCAACTTCATCACACTAAAAGCAATTAATCAACACTAAAACCCCACTTGACTCGACACTTGACACCATGACACAACAAAAAACACAACAAAAAAAAATGTTATGTTTACATTTCAATTTCGTAAACAAAGTTGTTCTAATTGGTATACATTCGACACTTTAATTATAGTTTGGTTCAGTTACGAGTAGACAGACAGAGTTTTAGTTGTTACAAGTGCTTTGTTTACAAGTATTGAACAAAAACAAAACACTGCTAGTCGGTCGTCCATGTCTGTCGAACGACCTTTTTAAGGTCGAAACGTCAATTTCTAATTAGAATCTAATTGGAATATTTACGCAAAACTAATCAATTTTTCCCTAGTTAAATGATTACTATTTATCAAGATATGTATGTTAATGATGTTAATAACGAGATTATCTACCACTAATGTATTTTTTTGGAAAAAAAACTTGTAAATAACAACAAGAAAATACAACTGCCGGTTGACAACTGACATTTGCCCATAGACTCTCAATAAAAACGAAAAAATAACGTTCCCGGGTGTTTTATTGATAGTTTTAGAGACTTTAAACATCATCGTGAGTTTTCTCTTTCACATTGTATACGTTCGAACAGGCTAAATATAGTGTACACGCTTCACTTCGACGAAGAAATACGCGGTAAACGATCGACCTTTAGAAGGTGGCGCGACAGATGCGCCATATTTAAAATCGACCTTTAAAAGGTCGTCCGACAGACGAGGGGTTATTACATAAAAATATTACAAAGTAAGTACAAAGTATCTACAATGCCGAAAGTTAAAAACAGTATAGACAAATTAAAACATCCAAACAGCAGGAAAACGCATAAAGTAATAAAGAAATTAAACAGAAACGAAAAGAAGAACCAAAGCAAACTTGGAACTCACATAAAACAAAACCTCCTTGGTGAAAAAATACTATGGTTTAAGGAGCGAATACCGGAAGACTGCGCCGTTTTAAATAAAGAACAGATTTTACAACTTATAGAAACTTATTTGGCGCGGTTTGATGAAGAATTAGAACAGATCACATTGAAAAACTCGGGTAAGATTAGTACTTACCAAAAACCTGTAATTATGTACTTATTTGTGAAAAACTGAAAAACATATGTTATTTTTTTTCAGTGGGTCTAAGAAAAAACCGTCAACATGCAGGCCGGGAGGATATAATAAACATAACCAAAAAGAATGAAATCGAAGAGTTTGAAACCTGCGGACTGGAGTTGCCCAACTTCACAGACAACCACCAGATGGCAGTTCTGAGGAAATGGAACGGAGAACTTAGATATCTGCAGAATTTTAAGTTAAAAAGATTTGCGAGGAAACATTTAATATGAAAAACTGGTTTTTCTTTAGTCTATCAATTTTTTATAATATCTCCTGTACCTTTTTACTATACAAATTATTTGTGTCATTTACAAACATTCGGATGATTAAAAATATAAATAGCGATAAATAATCATAAACCCGAAAAGCCTTTGGACATTTTGGCATAGTAACTTAAAATGCAGCGATGCATTTCAAGATCCATGCCAATCGATAGTGGGTAACAATAATGCCTTCACACCGAACCTCCAAAGCATCTCGGAAAGGGAATATTTAACACGTGTTGTCATATGATTTTCCAAAAAATGCGCGGTGCATTTCGAGACTCATGCCAATCGATAGAGGGAATTACAGTGAACAAATATTGTCTTCATATCGATCTTCTGAAGCATCTCAGAAACGGGATACTTAACAAAACGTGTGGTACTGTGATTTTGAATAATGCGCGTCGCATTTCAAGACCCATACAAAACGTGATTCGTTCAACAAATATCTCGTTTCCGAGACGCTTTAGAATTACGCCGCGGGATGCTGCTAGTAGAAAATAAAAGGTAAAAATTGATAACATAGGTAGGTACTTTATTCAACATTAAATTGCTTATCAAACTGTTCACGACTAATCTTTCTTTTCTTCAACTTCTTTATCAAAGCAACATCAGCCGCCAACTCTTGTATCTCCTCTTCAGTAACTGCGCGACGCTTCTTGCCCTTCTTATTCGGGAGAAGTTGTGGTTTCTCTTCGCTTTCCTTCTTTAGAAGTTGTTTCACCTCTCTTCGCTTCTTTTTGCGAAGTTTACGCTCTTCTTTATTTATTTTCGTTTGTTCCCACGGTTTTGATTGGATCTGAAATTTTTTTTTTAATTCTTTATTAAGTTCGAATCCCTTGCGAATATCGGGTTTCAACAAAATCAGTCCAGTATTTTCAGAGCATTGTTATCCCTTCAGACATTTCAAAAATTATTTTTACATCCTTTAAGGAACCGCCATGCGAAGCTTCAGACACGTAGCTCTTGTAATTTCAGTTTTGTTGATAAGTCTTTTTCTCTTTTATATTTATTAGATAGATATCTTTATGTATAATCGGTGAACGAACATGCATGAAAAAGGAATTGTACTTAATAAAATCAAAAAGTGTCGGCCTTATTACAACTTTCGGCCTTAATTTTTTCCGTCTAGCCCCCTTTCGCAACGCACGATAAGCAACTTCGTTCCAAAAATATATATACCAACGCGACGAATTGAGAACCTCCTCCTTTTGTTTGATGTCGTTTAATAAAACTAGCAGCGCTCCGCGGTTTCATCCGCGTAACTTCCGATCCCGTGGGAATATAGGGATAAAATGCCATGCCTATAGCCTTCCTCGATAAATGGACTATCCAACACAAAAATATTTTTTCAATTCAAAGTAGTAGTTCCTGACATTAGCGCGTTCAAATAAATAAACTCTTCAGCTTTATAATATTAGTATATATTAATCCCTATTTCCCTTGCTAATTCCTTTTTTTTGTTGTGTTTGTTATTGTCAAGAAAAAGTTCTTATGATAGAAAAAAATAAGAATGTTGCGTAGAAAACTATCACGCGGGTGAAGCCGCGGCCGGAACGCAGCTGGTAATTATTATAGAATAGATACATTAGTGAAGTTAGAAGAATATATCTTACCATCTTTTTCTTCTTCTTACTAGGCCAAACCCCCGTGACCTTATACTCCTGCAACTTGATAAGCCTACTCGCTTCCTTCTGCTTGTCCTGATAAGCTATACTATTGAACTCTACAGGGTTGGCCGGCCCGATGAACTGGCCAGTATGCTCTGGCTTTATTTCTGGCATTAGTGGTAGTTTGAGGAGACCGTAGCTTGTGGCTATGTGACCTGGAGACAGAGCTGGTTTTATCATAGATTCATAATGGTACATAGATGAGTACTTACTCATTAAAAAAAATACAAGAGTCGCACAAAAATCCCTTATTTCTACATGGCACTACCTCTATGTAAGGTATCTGCGGTTAATAAGGGCCACTAAAATGTTTTTCAAAATGACTAGAAAACGAACGAATTGATTCTAAGATTGACAATCAAGCAAATATTGCTGAGCTGTTTTAAGTAGTTTTCTCTTTTTACACAATATTTAGTTTTTAATTAAGATGGCAGGTGGGCCTTATTACCCGCAGATACCTTATATCACTAGCGGTAGAGCCATCGCGCTCCGCGGTTTCACCCGCGTAACTCCCGATGGTAATTTCAGGATAAAAAGTTGCCTTTGTTATTCCCAATTAATCAATGTCTCCTCAAACCAAATGCCGGACTGCCAAACCGAGGGTAGCGGAATCGATTCTCGCCGCAGACAAGTATTCATGCTTAGATATTTGTCTGTGGTCTGGTCGTTTCCATGTATTATAAGTATATATTTACAAAAGAAAAGTATATAAGTAGTATATCCGTTGTCAAGCACCCATAACACAAGTGTAGTTACTTAGCTTGGGGCTAGATGGCGATGTGTGGAATATCCTGCAATATTTATTTATATCGAAATAAGGGGTATAAAGAGCGGCTAGCGCTAATCTATCTGGTTCTATCGTCGTTATCAGTAAGTTACCTAAAGGTAATTCCTTGAACTGTAACAGTATATTACACTCGTGTTTGGTGTAAGCTCGCATGTGTGAGACGAACGCGCGCTGACCTTTGTCGAAAACGGCACGATCTTTCAGCTGTAGGTTGTGGATTATTGATAGAACCTGGAAGATGGAACATATTACTAACAGGGTTCGAGGATATATATACTACTAATATTATAAATGTGAAAGTTTGTGTGTGTATGTTTGTTACTCCTTCACGACCGATTGCGATGAAACTCGGTATCTAGATAGCTGGAGATAAAATGTATAATCAGCTAAAATCTATAATGAACTACCCATTGACATTAGGAAATGTACTAACATTATGACATTTAAAACTTCACTATTTAATTTCCTGGTAGTCAGACCATATTATTCAATTAGCGAATTTTTTGACAATAAAGACATTCTAATTCATTATTATAAATATTACTGACAATCGAAAGTGCAAAATTGTGTGTTAACTAATTAAATTAAATAATGTAATGGGACGACCTAAGAGAAAATGTTAATTTAACCAATTCATAATTATTATTGCCACTTAAAAATACAATTGATTATTTATGTAAATGTATTCAATGCAGATCACAATGGACATTATAATTGTAACTAGACCTAAGAAACATGTGATTCACGAAAATAAATAAATTCTAATTCTGAGGTCTGGATTAACACATAGGCTACTTTTTATCCCGATATTCTCACGGGATCGGGACTTACGCGGGTGAAACCGCGGGGCGCAGCTTATCATGATATATATCCGAACCATTTGATATATTCAAATGGTTTTTTGTGATATATAATTATACAAAATGTTTTAAAAATTTGATAATAAGTCAATTTTTGCAGTTTTCAACTGCATTTCTCCATCCGAAGTGTAGATGGCGTTGGAGTAGAGTTAAAACATACTCCCTAATAGTAAGTTTAGGTATTAACGTTTATAGTTTATTTATTATAAGTATTAGTGTAGGTTTTAATAAATTAATAAAGCTATTGACTGATTGGAATTAAAAAGATTTTATCTTTTTGAGTTGATTTTTCCTGATATAGTTTATGATTTCATGTTTTTGATTGATTTTTCTGATTTATAAGAGGATTTTATGTTTTTGAGTTTAAATATTTTTTAATTTTTTAAAGTGCATGGCCTGCACTGGTGTCTCTAAAAATATTTTTTATGGAAAAAACGCGTCTTCAATAATTGTTACTGATATGAGACTCGTATCTCTTGAATACCGTTCAAGTGCGCTTACCAATTACGCCACTCAGTCAAGTACCGTCATAGTTGAATTTATGAATTTAATTCGAAAAAAGGTTAAGACCATGTGTTCGCAAATCGACCTTTGTGTTAAGCAACTTTAAGTAATCAAATACTCTTTTTTTGTTATTTGGATATAAGTAGATATTGTAGTTTAAAAACCATATTTTTGTTTATTTCGGTTGAAAACATGATATGAACAACTTTGTTCGATAAAAAAAATGTTAGAAAACAGAGAATTTTTAGATCGTTTATCGGTTTTTATTCAAAAATAGTTAACGTATGTTTCTAAAAATTGAATCAAATGATAGGTTTTGACCTCTAGGAACTATATTTATGGATAATAATGCTAAAAAGTACAAAATGTTTTGCAAATCGATCAAATATAACAGTTAGCACGCGTCAGTTCCTCGCAGTCGGCCTCCGGGCGTCATCGAGGTAAGACCTATGCCACTTTTGCCGGCACGCTGCGTTCGAGCGAACCCCACGCGGAAGCTTGCATTTGCAGGGATGACAAACTTTTTCCCGCAAATAATAATTTACAAACTTATGTGCCCGCAAATAATCTATACTAATATTATAAAGAGGTAAGGTTAGTAACAAGTTTGTACATTGTATTGTTGCTCCAGTCTAAGCAGCTAGGCTTGTGTTATGGTGACTAGACGCGATTGAGTGAACGCAAATAATATATACTAATATTATTAAGAGGTAAGGTTAGTAACAAGTTTGTATATTGTATTGTTGCTCAAGTCTAAGCAGCTAGGCTTGTGTTATGGTGACTAGACGCGATTGAGTGAGCGCAAATAATATATACTAATATAAAGAGGTAAGGTTAGTAACAAGTTTTTATATTGTATTGTTGCTCCAGTCTAAGCAGCTAGGCTTGTGTTATGGTGACTAGACGCGATTGACTGAGCGCAAATAATATATACTATTATTATAAGGAGGTAAGGTTAGTAACAAGTTTGTATATTGTATTGTTGCTCCAGTCTAAGCAGCTAGGCTTGTGTTATGGTGACTAGACGCGATTGACTGAGTGCAAATAATATATGGTTAACTAATACACTAAAATACTGTTAAAAAAAATATACAACGATCAACTAAATCAATTTCTTATTAATTAATTTAAAATAAGTTTACAAAATACATCAAATCAGACCTAACACAACTAGAAATGAACAACTAAAATTAAGAAATGAAAAATGAACATTAAAGTAAGAACGTCCGTCTATCCCTGGAGCCGAGAATAAAGTGAGCTTCGCACTGGCCGCCGTGCTGCCTCGATCCTCACGCGCCCCTCCAAGCTACCGTCTCCTGGTGGTGGCTAGTGATGACGCAATTTAAGCCACGCCTACTGCTGTCTGCTTAATATATACTAATATTATAAAGAGGTAAGGTTAGTAACAAGTTTGTATATTGTATTGTTGCTCCAATCTAAGCAGCTTGGCTTGTGTTATGGTGATTAGACGCGATTGAGTGAGCGAGTGCTCCAGTCTAAGCAAACTATAAATGAAAACAATATATAAAAAGAAAAAAAATATTTTTTTATTTTTCTTTTAATCTATGTGTGTGTATATTTGTAATATGTAGAAGATTAGTTTCTTTTCGGTTTTTTGTTTCACGGTTTTGTAATGCGTAACATTTTTTTCTCGGCTAGGTCCCCGCGTCAACCCGCGATAGGGAACTTCGTTCCAATAAAAATATTAGGTACATTATTACAGCTACACATTAGTTTTATTATTTTATGTATCGAGCCCAATTAGATAACGAAAACCTACTGTTGACACCTACCTACACTGTGGCGTGCCCACTGTTTACACCTACACTGTGGCGTAGCTTGATCGCGTACGCGAGTCGTTGCGCGCGGCTCACTTTCACGCTATTTCTTTGTGCGCGGAGGCTGAGGTAATGTTAAAATACCTACACATGGTACTGGAAGAGGGCCTTAATGCGATTCTTAAATTCAACTACTTGAGAGAGCCCAGTGAGGGCCATGCACTTTAAAAAATAGAAAAGTATTTCTTTGTCCAAGCTCTTTGAGCAGCTTGGACAAAGAAATATTGAGAAATATATGTACCTTTTTCCTCAAGCTATCTGTAACTTTAATCTCCTCGCGGCTCTCTCTCCAATCGATCAACTCGACCATCTGATTGTTCTTTATGAAGGGTACGTATGCGTCTTCAGTCGGTAGGAGAGGTAAGAGCGAGCAGCCGGGTGAGCCAGCGCGACCCGCGCGGCCCACTCGGTGGACCAGCGCCGCGGGGGACGGCGGGGGCTCCCATTGGAGGACCCACTCTACTGACGGGATATCTAGACCTCTGCGGGAAACAGAATCAAAAAATAATTTCACCTATAGAGCTCCATTATCTATCAGTTAGGGATCCATAAGAAAAATGCAACTTTTCTCACTATTTTAATTTTCCCTGGATGCCCACAAATATTTCAAAACCAAAATTAGTTTAATCGGTCCAGCCGTTCTCAAGTTATGTCGGGAGACTTTTCACAGGAAATCGTATCTAAATCGGTCCACCCGTTTTGGGGTAAATGGAAATATTCAAGTGTATACACAATCACCATCTCACCCTAAATTCATATGTAACATGAAAAAAAAAAAAAAAGGGATTCATAAGAATTTATTTTTATTTTATTTTATGTATGGGTTGTGATTTGAGTTGTTTCGATTTTAATTTAATTTTAAGTCACAATATGGATCTTAGTTATCTGAAATAAATGCAGTTTATTTTATTTATTTACTAGCTTTTGCCCGCGACTTCGTCCGCGTAGACGTCGAAAATGGTACTCTTAAGCAAACCAAAATAACTTTCTACCCCATTTTAACACCGTTAGGGGATGAATTTAAATAAAATACGAAACACGTGTTCCTTCAATTCTGTTAAAGAATGTTTATGCAAAATTTGAAGTAGATTGGACCAAGGAATCACGCTGTCCCATACAAACTTTCCCCCCCACTTTCACCCCCTTAGGGGTGAAATTTCTGAAAATCGAAATTCTTATCCGATGCCTACGTCATACAAAGAACACACCCTCCAAGTTTCAGGTCTCTACGATCAGCGGTTTAGGCTGTGCGTTGATCCGTCAGTCAGTCAATCAGTAGTTCAGGACAAAGCATTTTATATGTATAGAAGATATTCTGCATCGGTGCGTGGTTTGGTTAACAACGTGCTAGTGGAATTTTCGGAGAATTCTAGTGTTTTTTCATATATACTTGCAGATTTCTTTCCTAACTACTAACTTTACTAATACTGTGTTGTGTGCGTTTACTCTACGGGGTAAGTAGTAGTAGTAATAATGGACGGAGATCCCGATAAACCACCTGATCCTCCAGATCCAGACGCCAACCTAACGAGATCTGTACCTGCCCAAAAACGTAGGGCCAATGATATAGACATGACCAACCCTAAAAAAAATGTGACTGACCTTGAAGCGGCATCTGCATCAATCCAAAATGTTTATGTTCACCCTGTGATGACGATTGGTGTCAATTCGTACACAACTCATGACGATGGGCCATTTTTGGTTACAATTGCTAAGCCTGATGAAGGCCCACCGCTTAGACCTATTAAGTTTGGACAGTTCCTACACCAAAATAAAGTAGCTAACATAGTTAAAGATGGAATTAAAAAGATTGGACGCAATAAATTATCGGTTGAATTCCGCTCGGCAGAGGATGCTAACAGATTTTTGGACAACCCCATCTTAGCTAGCCATCAGTTCAAGGCATCCATCCCATCTTATAATGTATCCAGAATGGGAGTTGTTCGTTCGGTTCCTGTAGACTTATCCATGGATGAATTTGTTGAATCTCTCACCCTTCCTCCCAAATGTTCCTCATTTATTCTTAAAGCCCGCCGAATGAATAGAAAAGTTCACGATGGAGACTCTATAAAATGGGTCCCGACTCAAACTGTTGTCCTCACCTTCCAAGGGCAATCCCTTCCATCCCACATATACTGCTTCTATACCTCGCTACCGGTAGAGCTTTACCAATTCCCTACGATCCAATGTCTTAACTGTTGCCGCTTTGGCCATATTAAGGCTCAGTGCCGCTCCAAGCCTCGATGCTATAAGTGTGGAGAGGAACACCCGGGCGACCAGTGCCAATCCACTGAGAACAACTCTAAATGCTTGTATTGCTCAGGTAATCATTTTTCAACAAATAAAAAATGCCCAGAGCAAGATAGGCAAAAAGCAATCAAAACACTTATGGCAAAAGATGGCATCTCCTACTTAGAGGCCTCCAACAAATTCCCTAAAGTTTCCAGACCCTTTTCCGAGGTTGCTGCTTCTAGCCCAGCCTCTTTCGCCAGAAGCATCCAAACCCGTCCACCTATCCCCAACTATATTGAGTCCCATAAAAAGACCGTAACAATCCCTCGCAAACCAAGAGCACCCTTAGGTAAATCGTACGACAAATCTGGGCATCAAGCCATAATCTCCCAAGATCACTCCTCTTTCCCTAATGGTTGTGCTTTGGATCCCCAATTTATGAGAATCCCAACTGATGGGCATGAAGTCCCCCGTGAAAATATCCTAGAAACTTTACTCTATTTTATTGTATCCCAAATGTCTGAGAATAAAATTACTTTACCGTCCCACGTTGCCCACAAACTTTCACAACTCACATCACTGGGCACCAATGGCACCCACAGTGATAATACAATGGAATAGCTACAGCCTTCGGCCAAAGAAGGCAGAACTTATTAATATAATTAATGAATTTTACCCAGCCGTCATTGCCATCTCGGAGACATGGTTGACGGAGTCAACCATGTCTCTAATTTTAGAGTACCTGGCCACTCATGCCTTCGAGATGACAGAGATGATGGCTATGCTGGTTCCGCTTTGCTCGTGAACCGCAAATTTTCTTTTTCCCAAATACCTCTTCCTAATCACTCTCCTTTGATCAATGTTGTAGCAGTCAGAATCTTCAATATATCCTTCCTATCTATATACATCTCTCACCCTAGTAATAACCTCATATCTGATTTAACTACGATAATCAACTCTGTCCCTCCCCCTGTCCTCTTACTGGGAGACTTCAATGCACGTCATACAAGCTGGGGTTCCAGGGATTGTTCTTCATTTGCAAATGCATTCATGGATGTGTTGGAGGAATCTAACCTCTGTGTCCTCAATAACGGTTCTATTACCTGGATAGGACGACCTTCCCAAAGTCCCAGTGCCGTGGATCTTTCTATCTGTTCTCCTTCACTCGCTCCATTAATATCATGGGATGTCCTTCCTCACAGGTATGGAAGTGATCACTACCCTATTATATTAACGATTCCTAGTTCCGTATCTCCCCCATCTGATCCCTTTCCTCTATTTAAATACAGATTATCTAAAGCCAACTGGCCATCTTATAGTTCCACTTTAGAAGGAAAAATAGATAGTTTGCCTAGTATTAATTCAGAAAATTTACTACATTCTTATTCTCTTTTTATTGATGCAGTGACTAAAAGTGCGGATGAGCACTTCCCTATTAAAAAAACTCCATCTAAATTCCCTATTTCTAATCCCTGGTGGGATTCAGAATGTACAGAGGTTGTGAATAGGAGAAAGGAGGCTGAACTTACTTACAACCGGTCAATGACCGAAGTCAACTACTTGGCCTACAAACAATCCGCAGCGAGAGCTAGGAAGACTTTGTCCGCCAAAAAGCGAAATGGCTGGTCGGATTTCTGTGAGGGTCTCTCCCCTAGAACTCCTTCAGCTGCAGTGTGGAAGCAGATTAAGCGATTCAGGGGTGCGTGCAACTCAGAAAACATTGCTGTCAATGACCATGCTTCCTTCTTAGAACCCTTCGCCGACAAACTTGCTCCCCCATGGGTACCTACCAGAGACTCAATCCAAGTGCCCCATCCTTCAACCAGCACCCATGATTATAACTTCCTCAATAATCCATTTTCGTTTAGCGAATTAAGGTTGGCCCTGGATGGACTAAAAGACTCGTCCCCAGGCATTGATGGCATCCCTTATTCATTTATCACCAATTCCTCTGAAAAAACTAAATTATACTTATTAGACATAATTAATGAAATTTTTAATACTGGCTTTATCCCTGAATCATGGAAAACTCAAATAATTATTCCCATTCGAAAACCTGGCACTGATCCATCACTCCCAAACAGTAGAAGACCTATTGCTCTTTCATCGGTTCTATGTAAAATCATGGAACATATGATAAAGCATCGCTTAGAATGGTATGTGGAGAACCAGGGTATACTAGCAAAATCCCAGTTCGGTTTTCGAAAGGGGTCAAGTACCATGGATAGCCTTAGCGTGTTTACCACTGATGTCCATATTTCTTTTCTCAAGAAACAACACCTATTAGCAGTTTTTTTAGATATACAGTCAGCTTACGACAATGTGCTTCTCCCAGAGCTCTGGAAGAAACTTCACCATCAGAACATCCCGGAGAAACTTATTCGTATATGTGCTGGCTTATTGATGGAGAGAAATATTGTCATCAAAACACAAAACGGCCTTCTCGCTCCCAGAAAAGTGTGGAAAGGTCTTCCACAAGGTTCCGTCCTCAGTCCATTACTTTACAGCTTATACACAGCAGATTTGGAGAATGTTGTTCAACCATCCTGCCAGGTTCTTCAGTATGCTGATGACCTGGTCCTCTTCGTGTCATCTGGAAATGTAACCCAAGCAGCAGATCGACTAAATAGTTCTTTGCAATATCTAAATGAGTACCTTAGTCTGCTCGGCTTGTCTTTGTCCGCCACAAAAAGTAAAGCAGTGCTTTTCTCCAAGAAAAGATCAATACCCGAAATTGATCTCCGTGTCAACGGTGAATTAATCCCCCAATGTGGATCAGCAAAATTCCTCGGGATATGGCTTGATTCCAAGATGACAGGAGCTACTCACATCGACTATCTGGTAGGAAAATGTGAAAAAAACATTAACGTCCTTCGCGCTCTATCTGGAGTTTGGTGGGGTTCACATCCTTTTACCCAAAGACTACTTTACAACGCTATAGTCCGAAGCCATCTTGACTATGGGACTTTTGTTCTCGAACCATGTAACAAAACATCGCTTGTTAAATTAGATAAATTACAGGCCAAAAGCCTTCGCATAATTTTGGGAGCAATGAAATCTTCCCCTATAAATGCCATGCAGGTGGAATGTGTGGAACCCCCACTTTACCTGCGTAGGCAGTACCTTTGTGATCGGTTCTTCTTCAAAGTCATCCAAAATTCCGATCACCCTCTCCACAATAGACTAAAAACACTTTTTGATTTATATGGCGAGTCTTCTTCCTCAAAATTCTCCTGTCTGATCAGAAGCTATATCAAATTCTGTCGCCTTCCAAATCCTGTTATTTCAAACGACATGCTACCAATTTACTCCACTCCTTTTGAAGCCCTAACCTGTGACCCAAAGGTCAAAGTTGATCTCGGTGTTGATAAGGGATCCGTAGGTACTGTCCCCACTTTCAACTCGGTAATGGAGAACGAGTACGACGGATGGATCAAAATGTACACGGATGCATCTAAACTGAACCAATTCGACGCTGTAGGAGCAGCAGTTTGGATTCCCATATACAACGTTATTTTAAGTTTTAAATGTCCTCCACTAGCATCAGTTTTTACTGGGGAATCTATTGCGGTATTGGAAGCCATACGTTTCGCAATTACTCACAACCTAAATAATGTCCTAATCCTCTCAGACTCTAAAAGCTCTCTGGAGGCTGTCCTATCCCATCCCTTTAGATCCAAAACCAAATATCCTGTCACCTATAAGATTAGATAATCCTTATTTAAATGCAAGCAATTAGGATTAAGAGTCGTTGTAGGTTGGATCCCTGGTCATTCGGGTATACCGGGCAACGAGTCTGCTGACTCATATGCTAAACTTGCTACTCAGGTAGGCACTCTCGAGCATTTTTCCTTATATCCTCAAGACATTACTGGAGCTCTTAAATCCAACTTGTATACTGCTTGGACTAAAGACTGGGAATGGTCCAGAAGTCTGAAAGGCAAATCCTACGGCGAAATTCAACCTAATATACCCCATAAACCCTGGTTCTCTAAATTTAGGAAAATTGAAAAAGGAATTACTTCAACAATTTCTCGTCTTCGTCTTGGCCATGCATGTTACCCAATCCATTTGGCAAAGATCAGGATAAGGGATCACTCCCTTTGCGAATGCGGTCTGGAGGAGGGTAACCTTGATCATATTTTCTTTTCCTGTCCTTTGCGTAGTTTCTCACTGTATGATGTCCTTCCCTCTGATATCCCCCGTCCTACCCGCTTCAAATCTCTCCTTCCTCTTGTTTTTGGCCCCTTTACTATATTGCTAAGTAAATATTTATCTACTAATAACTTAAAATTTTAATCTGTGTGATATTTATTTATTTATTTATTTATATATTTTGACGCTATTAGATGTATGTATAATACGTATTTATATACTTATGTAGTTAAATTGTGTCGTCTTGTTTTGTCCCCAGAAAATAATCTGCTGGAAGTTTATTACTCAACTCACCGGTCACAATAAGCAAACCGATCATTCTCCAAGAACCGTTATTGTCTGAACTCGTGTCATTGGCAGAATTGTTTAGCGTACGCTATACAGAACGCCATAACAAAAAATTGAATTGAATATGTATAGAAGATAAGAAAATAGTAATATTACAAGCCAAGTAGAACCAAAGTAGAAATTGTAAATATATGTTGTAGTTACCTAGCCATGAGATCGGTACACAGCAATATAGCACCGTCCTTGTTTCTAAACGAGTCGAGCACCTGACTTCGCTTGTGTTTCATCTTGCCATGTATCGCGAACAGGGTGACGTCGGGCAGGAACGAGGGCAGCACGTGGGCCCAGTAGTCGACGCATGCGCACGTAGGCAGGAAGAATATACCTGGGGTATTTAGTTCATTTATTACTAGCTACGTTACTCCCAATCCCGTGGGAATATCGGGATAAAAGTAAAACCTTCATCTTGAATCACTCTATCTAATAAAAAACCGCATCAAAATCCGTTGCGTAGTTTTAAATAGGGACAAACAGCGGTAAGTGACTTTGTTTTATACTATGTAGTGATGTAGTGACTAGCAGCGCTCCTTCTGATCCCGTGGAAATATCAGGATAAAAAGTAGCCTATGTTATTGTCAATGAATCAATGTACATACCAAGTTTCATCTAAATCGGTCCAGTAGTTTCGGAGCCTATTCAATGCAAACAAACAAACAAACAATCAAATCTTTCCTTATTATATTACTAGCTATCCCGGCAAACATTGTTTTGCCATTTACAAAATAATAAAAAAAAGAGTGTTCATGAAATACAGCCCGGTGACAGACAAACAGACAGTGGAGTCTAACACCCGTATTCACAATCAACCCTATGAGATTGCATAGTGCGCATGAACGCATAGAGCCGCAAATAAGACGCTTATTGGCTAGAGTGAAGATAGTAGCACAAAATTAACCAATCATAGGGCATTTAGCGCAGTGCGTTCACTTATCCAAGAGCAACTAAAGTACTGTTTGAGAATACGGGCGTTAGAAAAGGGTCCCGTTTTTACCCTTTGGGTACGGAACCCTAAAAATGACTGATATACATAGATAGTTGTTACTAGCAACATTTGTTTTTACTTCTGAGTTTGATCAACAATCAGCCATCAGGCTATAAACAAATAGGTCTTCAGTGGCGTGAAGCGCGATGACCCCAACGGGCATGGCACTAGGTTGTATCTTTGACATTGCGATCCAGTATGTTATGGCGTTTAATAAGCTTGAATTTAACAGGTCTACAGCCAATTGATTGAGATAACGTTTGAGGCGATTTTTGTATGCGTGTTCTGCGATTGCCATTGTCTGCCAATATTGACGTTGTTATTGTTATTTACCTTTAACGATCTTCCTGTTCCTAATAAAGTTTAAGAGGAACAGCAGCTTGTCCTGAGGCTCCACTATGACGTAATAGTTCTCTAGTAGAACGGGGGTGCTGATCGAGGATTTCTCTTTCACGCTCACCACCACGGGGTTGCGGAGACCGGCCCGGACTAGATCCTGGGGGTACATTTGTATTGTTTAATTCTTTAGTAAATGTTAGGTAGAAAAGTGTATATTTATAAAAATAATATTTTTACAAGATTTTTTTTGTGTTTGCCACATAGCAGGAAAACCTGACAATTTACGAGATCTGGACACACTCTGGATACGGTCGACTAAGCTGAGAGGGGAGTAGAGGTGCTGTGTTGGGCCTACTATGGAGTACCATTAACTAAAGAGTTCTAGTTTAGATGGCTAAACTAAAACTATAGCCAATAAGCGTCTTATTTGCGGCTCTATGCGTTCATGCGCACTATGCAATCTCATAGGGTTGATTGTGAATACGGGTGTTAGACTCCACTGTCTGTTTGTCTGTCACCGGGCTGTATTTCATGAACACTCTTTTTTTTATTATTTTGTAAATGGCAAAACAATGTTTGCCGGGATAGCTAGTAATATAATAAGGAAAGATTTGATTGTTTGTTTGTTTGTTTGCATTGAATAGGCTCCGAAACTACTGGACCGATTTAGATGAAACTTGGTATGTACATTGATTCATTGACAATAACATAGGCTACTTTTTATCCTGATATTTCCACGGGATCAGAAGGAGCGCTGCTAGTCACTACATCACTACATAGTATAAAACAAAGTCACTTACCGCTGTTTGTCCCTATTTAAAACTACGCAACGGATTTTGATGCTTTTTTTTAATAGATAGAGTGATTCAAGAGGAAGAGAGCGGGTCGCTAATTATAACTATAACTAATTAATAAGGCACAGTGGCTGCCTTATCGCTAAAAGCGATCCCTTCCAGGCAACTTTTGAAGGATATAAGTGTGCAGCTTAAGCTGTCCTCACCTGTAATTCCTTAGTCTGCGTAGCTGAAAACAGTCCAGTGCGTCGTTGCCGAGGCAGGTACTGCAGGATGGTTGTCAATGTGGCGTGGAAACCCAGGTCTAATAGGCGGTCTGCTTCGTCTAGGACTAGAAACTCCTGGATAAGAACATAAAATTAATTTAACCTTTATAACTTTGTTACACACACACAGAAAGGTGTTATTAATTTGACCCAGTAACAGTGTACAGTTGGTAACAAAAATCCTTCGTAAACTTCTAAAAGTTGCTTGTTAAGAAAAGTTGCAAATGATTATTTTATACATTTGATTAATTGAAACTACATTCTTATTTATTAAAACCAGTCTTAGTTCATGACGTCATTAGTCTTACTTTGAAAACTTACTCCATGTAAGTTTTGTATCTATTCCAGTAAAATGTACTCCAGATTTAGGCTTTATTAGGGAGTGTGTGAAACAGTTTGTGTTGCGGTAAGTCGTGACAGTTCTGACAGATGCAGCTAATTCTATGTTAGCCACATCCTCTTTCCTTTTATCTATTACGGACTAAGGTTTTGTGGATACTCACCTTTAACCTTCAAGCGGTCGCGCAACATTTGGTTTACGGCCAAAAGTATATAGAAGGCTATTATAACTATAGATTATGTTTAGAAATTGATCCTTTTAAATTTTGACCTGATTTTTAAGACAATTAATGGTACAAATAATGTTAATTTTTCACTTATTAACCATACCAAATCTTTAACCCGTCCTGGCAAATTAAGCTGCTTCCTCTCAGCCAGCAAGTCCTGCAACCTGCCCGGCGTGCACACCACTATCTGTGCACCTTTTACGATGCATGTGATGTCTTGTTCTACTGAACGCCCGCCGACTAGCAGGCCTAGGGTGATGTGGGATAGTTCTGGCTCGGACAGGAACTGTTCTATTACCTGGTAGGATAATAAATAAAAGGAAGGTAGTAAGTGTGATAGAAAACTATAACTAGGTACATAGAAATGTCAAGGAAATTATACAATTTAGTGTCATTACATTTGATTTACTTATGACAAAAATATCAAGGAGATTTCTAAAGAATTTAGGTTCTAAATGCTAAGTGCAGTTTCTTAGATAGAATTACAGTGAAAGTGGTCTTGAAAAGGTTAAAAATATTAGCAAGACGTCACCTTAAAAATTTGCATTGCCAACTCTCTTGTCGGTGAAATAATCACAGCATAAACGAAGTCCTTGCGCAACGGACCGTCCTTTTGCTTTTTTATAAGCATTTCGAGCATAGGAACGACAAAGGCCAGTGTTTTTCCCGAGCCCGTCACAGCCTCTGCGACGACATCTTTACACGATAATATTAGAGGTATTACAGCCGCTTGAATGGGCGTCATGTGCTGGAAGCCTTGTTTTCTGATGCAGTTAAGCACCGGCTTCGATAAAGGAGGGCTTACTTTAGTCCAGTCTTTGATAACCATTGTTATTTCACTGAAAACCAAATTCACAACACCATCACGAACGGAAACAAAACATGTGCTTTTGACAGTTCTTTGTTTACAATATTTTGACTTTGACTGATGTGGGTAAAATGACAATGATGGAATCCTTAATTGTTTTGTTGTTCTCTCTAGAAATAGGCACAGACAAAAGGCTTTTGGGCTGTATAGCCTCGGCTGAAAAAGATATTGAGGTCAACGTTCTGAAACTACCATTTGACTCAGTCGATCTCATTTCAAAACTTATTAGCACCAATCATTCGATTGTACTACAGTTACAGCTTCTTCATCACCATCGTAAAAACGATAAACTCAGCAATGTTTAAGAAGAAGTGATAAGAGACGTGCGTGAAAGTCTATTAATAAAATCTATAACGAAAAAATAAATATTCTGTAGAAAACTAGTTTCTGATTCATTCCCAATCAATATGGCGATATCAGTGAATTTGACATTTTGACAGCTGGCCAGCTTTGTTTTGTGTCCGTGCGAAAGTTATGTTTTTTAATTATTATTCATTTCAATCCCACGGTAATTGGACTATTCGAAAATGACTCGGCCGTTTGGTAATAGTGAAAAACGTTTCTCCATCGACGACGCATTCGAGGAAGAAACAGACGAAGCGATAAAAGTGTACGGCGCAACGGGAGACAGATCGCCTTTTAACAATAAATACAAGAATGGAGGTGAATACATTACGAGGTGAGTCTTTATTACGATTTTATACGCTTTCTACTATCATCCAAATACATAAACTCCTAAAGAAAACTAGTTTTCTTTGTTCTGACTGTCGATATGGTCATGACCTTTTATTGAATCTGACGCATGGTTGGTACTTATTTCTTCTCTAGGCCAAAGACTTTTGAACTTTACAAACCATACGCTCCACATTCCGATGCTAATAACTCGTTAATATCGACTAATTAATCTGTTACAATAACCCACAAACTACTATAACTGTTTCATTCATATGCCTACAACTGGGTAAAACGTAAGTTGTTGTGATCTAATTAGATGATTTATTGACTAATTTTCCTGTTCCGTGATTAATTTCGATGCTAAACAAACACTTTCACAATACACTATGCCAATAATATTAATTACTAGCTGCGCACCGCGGTTTCACCCGCGTAAAGCCCGATCCTGTGGAAATATCAAAATAAAACGTAGCCTTCCTCTATAAATGGACTATCCAACACAAAAATATTTTTTCAATTCGAACCAGTAGTTTCTGAGATTAGCGTGTCCAAAAAACAAAATCTTCAGCTTGATAAAATAAGTATAGAAGCAAAACTTTGTTTGTTTATCTTTTTACGTTAAAACTACTGAACTGATTGCACTAAAACTAAATATAGAATAAATCCTAGAGTTGCACAAAGTGGCGGCCTTGTCGCCTGTGGACGATCTCTTCCAGGCAAGTATAAGCTCACACACAAACATAATATAGGCTACTTTGTAACCCAATATTAAATCGGAACTTGAACAGCTAAAACCATAGAGCACACCTTATTATCATCAATAAAATACTATGTTTAACAAACAACTACATCGTCATTACTGCACCATAAAGTTACTTGATAAATTATACCTTATCATCGTTTTTATTACTTAATAATGATCTAACAAGAATAATCTATACTTATCTATAAAGACAGAATAAAAGTTTACGACGACTAACGGACAGTGGAGGATTGGTAAAAGGAAGTGGAGAAAATGGGAATTTTTTAACCTTTGGGTACAGAACCTTAAAAAACGAGTCTAGATACATAATTTAAAAATTGTCTTGTCTTTTGTCTTTATCTTGTCAAACCTGATTTTCTTGATATCTATATGAGGTCTATATGTAAAAGAACATATCACATATTATCTAAAAGGCTACTAATTAGGGCATAAAATGAAAACGTTCCTCTTTTTAAAATCTCGCTTCTTACCCGAGGGTTTACCTACGTTAGTGGTTCTTTTAATTTCCTTCTATTGATTTCCTACCAACAAAGTTCTATTGATTTCCTACCTTACCAACAAAGAATACATAATAGTAATTGCAAACTACGAAGTATAACAGCCCTTGAGTTCGAATTTGCAAAAACCATTTCCTAGTGCTCACCTATGTCTTGAAAAGAACCCCTATGCAAAGATTGAGACTCGCTCTTGTAGTTTCAGAAATTTTGTAATTAGTCTTTTTCTATAAATCTTATCTTACTAATATTATAAACAAGGAAGATTTGATTGTTTATTTGAAACAAATAGGCTCCAAAACGACTTGACCGATTTTGATAAAACTTTGTATGAGGATACATTGATTTTTATCCCGATATTCCCACGGGATCGGGAGTAACGCGGGTAAATCTGCTAGTATATAGATATAGAAGAGTGGTGTTCTGCTAATTTATTATGATTGGACTGTTTTCAAACCTTGGCCTTGACTAATATTAACTTAAATAAATTCTATAGAATTTCGTTGAGTCACAATAATAACGTTTAAAAACAGGAATTATATGATGTCATTTATTTCCTCATTTTGTTGAAAGATATTCTAGTCCAAAGCTAGCTTTGTGTTAAGGTGGTCACACAATGGATAGATTACTGATATACTTTTTCCTTTGTAAATATGTATATATACTTATCTGCACTAATATTATAAAGTCTAGCTGCGCCCCGCGGTTTCACCCGCGTAAGTCCCGATCTCGTGGGAATATCAAAATAGAAAATAACCTTAGTTTAGCTTTACAAACATGTTTTGAAACAACTGGACCGATTTTAACTCTTTGCGGATATGCATACCTCTTAAGTTATTTTAAATAAATAGAACTTTAGTAACATTCATTTCACTTGGTATGAGGATAGATTGATTCACTACTTTTATGAAATAACTCTTTTCTCCCCTTAAGGTGAAAGGGTACCGGCGCTCTCTCCATACACACATAGTCGACTGTTTCCTCCCTGGATAATAACACCAGCACAAATATATTGCACAAAACCTATAACTGCCATGACTTTGCCCCTATGTCTTGGTTTTATTATTTTCTAATTATAATAGAAATTAAGATTTAAAAAACAAAACATAGGGGCATGATCAATATGGTCATGGCAGATATTAGTTTTATGCCACAAAAATATTTGCTCTAGTGTCATTATCCAGGGAGAAAACAGTCGACTACGTTTGTATGGAGAGAGCGCCCGGTACCCTTTCCTCTTAAAATTGCCCGATTTCGGTGTTTTTTTGTGTAATTAATCCAGTATAAACTAAATTATTTTTTTAAAACTATTCTTTCATATTCATATTCATATTCAGTTATTTCATAAAACATGGGTTAACAATGATGGTTCACAGTGGTATATAATATGTACAGCCATGATTCGCCTTATCGGCATATGAAATTTTATTGGTACATTTATAATTATTTTTTAAAATTTAGGTCAAAACTAGGTTGCAAAACATACCTACAAAGGTTATACATAATGAAAATAAGAATTATACAAATGTCAAAATATGGCTCACAAAATTGAATGTCAAAATATTAATATTAGTAGTGTGAAGTAATTAAAAAAATAATAATTATACAAATGTCAAAAATGGCTCATAAAATTTAAATGTCAAATTATTATTAATTGTGTCAGTCATTTTTAAATATAAATTATACACATGTCAAAAAATGGCTAACCTAGTATTACAATTTTCTATCATTTAAAAAGTCCCTTAAGTCATAGTACGCCTTTTTTGCAAGAAAGCCATTGAGTGCAGCTCTAAACCTTTTAGTATCATTGAAAGATCTAATTGATTCTGGTATTTTATTAAAGATGATAGGTGCCATGCAGTTTACACTCATTCTCTTAAGAAGACCTTTGCACTTATTGGTTGTCTCCAAAGTACCTTGACGTCTGCTTCCAGTAGGTTTAATTGTAAAGTAGTGGGGGTTAATTTTAACAAAATTAGCTATCTCACTTATGTACAACGATGGAAGTGTTAGAATTTTATATTTAAGGAAATAAGGTTCACACGAATCGTCTGGCATCAAGCCAAACATAGACCTAATGCATTTCTTTTGGGCTACGAAAACGCTCTGCTTGTCAGTAGTGTTGCCCCAAAACATTATGCCATATCTAAGAGCAGCCGCAACATATCCATGGTATGCTGCTAATAGTGTAGGGACATTTGCTACTTGTCGTAATTTATAGAGTGCGTATGAAAATTGATTCAATTTTTTTACCAAATTACTAATATGAGGTTTCCATGTCAGCTTATTAAATTTTGTAGACTCTATTTCTTGAATTGAATTGCCTGAGTAATTAATGTCAAATTCTAAGGGGGTATTGTTTCTTTGTTTAAAATTGATTAAATATGTTTTCGTCAAGTTAATTGTCAAGTTATGCAATGTCAGCCAGTCAATCAAAGATATTAGCGTATTGTTTATGTCACATTCTACATTATTTAAATTGTCATAAAAAAATAGAATAGTACTATCATCAGCGAAAATTGTCATAAAATGGTTAGTCACATTAGGAAGGTCATTTATATAAATAATAAAAAGGAGCGGGCCCAACACGCTTCCTTGTGGAACACCTTTACTTACCAACCTTTTATTCGACGCGTAGCTAGTGTCAGTACCGGTGACAGGATCAACTCTGTTTATGTGTATTTTTTGTCTTCTATTAGATAAGTAAGATTCAATTAGTTTGTAAGCATTGCCTCTTACACCGTATTGCTCAAGTTTTTTTAATAGAGTTTGATGGTGTACATTGTCAAACGCTTTGGACATATCCATAAACAAAGCCATCGTTGGTTTTCGTTTGGTCACATTTCTGACAATGTTTTCCAAGAATTCATAAATAGCTCAAAAATTCTTTTTTTGCAATAATAAAAATTATATGTACATTTAGAAAATTCAATCAAAAAATGTAATTACTACGTGATCCTCTATGCGCGTACGCATGTGCACATTTATTATGACCAATAATTAAGGTAATTATTGGTCACAATAAATGTGCACACCCATGTGTGGGTTAGTCTAACTAACTACCTACCTAGTTTCTTTGTTACGACCATATTCACAAACAGTACTTAAGTTGCTCTTGGATAAGTGAATGCACTGCGCTAAATGCAGCCCTATGATTGCTCAATGTTGTGCTACTCTCTTCACTCTACCGAATCAGCGTCTTATTTGCGGCTCTATGCGTTCGCGCGCACTATGCAATCTCATATGGTTGATTGTGAATACGAGTGTTAGTATTTTTCATTCATGTTTTAAATTATAATTGTGCTATATTCCACAGTAAAACATACAAGTGTACAGAAGACACGACCTCCCGCGATTCAGACTCGCTGATACACGAGTATGTGGAAGCGACGCAGTCTATGTACTGCTGGAACCATCCCAAAGTTAAGGAGAATTGGAAGACGGTGTGCGCTGCCGTAGTGCTGCTCATTGTTGGCATCGGTCTTATAGGTACCGTTATATTATATCTATCTACTAATCTTTGCTTGCAACTTTGTCCACGTAGGATTGTATTTGTACCTGTATACGGGCTGTTTTCCGCAACTAGATCTCTTTGGGTTCTTCTTGCGTGAGGACGGCTTCCCCAGCACCTATCCTACCCTTTCAGGTTTGTCGACCGTGTAAAGAACTCGTCAATATATATACGGCCAACTAAGCCGCGGGTTTCATCGCGATGTTTTTTTTTCACCGTATAAACAATGTCAATTATTGCATATAAATTCGTAAGAAAAATATTTTGGTCTACTATATTTGACCCGCAACTTTGTCCGTGTCGGGTTAGAATTTTCCAAACTCCTATAGTGATTGCTTACGTTGCCAGATCTTAGCCAGTTGTTGCCAAATAGCTAGATCCATTCATTTCTTTGAGCTGTGCTTTGGTATATAATCAAAATTAGATGTAAAAGGCTAATATTATCTTTATCTGTCTAGGTATGGGTGCTTTCGCAGTAGCCGAGCCAGAGAACGGATTACAAGGTGCAGTGTTCTTCGTAGCAGGTATGATCTGCTTCGTGCCCGGAGCCTACCACGTCGTCTATATCTGGTTAGCGGCTCGGGGTCAAAGGGGGTACGATTTCTACCATCTCCCGTTGTTTACTTGATTTGTTTTACGTTTTAAAATGAATTTCATAGTTTGTGTGATATATTTAAGCTAGGTTGCTAATTGTGTTTCGTACCGGATGTCCACCAAATTAAAAGATTTTCGTAAAAATGACCCAGTTCGAAAATTTAAAAAATGTACACTAAAATTAAAATTTTAAAGTTTTTGTTTGTAACGCTTTGAAATTACTGGTTGTTTTTATGAAACTTGGTATGAGGATACACTGATTCTTTAGGAGTAACATAGGCTTTTTTAACCGGGACTTAAGCGGGTGAAACCGCGGCGTGCTACTATAAATAAATAAATAATTAATTGGCACAATAAGAATAAACTATTTTAATACTTGGCCTGCTTCTTGGAATAGCGTTATGGCCCTGGATTACAGTTCATTTTGCTCATGTAAATTATTCTGTAAACCGCGACTTTAAAACTTAATTTTTTAACTATCGATTCATTATGACAAAAATATAAATTTGAAATGACAGGGCCACTAACAAAATTGGCGGTTTATAAACTACGCTAACATTTATTGGGTTAGTTTCAAATTCAAAGCCTGATTAAGGTTTTAGTCGTTGGAATATTATAGGATATTCCAGAGCAGATTACAAAATAACGTTACGTTTCGATTTCCAACTTGGTCATTTTTACGAAAAACAGGAAAAAATATTAATTTGGCGGGCCGACAGTTCGACATCACCAAGTTAAGTTGTGAGTGAATTTTACTGTCGCTTAGTCGTGACTGAGTGGCGTTTAAATACATTTTAAAGAATGATTGTTAAGCTCTCTATTACGTATAAAATAAAATATTTATAAAATGTGAAGGAAAACATCGTGATGAAACCATAGACATATGCTATCATAGACTAGCCCTTCCACTAAACAAACCTAGCTGCGAGTTATTCCCGCTGAGTAATACCTCTTTAACACTGTTGACGATCGGGAATTGTAACGTGTTCATGGATGTTACCGAGTAATAACTAGATCTAAAAATATGATAAAAATGTTTAAAACAACTGTGACATATTATATAAACTCGCCACGGTTGAACATTCACCAATCCGCATTAGGCATCCGTGATGACTTAATGTCGACATGAAAGGAAATCCAGGGGTCGTAGCAGGAGACTGGAACATATACTAATGGGTTAACTTAAATAAATCCTAATATACTGCAATAATGCCAATTGGCTTAAAATAGCTTAATTTCTCAAACAAAATATTTATTAATTTAAGAAATGAGACATAATGGGCTGTGCCTAGGTCGTTTGTGTCTATATCTTCTAGTCTTATATTGCGAATATACAGCTAAGGTGCCCAATATACACTCGAAAACAAAAAACGAAAAAGTTAATTTTAGATTTCAGTGAGAAAAAGAAACGTTTTTTTTACAATTTACAAGTGTGTTTGGACCGAGTTCACTCGGGTGTCATATCGGCCCGAGCGCACTTGTAAAATATGTTTTTATGCAATTCTAATTTAACTACAGAAGATGATAGGTTAGACTTGAATGTGTCTAGTCTATCCCTTCTTAAAGAGGTTAAGAGTTTGGGGGTAGGTGAGAATAATCCTAATAAAATAGAATACTTAACACTTATACCTTAAACTGCAAATAAATTAAATATTACATAAAATAAAATCATGATATTAAAATATTCCTAATAGTTGTAACTGCTTATTCCCATTCGTACCTACTAGCGACGTTTCCACTGGGAAAACTGTTCCCATTTGTTCCTAGTAGGTACGAATGGCATGAAATTTCCTAGCCGTTGCTACTAGCGATGGCTAGAGTAGAGTTGTTAAATGAATTTAGAGTCTGTCCAATCTTTCAAAAAAAAATATATAAAGAAATACATAGGTAAAAAAATATTTTTCAAAAACTACTTAGCTATGTACATACTAACTTTGAACGGGGGTTTTCTTGTATAATTTTTACCACCTTTTTATCAGTCGTCCCTGGTCCCTAAAAACCATCGACATGAAGTCGTAAGATAAAATAAAAAATATTATTATACACGAAAAACCCAGTTAAATACAAAAAAATTAGTGAAAATCGTGTTTAAAAAATACTACCTACTAACTATATTATAAAAAAATAATTAGACGCTTTCGGGCGCTCGAACAGTACCGCTACCACAAGTTGTGATAGTATTCGACAAACGTTAATTCGCTCGGAAATTAACGTTCGCCCGTAGGCGTGTAAATGTATCAAACATTATAAATAGACTACGAAGTGCCTAGTTCTAGAGAATGTGAAGTAGACCTAATTTTATTTTTAATTTTGGTAACTAATTTATAAGTATTTTTTTGTTTGATCTCTAATTGTATCGATGTTACAATAAATTAATAGATCTTGAAATATCTCTGAAATATATTTATCTATTGACCTTCGAATGAACAAAGAGGGTTGTTATAAGTTTGACCTTTATGGTAAGCGCCGTCTTGGCTCCGAAACTAGTACTTATCTGAAAGCTGAATATCGATTGTGCCGTTTTAAAATTACGATCATTTTTAATTCTAAATCGAGGGTTTTTCAATTTATTTAACAATTGACTTGATAATTCAATAAACTTATAAATTCACACGATTTGAATGAATGAATGAATAGCGTTTAAGGTTTTAAACAGACATGGTTATTTATTGTCACTACTAAAGTTATTAAACACAAACCCAGTGGTAAAGTTATTTAAATCCAAGAAGAGTGTAGAAAAAAGTTATGGTGAGTTTCACCTGTCGAGTACAGAATCGAGTAACAAGTGAGATCAGTGACGGGAGTAAGGGACCAATATTAAACTCAAGCAGCAATCGCACGCTAAGGGTGGTCGTCTGATACGGTCTATCTAACTATAAAGATCTGCATGCCATAACTCAAGTGTCATGAAAATGATGCTTGTTACAGTATCGAAATATCGAGCTACACACAAAAAAACATAATAGTCCCTTTTTTGGTAACTTTAGTAGTGAATAGTGTTTGTTACCAACAACGATCTGTATTTATAGTTTTATTTTACCCGGGTCTTTGTTGATTTAAGTCTTTGTTTGGCGTAAAAATATATTTAGGCATAATATTGTAGATAGATAAAACTGTAGTCGTTTTTTTTTAATTTTGTAAGTAGGTATTTAGAAAGATATTGTATTAATTTGCAATAAAACGAAAGTTGAATATGTTTTGAAAAAAAAAATGTGTACTAGTACCCCTACACGAAGTTTGATAGTATGCGTTAACGTTAATATTGGCCTTCCCACAACGGCTTGCTACGTTCCGCCGGCCGCTCACTCCCCGCCATTTAGCCGCGCGAGTCGATGTCGCAGGTTGATATGTCTAACGTTAACGTTTATCCGATATTATACTTCGGCGTTACATCTAAAAAGGTAATGAAAATGTTTATATATCTTCGCAACACTTCAGACAATAAAATAACCAAAATAAAAGAAATATTTCATTCTGGCAACCTCATCTTGTCCTTGATTGCTACCGTCTGTCAATACTTACGTTCAACCATTATTTATCACGAGTCGTGGTAGGGGTACTGATATTAAGGTTTCACCAAGACATTTCACGGTAATGCGGTTTAAAGTTATTTTTATTTTACACAGATTAAATATAATTTCGCTGCCAGATTTTTTTGATGTGCTATCTAATCATATTAATATCAATTTTGACTGATTTGATGTAACATATCATTTTATTTTGTCAATTTAAATTTTAGTTTATTTATTATGGTTTCGATTGGTGTTAATATCGCTAGGTTAACATTTTATAAAATTAGAATATTATTATTTATTAATTATGCAGGAAAAAATAAAATATCTTAGATGCTTCCTATAACACATCGGTCTTGACGATCGGGAAACAAGTCCTTTTAATTCCCAATCGTCAACAGTGTGCCAAGGACTACCGGACTACATCACTAGGGTGTCGTTTACAATTTTTTTGGTAACTACCACCATCGTTATGAAGTTCTAATATTAAATTTATGCATTTTTTGATATCAATTATTATTTGTTATAAATAGAAATTAGAACATAATATTTTTTATCTATTTTACATTTCACATGGCAGTGTAGTTATCAAAAACGAATAGTAAATATATGCCTAACCTACCGCAAATCGATATACTTACAGGATTGCCATTTGGCGTATAAAGCGATCATTTTGATCCGCAACTCATTTTGTATGAGATTTGCGGTATTATTTTCAAAATGAGCCTCGTACGCCGGAGATTATGGTCGACGATGTAATGTTACCGAACGGGAAGAACCAGGACGAATCGTTATTCATTTTAGCAGCCGCTAAGTATACTAAATATCTTTTAATGTAATATTTTATGTATTTATTTGCCTTGATGTGTACTTTCCTCTGCTGTGTCTTCATATTGTGAAAAAATGTAAATAATTTAGTTAAATACATTTTATTCTATGTACTTATTTGGATTTTATTTTGACGGCCGTTAACATCTATTCTCGCTTTGGATTAAGTAGGTACTGCTAGAGTAACGAATTCATTTTTTTTCCCATTCGTTCCCAGTGAGGAATTTGCTAGTAGGAACGACTGGGAATAAGCGTTTTTACTACTTGAAAACTCAAGCAAGAAAGGTTTATTAGGTGTGTAGAATTTATTATTGTTATCTATGCAAAGTATTGCAAAGCCGGGAGGATTATTTGGCTCTTTTTGTAAAAGATAGTTATCTGTCGTGAGACAGATAATAATAATAATATTCACGAAAAAACCACTGAATCGATCGCGATGAAAATTGGTAAGAACCTAGACCTACCTAGTTATAGCCTTGTATTCTTTAATGTAATATTATCTAGAATCTGTCTCATACATAGAGGTATCATAAACGTTCCGCAGTTTTAACCTCGTAAGTCCCGTTTACGCGAATTTAGGAATAAAAAGTAGCCTATGTTACTCCCAATTAATCAGTGTATCCTCTTAATTTCATCAATATCGGTCCAGTAGTGTCGAAGCCTTTTCGTTAAAAACAAATATTCCTATTCATATGTTAAGGCGCTCTTCCAGTACCGTGTGTAGGTATTCACATTACCTTAGCTCCCGCTCTCAAAGACGTAGCGAGCTGCGTGCTAACTGTTATATTTGATCGATATGCAAAACAATTTAGCATTATTATCCATAAATAAATATTGCAGGACATTCCACACATCGCCATCTAGCCCCAAGCTGAGTAACTAGACTTGTGTTATGGGTACTAGACAACGGATATACTACTTACATACTTTTCTTTTGTAAATATTTACTTATAATACATAGAAACAACCAGACCACAGACAAATATCGAAGCATAAATACATGTCTGAGTATATATAAATATAGTTCCTAGAGGTCAAAACCTATAATTTGATTCATTTTTAGAAACAAACGTTGACTATTTTTGAATAAAACCCGATAAACGATCTAATAATTCTCTGTTTTCTAACATTTTTTATCGAACGAAGTTGTTCATATCATGTTTTCAACCAAAATAAACAAAACTATGGTTATTAAACTACGATATCCATTTATGTCCAAATAACAAAAAAAGAGTATTTGATTACTTAGAGTTGCTTAAAACAAAGGTCGATTTTGGTAGCTTTATTAGCACCTGCCCTTAATATAAAATATTGTGATTTCGATTCCTGTGTGTCCCCATTTGGTGACCAGTTGTTAGGACAGACAGGAATGACCCAGTTCGATTTGATAAAAATAATACGACCAATGAAAATAGTAAAATATACATATATTCCAGTTAAACTTGCAACACTGAGTATTTAACAATCAAGGCACGAACATTAGAATCGATTTACATAACATCTTGACATTTATAATAACTATATATTTATCGAAAAAAAAAGTTAAACCAAACCAATCCCTGAAACTTAGGTAAAGCGGTGGTCACATTACCAAAAAATAGAACAACAAATAACAATTGCTCTTTAATTTGAATTTCCTTATACTACAAGATAAATAAATTCTAAGCGATTGGTTTGATCAACATTTTGAATGACGCTAGCGACATCTGTCAAAATGGTCACTACAATAGCACCTGTCAAAGTTGACATTCCATTGACATCTGTCAAACGTCTCCTTAGTTGCATTTTATTAGTTTGCAACGTTTTGGAAGACGCTAGCGACACCTTTCTGTCAAAATTGACATTTCATTGACATCTGTCAAACGTCTCTCTCTTATTTGCATTTTGGCACGTCCAAGGTAAGTCGAATAGCACCACGAGATACATTTATATGTCGATAGTTATTTTTACAATTTAATCTTATAACAACAATCTTGTGCGTTATTTTTTACTATTTTCAGTTAACTTTTTTTTATAACCAAAGACAATACATAAAGATATTTACAGTTATTTTAATTTATATAAACAAACTGATTCTTTTGTTCCGAATTAATTGTGCGAATTGAATAATTTTTTAAACATTTATTTTTCGGAACCGCTGTGATCAGTAACAATCTTACATTTCAACAATTAATGGACTTGTCTAAAGATAAAACAATTAGGCCCATTGTCTACGAAGATACTTACGAGTGTAATTAACGCGTAATAACTCGGAATTCCTTACGAATTTCAAGTCACGTAAGACTTGAATTAAACCAGAAGTTCCTTGAGTCAAACTAACAAAGCATCTTTTGTTTATGCTCCCGAAAGGTAAGGCAAAACTTTTTAGTACACATAGCCTCAAAACTATCACGGATACAAAATGTCACTTAGCAAGTCTGCCATTGCCATAAATCAATATCGGACTGATTTGAATTGCGTTGCCTTTGTGACCCTGGGTTCTTTTATTCTCAGAATAAAAGAAAGAGTCAGTCCTTAAAGAATATGGTTAAGTATAGGCAACCAATGAAATAGCGTCTCAATCACGTAACTCGCCAATATCTCCGTAAAAGATCTGCCTTATTTACTTCGAAATATCAACATTATTGTCATACATTTTATAAGTACAATACATCCTTAATTTAATCGGTTAAAAAAAGCTTCAAAAAATTTACATAAATACACTTCAAAAAGTACAAAAAAAAACAAGCATATCCACAAACATTGCCTTGTCATGATCTTAAAATCGAACATCTAAAATACGCCATCTCATTTTAATTACAAAAAAATTAGAACAAGTCGAAAATAATACTATTCAATAACTTTTTACAGTGGTACGAACTTATCTGACTTCACTTTTGACATAAGAATAGAATAAAATGACATTCATTAGAAAGCATAACATTACATAACACTTTGAATTCAACTGACTTCCAAAGAGTAGGGTTCTCAATTCGAACGTATGTTATGGTCCAAATTTTTCACCAAAGTAACTAACGGGAGTTACTGTCAATTTCCTAATCTCTTTTTTATTTTTATCTATGAAAACCGGTTTCTATAGATGACACTCTAATCGAAGTCAAAGATTGTGTCTGGCTGGTCAAGGAAGTTCATTATGGACACTTGGCTATTATTTAGATAGAAGCACTAATAATAATAAGTCAGCTAGTTTTTTTTTGAGGAAAAAAAAGACAATGCTACCTATAGAAATGTCATTTTTGTCAACATGTTTTTTTCCCTTCGAGGTTCAGATAAATTGGTCTCACTGTTCTGCATAATACTCGACGCGCCCGACGCGACGCCACTAAAACCTGTCACTGTCAAAATGTCAAACTTTATTAGTTATTTGACTAGCTGTCAAAAAAACCGCAGTTATTTCTGACTCATTTCTCTAAATAATTTAAGTTTTTTTAATACATAGTTATGTTTTTTTTGCGTTATTTTTAAATTAAATATCATATTTTGTTACAGTTAATTTTATAGAACTTTTCCAGCACTTTTGCCTATTTTAAAATCAAAAGTGACAGTTCTAGAATTAGTAATTACTTATTTTGTAGACTGTATATTGATGTTACTGTATTCCTTGGCCGTAAGAAACTTTGGCTGGCCCTTGACCATGGACATGCAAAATTATTTTAGAAAAATAATGCGATAATCAAAATTTCTTATTATCATGGTATGAATATCGACCACTTGTTGGGAAACTTACTTAATACAAAAAATACTGAATTCATTCATCGACTAAATACAGTCCACAAAAATTCATGGTAAAATTTCGTTGAATTTACCAGTTATTTTTTTTTTACAAAATATCTATAAAAGTTTTACAAAAGTTCATAAGAAAAGTTGACAAAATTTATTAATAATATTAATAGCAATTTGAGCCACAACGATTATTGAAAAGCGTAGGTTTAGAAAGCACCGAGTTATTGTATATCTTAAGCCTAGACGAATAACTGTGTAACTGCTAATTTATAAATATTTTACATGAAATCTTACTACTTAACTTTAATGTTTTGTCCAAGCGAACTGAATAAAATTGTGAGGTTTTATGAGTCTATGTTGCCCTAGACGTATTTAATTTTACTAAGATATGACGGCATTCGAGCCAGATCATGAGTAAATCAACTAAATACTTGGCAAATAGATATTTTCAAATCATTTTCGAGCACGTTCAATAATCCATAACAGTTACACATTAAAATAAATAACTTTAAAAGAAATAAACACTTAAAACTATAGTGCCGAACGAACTAAAATACATCCTATTCATAAAAAGTTCAAATTGTTTTACAAGCGAAAAAAAATCTGCATATTTCCAGTTTAAAATTACAAAAATGACTACATTACTTACAGTTAACAGGTTTAAACAATTTTATTTATAAGAAAAAAAATGGTAAGACTTAAACAAAAACATATTTAGTTACAGTACAGTTAAAATTAATTTATTGACTTGTAAAAATAATTCCACTTTGAGCCGTGACGTTTCAAAAAAATAAGAAAAAATAGCTATTAATGTATTGAGAAACAGTTTTGTTCAACACCGGAGGCGAAAATATTAGAAAGCATTTTCAGACTTACATACTGTTGCTATTCAGTAGACAATATTCTATGAAAAATACAAGTCCAGATTCATTCAAATGGCTTAACCGATTTGTATGAGAGGTAACCTTTAGTGTGAAATTAGACAGATGATACTTTATATCAAAAGTCTGCGGTAAATAAGCGGATAAAAACAACTTAAAGATTTTATACGCCTCCGAAGAAAACAAAACAACTAAATGCAAGTAACAACATCACCAATGATCATGTTTATAAGGCACATACGCTTATCACTTAGAAACCTATCTCACCACTTTTAAATAAACTCACCTGACGGATAAACTTAACTATAAGTAACTTCACTGATCCATAAGTCAATAAACTGATCTATAAGTCACTTTACTGACCCATAAGTCAACGCACTGACTCCATACATAGTCATTAAATAGACCCATAGTCACTATTCTATATAATAGACCCGATCAGTTATACTGCAGACATCTCTGCAGTAAACCTGATTCATGTGACTATTATGAGTTTGTGAGACAATATAAACTCATTTTTGATCCATAAGTCATTTAACTGACACATAAATCATTGCACTGATCATTAAGTCATGTTACAGAGTCATAACTTCATAAGTCATCTTACTGCATAAGCGTTTAGCACATAAGTTGCAGTATTTTAGGTTTCTTATGGTTTGTTTAAATATAATGTTTCTATCTAGATGAGTCAACTCATTGGCTCAAAATAATGTAACAAACCAATGTCATCTTACTGATCCTTTATGTCATGTTACTGACTCATAAGTCATGTAACTGACCTAACCGTCATGACTGCCTATAACAACATATAAACGTAATTTATCCGTCAGATTTTGCTTGAAAAATAGTGAAATAGAGCTTATTATTATATTATTTACAAGCTAGTAATAAATACCTAACATTTTTGTATCGAATAATCAATAGCCGCGGGATAAATCGATTAAGCTTTTGTTAGACGCGTCTTAAATTACGTATTATTTTGTTTGTTGACCCTCTATTTTAAACGACAATTTAAAAAAGAGGACGTTAAATATTTTCAGTTCTTCTTTAGCTTAAGAAAAATGAAAATTGATGTTTTAAGTTAGCAATAAATTATAGGTAGCTGATTTATGGTGTAAAAAACTTAAAGTAAAATAAATTGAAAAGCATAATTGCCAATGTCAAACGAAAGTTTCGTATCTGTGTCCATATGCACAAGTCTTGCGGAGCCATAACTAAAAAGAACAAAAGATATTAGTGTATTTGGATATTAATATAATAATCATAAATATTTTTTTACGGACATTCCACACATCGCCATCTAAACTTAAGTTTAGTAACTAGACTTGTGTTATGGGTGCTAGACAACGAATATACTTACCACTTATATACTTTTCTTTTGTAAATATATAAATATAATACATAGAAACAACCAGACCACAGACACATATCTAAGCATAAATACCGGGTGTCTCAAAAGAAAGTTCACATTTGTTTTGGTTATTGCGTGAACGCAACTATTCTGAGGGGCGCGGGGGGAGTGTCAGTCGGTAGCCTGGCTCTTGGGAATTTAGTCGCTATGGAGCGTTTCTCGGGAGCGGACCGTGCGTTGTGCGTACGCGAGTTTTATAAAAACGGTAATTCGGCGACTGTAGCGCGTAGAAAATTCTGCAGCATTCGACATATTCGTCACTTGAATGATGCGCCAACCACTCGACTCATTGCAAAATGGGTCGAGAAGTTTGAAGAGACCGGTTCAACACTGGAAAAACCGAAATCCGGGCGTCCAAGATCTTCGAGAACGGTCGAAAACGTAGACAGTGTCGCCCAGTCTATTCGGGACGATCCGAACCTTTCAATTCGGAAGCGTGCTGTGGCCTTAAACGTGCACAGATCGTCATTATGCCGCATTTTGCATAAAGATTTAAAACTGCACCCGTACAAAATTCAGTTGGTGCAAGAATTAAAGCCTCAGGATGCTGGTCAGAGGCTTGACTACGTAAACCAGATGATTGAGCGCTTTCCAACGTTTACCAACATCTTCTTTTCGGATGAAGCCCATTTTCATCTTACTGGATATGTTAACAAGCAAAATTGCCGCTACTGGAGTGCAACCAATCCAAAACAAAAACATCAGACACCCCTACATTCGCCTAAAGTCACCGTATGGGCCGCAATGTCGGCGCGAGGAATTATCGGCCCTTACTTTTTTGAAGATGGAAGGGGACGCACAGTTACAGTGAATTCAGAGCGTTATGTGGAGATGTTAGACGTTTTCTTCGTGCCTGAGCTGCAGCACTTTCCTTTTTATAACCAAAGAACATGGTTCCAGCAGGACGGAGCCACTTCACACACGTCCAACAGGTCTCTGCCAAGAGTTCGTGAAATTTTTCCTGGCAAATTGATCTCCAGGAGAGGTGACATAAGTTGGCCTCCACGCAGTCCCGATTTGACACCTATGGACTTTTTCCTGTGGGGTTATCTCAAATCCAAAGTTTACGCCAACAAACCGACTTCCCTGGCACAATTAAAAGAAAATATCCGTCACGAAATCGCAGCCATCTCGGAGAATACCTGCAGAGCCGTCATAGCAAATTTTAGTGCTCGAATAAACGAATGCCGTGAACGCAACGGTTTACATTTGGACGATGTCATTTTTAAAAAATAAATTCCCAAACAGTGTATTTTAATATGTAATAAACATTTTTTCAATAAACATCTTACTTTTTTTTTAATCGATTTTTTAAATGTGAACGTTCTTTTGAGACACCCTTTACTTGCCTGAGACGGGAATTGAACCCGCAACCCTGTGTTTAGCAGTCCATATATGAATATACCGTTCTCTTTCTAGGCGTGCATACCATTATATTATGTCTGTTTTTAATATTTGTTTTTATAGCGGCAAGAGAAGTACATCATCTGTGAAACTTTCAATTGTCTACCTAAGTACCTACCACGGTTCATGAGATACAGTACAGCCTGGTGACAGACAGACAGATGGACAATGGAGTCTTAGTAAAAGGGTCCCGTTTTTACCCTAAAAAGTATACGTCGCACAATTGCTGCAAGAATAACATGACTACCCAAAAGTTATTATTAAAACAGTAGAAGTCATTAAACTTACTATTGAGGGTCAACAGTTAAACAATTCTTTGTTCAAACTTCATCGGGCGCCATATTGTCGTCATCATCATCGTCGTCGTGGTTGGTGGGCGCGGGGACGGCGCGAGGCGAGGGCGGCGCGGGCGCGGGCGCCGGAGTTGGAGTCGGCGTCGGCGCCTTCACGGCCGCTTCCAGCGCGCGGATACGGTTCTCCTGCTTCACTATCACCGACTTCAACTTGCGGATCTCATCCACTAAGTCCGATAGCTGTTTCTCCTGGAATTATTTAACGATATTTTAATTATCTGTGAATTTTAATTTTAGCGTATATTGATGAACAACCGCTTGCGATGAAGATTGTTGCGGGTTCGATTCACGTCTTAAACAAATATTTAAAAGCTTATATACTTTTTGGTGAATACAGAATACAGAAACACTCGGACCACAAATAAGTATTTATTTACAAAAACAATTATACTTGTTCAATAAGTCTGCGTCGCAGTAGATTCTAATATTTTTATTTAGTCTTTCTGTAAAAATGACCCAGATTGAAATAAATACAAATCCAAGTTGTATTTTCATTTATGAAATGTTAAATAAAGTTAGTGAAATTATATCAATCTTTAGTCTTAACCTGTGGGTGGAGTGGGAGTTTTTTCGACGTAATGCGAAGCTTAACTTTTCATACAATTTTCTCGTTTCCGCTAACGTGATTGTAACGTTTGCTATACGAAAAAACTCGCACTCCAACTACTGATCGTCTTCGCTCTGAGCGACTGCTAGTTTTTATCCTGCTTCATTTCGCACTAGACAAGAGTACTCACAATAGCGGCGGTGACAGCCGGCGGAGGCGTGGCAGCCGATACGGGCGTCCCGTCGTCCCTCTTGGCCGGCGTGGGCGACCTGTCCTTATCCTTGTCCTTGCCCTGGGCGAGGGCGTTCGCCTTCTTCACGACGAGCTGCGCCGCCCGCCCGGACACGTATCCACCCTGCACAACGAGCGCACGCTCCTGTAGTTTGGTTAGGGTACCCCCCTAGCCTATAGCATCTGTTTGGTGACGTCACTGTTGGCTCCACATATTCTTTATAACTATATATCTATTGTATACTTTTTATTAAAGTTATTAAAGAACTTAATTTAAGGGAGTAAAAAAAATATAAATTTCAGAATTAAAAATTAAATATAGGTATAGGTTGTCCCGAAACTCGACTCCAACTGAACACGGGGCTTTTTACGATTTTTGACTCGTATGAATGTATGTGGTTATCTGTTCCCGCATATTTTCTAAACTAGTTATTAATAACTAGCAGCGCCCCGCGCTTTTACCCGTGTAAGTCCCGAACCTACGGGAATATCAAAACTTATTTTTTAGAACTGGTGAACTTTTATAGAATTGGGATATTCTGCAACGGATAAACGATTTGAATAAAAAAAATCTTTTATTTAAAATAAAACTGATAGTATTTTTGGTTTTTCCTGAGATCTATTTTAGTATTTTGAGAAATCAATTAAATTAACAACTAAATACTAAATAACTTGTAGGTCCACAATAACAATATTTTTTAAATATTTTAAAGCAATTAATAAAGACGCAAAAAAAATGAAATAATTATTATGAAATTTAAAATAAAAATGATTGAAAAATGTGAAAAATAAAAGTTGTTTATAAAGAAATAAAAAATGTTAGTGATAATGAACACGACACAACATATTAATCATAAGCTTACCAAGTAACTTTGAAATCGCAAACAAATTAACATCTGTGACATTTGAAGCCAATTACACTTTTTCCTATTAATTATGGCTTCGCACACGTGTGCATATAGCCGAAATATATACTGGCTATATCATCAATCCGTGCTAAGCCATAATTAATAAAAAAAAGTCAATTAGGTTGTGCATTAATAAGGAATTGACTTGTCTTTTAAAAAAAATGATTCTAGTTACGTGGTAGGCATGTCAGGGTACATACGGATTATAATTATTACATAGTTAGGAAAGCCAACAGGAACGTCAAACAAAAACTAGATGCTGGATTAATATTTATATAAAAAATAGCTTTTATCTCGTTATTTCGGCATGATAAAAGCTTAATCGAAAAAAAGCTACACAGTTTTTTAGACAGTGTTTTTAAAAACTCGGTAATATATCTAAGGGTACAACTAAGACGGATTACCAGGATTTTAAAACACATTGTATTTTGAGGAACTGCGTATAATATTTTCAGGAACTGCGTATAATATTTTCAATCGCGACATTGTCTCATTGCGGCGTCAACCTTAATTAGTAACATCTAGAACTTACCTGTGAACTATAGACAAAAAGGAACACATCAAAACAAAGACAAACACCATGCTATTTCTTTATACATTTATTCAAATCACGCCCGGCTCTTCGGAGCTCGAAGCGAGGTATTTTAAACAAATAGTTCCATTATGCATCAATATATTGTGCTGTTCAGAAGGTGAACAAAACAATTTAAAGATGTCTATGACCAGAGACAATTTTCAGGGCAATCTCTGACAGGAAATTTTAAGTCATGGCACTGCGGCTTTCGAGGAATAGGTATTTCTATACTTTACCCCTCTGTATTCGGTAAAGGTACCCCCTTATCCGTAACCTTAAGTGACATATTTTTCCGATTTGAATGTATTATATCCCCTTTTTTTACATCAAGCATCATATTCAAATTTTTTAGGGACTACGTATTTCTGTAACTCTCCCCTATATACCCCACTTCCACGCCGCCTTGCTTCGTAAGTCATACCATGTCCGTACGCGACATAATAAGACTTGCGAAGCACCAAAAATTTATATATCTTCCCACTCTGCACCCTTTGTCCCTAAGCGACATGGTGTACTCTGATTTGATATTTCTATAACTTCCACCCCATTCCAAATCCCTTTTCCCCATCACTTTAAGTGACATAGTACTCCGACTTGCAAGGCACTTAGTATGTCTATACCTTCCCCCTTTAAAACCCCTTAATGACATGGTAAACTAAACTTTCAAGGCACAAGGTATTTCTATACCTTTCCCCTTTATACTCAGACTATCCAAATTCCCCCATTATACCCCCCTTCCCCATTACCTTAAGCGACATAGTGGACGGTTCAGCATCCTCTCCAGCGAGCCACTCGTCAGCTGTGAGACTGGCCTCGTCCGACAACGTGTCCGGGTACAAGTCCTCTTGGAACAGTTCCGATTTGCGAGGCACAGTCATTGATACCACCTGGAGATTGAAACATTATTCTAATTTTTCAGTTTGTACGTCACGTTGCGTAACTATAACAGTGGAGGTCTGTTAGGGTTTCATGCTTGTTCCATTCGGTGGCAAATATCTTTCCTGTCATTTCTTACACTCGTATTCACAATCAAACCTATGAAATTGCATAGTGCGCGCGAACGCATAGAGCAGCAAATAATATAAAAGTGAAGAGAGCAGCACAAAATTGACATAGGGCCGCATTCAGCGCAGTGCGTTCACTTATCCAAGAGCAACTTAAGTACTGTTTGAGAATACGGGCGTTAGTCTATGTTGCGGTCCGAATTGAAGAAACAGCGAATACAGTGAGCGTACTACAAACACTCTGACAGTGTATATCACTCCATTCATGCACAAACAATTCACATTCACGATTCTTATCCAGGAGGTCGTTCCAAAAAATGAGGGCACGAGGAACAGGCGACTGCCTGTGTGACACTGTTCGACTCAAGGGTAATACCAGCAACTTATATTAAATAAGTAGAAGATACGGTGTTACCTGGCACAAGCCGGAGTTGTTGAGCCGGTAGAACTTGGCGATCTCGCAGACGGCAACATCGCAGCCGCGCTTCGGCATCATGCCGATACCGCGCTGCGGGTCCGGGGTTTGGAACGTGTTGATGTAGTGCACGAACGGGGGCTCCGGGGTCACCTGGACAATTTACAAATATGATGGATATTGTAGCTTATAGATAATACAATAATTATACAATATCTAAATGTTTGCATTGCCTGCATTACTTGCAGTACATTCTACAGGCGATAAATACAAAACATTCAGTGAATGAGCTGTCAAAGCATGAAATATGACTGAATGCAGTCAGTCAGTCAAGGCGTTTAATTTTATATTTAAAGCCAGCTTTTGCCTGCGATTTCGTCCGCGTAGAAGTAGAAAATAGACCAAGTAATCACGTTATCCCATACAAACTTTGCCCCCATTTTTCACCCCCTAAGGGGTAGAATTTTGGAAAAACCTTTCTTATCGGATGTCTACGTCATATAAAGAACACACCTTCCAAGTTTCAGATCTGTACGATCAGCGGTTTAGACTGCGCGTTGATCCGTCAGTCAGTCATTCAGGACAAAGAATTTTATATGTATAGAAGATAAATAACAACCTTTACCACTTACCTCAAAATACCTAATAACGCTGTCACCCTTCCCGCACAAGTATATCAAGTTGGTATCGGGATCGTACAAGGGGAACATGACTCCATTGCTGGTGTCTATCTCGACGGTCACTATCGGCTCGGAGAGGTTGTCCGGGGTGCGGAGCGAGTACTGACGCTCGGACATTCGGCTGAAACTGTACCACACAGGGGGGAGCTGTAGTGTCTGGGACATGTGACCTAGGTACTACAGCCAGACCCCTCTATCCCACCGGACACTCTGAGTACTTACCCAATAATTAGGGGGGCCCTGGGCACCAGATCACTAAACATAACCCGATTTATATTACCAAAAACTTTTTTAATTCAAATACTTCGGAACCTAAATTACTTGTTGTCATACCTATTTATTATTATAACTTACGTATATTTTACATAAAAACAATAATTTGTCATAAAACTAATAATTTAGAATAAATAATAAAATAGTGTTCTGTCTTAAAGTCTTAAGGGTAATATGCCCAGGGCCTCCAATACGTTAAAGATGGTTTTGATTACAGCACCCTCAACAGCATGGATTAAAGACAACTTGCAAAAGGAAGTCAGAAAAGTTATTGTTCCACTGCCGTCTTCCTACCTTCACGCGCGTCCCTCGAAAATCGTCGTTTATTTGGGAGTCTTTAAGTTACGAGCGTATCTTCTAGACACGCATGCTACATCTTAACCCGCATCGTCACTTACCATCGTGTGAGATGGTGGTCAAACGCTGATCTATTATTAAACATACTAGCTGCAGTCCCGCGTAAATCTGGGATTGCGATAAAAAGTCAAATATAGTAAACTCCCGATCCCGAGGGAATATCGGGATAAAAAGTAGCCTATGTTACAGTCAAATAATCAATGTATCCTCATACCAAGTTGGATCAAAATGGGCCCAATCGTTTCGGAGCCTATTCGTTACAAACACATAGATATTTGCTATTTATAAAATTAATTAAATATAAATCTGGAAACCCTTGTAACTTACCCAGTAGTAAAAACGAGTCCATGTTTAAGGAATATGGCTCTAGACGCCTTGCTACCTTCGTGAGCGATGGCCTCTGACTCAACTTCACCTTTACGGGGGTCTATTATCCTGAAATTAAATATAAAACATTAGCCTAACCTTAAGGTGAAAGGGTACCGGTGCTCTCTCCATACAAACGTAATCGACTGTTTCCTCCCTGGATAATGACACTAGAGCAAATATTTTTGTTGCATAAAACCTATAACTGATTTTTTTTCATTTTCTAATTAGCATAAAAATTAAGATTTTAAAAACAAAAACAATACATAGGGGCTTGTTTTGTTAATTAAAAAATATATATTTGCTCTAGTGTCATTTTCCAGGTAAGAAACAGTCGACTACGTTTGTATGGAGAGAGCGCTCGGTATCCTATCCTCTTAAAGTTTGTGCTGGCAAGATCTACTGTTCGTAAGAACTACTAGTTTGTCTGTATTTATTTGTTTACAAGCAGCGAATAACGGGATAACAAGTAGCCTATGTTATTGCCAATTAATCAATGTATGAAAGCTGTACAAAGCAAAAATTAAAACAAAAAAAATGTTTACACCGAGGATGGTCGCCGAAGGGTTTTTATTCGGTTTAACTCTAAATACCCGTCATCACCCCGGGGTGGCACGTGAGGATCAACAAGAGCACATCATACCTGATCTTCTTGTCGCGACAAGTGGTGAGCAGCTTCGAGCCGGTCCAGTTCCAGCAGGCGGAGTAGATAAGGTCCGGGTGACAGTCCAGCGTCAGCAGCACCTCGCCTGTGCCCACGTTCCATATTGCTATCTATATTTACATACATGTATTAAAATTAGTAAGACCTTACTAAGACCTCGATCCTACTTTGTTCCCTCAATGCTGAAGGATCGTGACTCCTCTGGTGTAGTCGATTAACCGTCTTTCTCCATTGTGATATCTATCGTTTGCTTGATGAAGAGCTATGGTTGGAGTTATACCCAGTTGTTCAGATACCTGGTCACTCCATCGTTTGGATCATTATCCAACCCAGCTCATGTCTGAACTTAAAAATCCTTGTGTCCTTAATTACTACTACAACAAGAATCATGAAGATATGAGCAACGGTAATAAGCATAACTCTTCCCCCTCTAGAGTGACCTTCGCTTCTTTCGAGTTACTTAAACGACTCAATTTTACCTGAATTAAGAAATATATTTTAAATACATTTCCAAGAATTCTCACCGTGCCGACACACTCCCGAAAACTCCAGACAAAATTATGTCTGTCAAGTGCATGCACTTTAAAAATTAATAAGTTGGTCAGAATTTACCTGATTATCAGAACCAGCAGTCAATAGTACGTTTTGTGCTGTAGGATGCCACAGCACGAGCCCCACTCGTCTCTGATGGTAGACCAGATCCACAACCGGGTCAGTTAACGTCCGGGATAGACCACCATCTGGTATTTGCCATACCTAAGGGAAACAAATATATTGGCGTATGGTAAAGCTAACGAATAAAATTGACAAGATGACTTCGCGGTGATAAAACAAGCGAATTGTTTTATCACCACGAAGTCATATATGTTTATGTATATGTTTTTCAACTAGGACCTTTTTGCGATAAACTAGTAAGATTAATTATTATTACCTACTATTTGTACGCCATTGTATGGCTAAATATGAAGAAACAATATCCTATTTTGTAACACCACTATGTACCATATTTAATGCAAATAAATAATTCTGATTCTGATCTGATTAAAAAAAAACTAAACTGGTGCTTCGAGCCGGATATTTTAGACAATCAAATTATAATAGGTATAAGTCTTTGTGATGGTTATTTCACTTACTTTAACAACACAATCTTCGGAGCCGCTAGCGATGACATTGTCATTATGTGGACACCAGGCTATGTCCAGCACTGGGCCTTTGTGTCCTCCTACGAGCGGGTGATCTGCTGGGATTCGTCCAACCTGAAATACCAAGTTACAAAGTAAAACACTTATTCAATCTATAGGGATTAATTGAATTATGGGAAGAAAATGATATCAAATCTCGTCAAAAAAAAAGATATGATGTTTTCAGGTTTATTTTTTTACGCTACGCAGACGAAGTCGCAGGAAAAGCTTATAATATGAGGGAAATATATTTCCAAAAATATATACAGGTAGGATTTGAAGCTGCTTCCTTTTTCCACCATAGGATTTTAAGCCTCGCGAGTGAGCACTATAAATGATTAGTGGAAATTCTCCGCCGATGCTAAAAATTAACGACCAAATAAACAGTACGTGACTCTGTTCAAAGTAAGAGTGACCTTGGCTGCAAGTGCAGCTAATTACAGCTAGATTTATCCGATGTGTTTGATCCGTCACAGCAGCCTTGTTGCGGTAATTTATAGAGGAGCATACGCCAAAACTTTGAACATTACTGGAAATGTTAATTGCAATCTTCATGTAATAACTTATCTTGACTAAAACGCTTCAGAGATTCAAAAATTCATACATCCGAACTCAGTTTTTAAGACGTTTCTATATAAAGAACTTTTATTAGATATGGATACAATATAATTAACCAGGTAAACTGATATGGACCATAACTCTGTCTCAACCATCCGCAACTGTTTTTCTTCGTTACATTTTATTCGCACTCCGAAATAATGGCACCAGTTACCGGAATCCATATTTCGAATGAATAGGTATCAGACAAGCGTGTTTCTCCGCATCGTCATTTACATGATAGTAGTTAAACGTATCTTATTTGCCTAAGTCTGTATTTCCTGACGTGTGCAATTTAGGGGTCTTCAAGTAGCGTGTGAATAGGTATAGCGTGCTTCACATTAGAACGCATAGTCACTTAACATCAGGTGAGATAGCGGTCAAACACTGGATGTCAACTAAATACGTTAGGATATCATCCATTTACATCTGAAGGAAGTGACATCACTTCATCTAGCACCAGAACGACCTAGTGCAATCTTTAAATAAATGCAAACATTTCAAAATCCTGACTGGCTGACTAATAGGAAATGCACAGCTCAAACAGCTGTCCCTTGACTTGAAACTTGGAGGGTGTGTCCTTTGTGAAGTGTTGGTATCCATTACACATCACTGACTAAGAAAGGGTTTTAAGTTCCACCTCCAAGATGGTAGATAGGCGAAAGAAGGCAGACTCTAGTGGTAGACAAAATCGGAGTAATTAATAGTCTTCAATGAAGGAAACAACAATAAATTACCATAACAGAGTGTTGTGAATGAATAAGATTACGAAGCTTAAGCTTCGACGTAATTGTAAGAATGTTTTGTTTTCGACCTTCAATGAATTATGTCTGTTGTGTATACAGAAACAAAGATTCGTTCATTACATTTTAATGGGAAGTTTTTCAATCTCTTTTTTAACCAACTTCTTAAAAGGACAGTATGTATTTTTATGGCACATTTCTTTCTTTATGATGCGTAATTATTTTTTTGTGGGAAAGGGATAACCTCAAGGTGGTACCATAATTTTGATGAGGATCTTCGTAGTGATGAACAGTAATACATCTCAACAGTGTAAAAATCCTGAGTAAAAAAAATCTTTCTGAAAACTAGTTTCGAAAATAGCCACTAATCTAAATCAAAATTAGTAACCTTCTCATTACTGTCTAAGATCGTAAGAAAAATAACAAATCTGCAAACGGTTTAACAAAATTCGCTCCGAATGGAACGACAAAAATAGAATTTAGAATATCGTATTACTGAGTTGGCAAGTATCTTTATAATATAAAAAAAACGTGTTCTTCTAATCACAATATTTATTCTATAAATATTTTACGATTTACAATTAGTTTTGTTGCACTTGGCGATTTTGTTGAATAGTTGGAATGGCAAAGAGGAGAGTTATATGTAACTAGCAGCGCTCCGCGGTTTCACCCGCGTAACTCCCGATCTTGTAAGAATACCGGGATAAAAATTTGCCTAAGTAACTCCCAATTAATCAATGTATCCTCATACAAAGTTTCATCAAAATCGGTCCAGTAGTTTCGGAGCCTATTCGTTACAAACAAAATCTTTCCTCTTTAATATATTAGTGTAGATTGAACCTCAACCTGAGACCTTACCACGAGTTGTTTAAACACTCGATCAAACGTACCATACTGAGAATTTCCCATGAAAATTTAAAACTAGAATCAACCAATACGCGAGCCGAGATAGATAGCTTAAGCACTTTTTCTAATATCTATTTTTTCGCTTTTTGCATTGCATTATAAATAGCGTAATATGGAGTAAATAAATAGAGAATTATCTCTGGCCAAAGGCCAGTGAAGAAATGTAAATTTTGTTTTATCCTTTTTTTCACTATTTGGAATTGGTTCGACATGTCATTTACTCCTATAGTTTATTCCACTCCTTGTCAAGTTCGGGTTTAGCCCTTTCTTCTATTCCCTAACGCAATCCCCGTTGTTTGAAATAATGCCATATGTGATAAAAATATACGATCACAAAAAATACAGGAGATTTAAGTTCGGATTTCCAAATCTGTCTTAAGACTAAAGTTATTAGTTTTTTTCTTTTGTCACTCTTCCGAGCAGCATTGCATTGCAGCATTGAGAAATAATTGGAGTATTTATTAAGAATTCCTCATTAAAAATATTAATCAATTTCTATGGTTGTATCGATTCTTTATCACGATCTGATAATGTTAGATATCAGATAGATTATCAAGTAAGATATAAAACGAGTAATATTTCCCACACCCTTCACAGCGGACGTTGATCTTTTCCTCTCTTACAGACGGACTCACCTAGATTAGATTTTTGGCAACGATCGTTATTTTCAAAAAGGTATGTTTCATTCATATTATTTTTGCGTTACGGAAAGATTTGAGTTTATAATCGTGTTCCACGAACACGATTAGAAACATTGCTAAGGAAAAGATAAGTTAAGCAATGATTAATGTCACTCCTAAGACCAATAACGAAGCATTCTTCGAAAGTGTCACTTAGGAACAAAGTTTGATTTTGGATTCTCTACTGGGCCACATTCTCGCAAATATAAGTAGTTGATGGTGTATTTGTGCAAATGATTATTTTTGATGATGATGATGACGATGATAACCTAAAAGCTGTAACTGACCGGTTAGGTTAGACAATTACGAAGCGAAAGTCTACAGTCAGCATATGCTAATTGAACTCCAACGGTGTACTATCGACAGCAAACGGGAAAACAACGTGTTCTTTCATTGAATTCAGTCGAAAATAACCAGCGAATCTCCATTAACATAATACAGTGTTAATTATAAAGGATCTCCAGTTAGCAACGATCGCGTCACGTACAATGGTTTAGCACGATGTAGCGGTTGCACTCCGCTCTTTTCTCCCGAGCTCTGCGCGTGGGAGGGCCCTCGATTTCCGCGCGCTACCACTATATTATTACTCAATACAAACAAAAATAGATTATTTGTCAATAATGGCGCTAATTATAACCAGGGGGTATGGTATGCCAATCTGAATCATCGAGACAATTGGACATATGGACATGCTTTATCTATTTGACGTGGGTCTGCCGTAATCGCTCGTAGGGACAAGAATAACTGTGTAGTCATTTGTTTTGCTGCGTCATACGTAGGAAAGGATGGACAGGTGATGACTACTGATTGAGAAGAATATAAACATTTTTTAATATATTTCAAAATTAAAAAGATTAAGCGCCATCCAGCTCTAAGCTAAGCAACTAGGCTTGTGATATTGCAGATAACTAATAGAATACTTATATTAGGTATAGGTAATATTATATACTTTTTTTTGTGTAAAACACCCAGATCAGAAACAAATATCTGTACATTAATAATTGTTCTAGGTGGGAATCGAACGGGCAACTTTTTGTTTCGCGTGTTCGCCAGCCACGCCATAAAGGTCTGCCAAATGACAGAAAAGAACAAAAAATTGCAACGGATGAATGCCCAAAACAAAGCTAATATCACAGCTAATATTAAATCCTAAAAACAGTACCAGTAAAGTCAGCATTCCAGTAATATCTACTCTGTTTCTGGAAACCCGCAAATGGAAGACTGATGCCTAAGTTGGAAATCCGAGCCCTGAACCTACATTGTTTCTCGATTTTACCGAGTTTTAAGTCGGCTTTAAGGGAAAATGTCATTGTTTGTAGAAAGTCCTCATGTCAAAACGTGTATTAGATGATAATGTCTAAAGTGGCAAAATAACTAGCTGGTCCAAACTGTGAAATTGTCAACAATTCAAAAATCTAAATTTACCGTTCATTGAACTGTTTAGTTCATGACAGTACGTACGTGTCAAATTAGTTACGCAGAATTAAACATATCGCCTTGAATCCTATTCGCATAATGTACCTACTGGGTCTAATTTTAACACGACAGTACTGTATATTCTTGACATAGTGCCCTTGTAGGGTGTGAGAGGTATAAGGGTAATAAAGTTCCGGATATTTATGTTTGTTGTGTCAAATCTAGACTTGATTGTATTTAGATTATTTCTTGCAAAAGAGTAGGTTTCGTAGCACCGCCGTAATTTTTTACGCATACTTCTAAATATCAAAAAGACTTAATGTCAAAATGCCTACGCCTGAATACTGAAAGGCTATTTATCTTAAGTGGCAATTAAATTGACATAAATATGTAGGCTTCAATATGATAAGAGCATCTTAAATATTTAAGAAAACCCCTAAATATTGAGATTCGTTTGAGTATTCGGGCACACAATACTTGGTTTTTTTTCATAACACCGAATTCTCATTAAGTTTCACATTGTACTGTCTGGAAAAGATTCCATCTTTAAGTTTCAAAGTGACGATGGAAAGCGGAATAGATGTGGGCAGATGATCCCTCATCAGGGAAAATATCAGTCAATCCATCACTTTATCGCTCTTAAGATAAATTTCTCCTTAACAGATTCTAAATACGATTTGAATCGACTAATCTTGACTGCAGATGGTAACTGACAAATCACATAGCCAGTTAATAGCTTTCTGATACGTAAATGTCATCATAAATCGTTCCATAGTTTTTATATAGTTATAGGTCGACGTTGAACATTATCTGATTGATGACAAATGATCATGCGGTCTAAGATCTAGCATGCGTGTCTAGAGGATACGTGTTCACTCGTAAATCCCAAAATTGTACCTATACATCAACAAGATAGACTCATTTCAGTGATAGGTTCTATAATAGTAATCTATGAATGGAGGAAAGCTAGAAAGCTCATTATAAATATAGCTTTAGAAAGAATACAGATTAATTTAGAACGTGGAATAGGATAAGGGACATTCCAGGAAAACGTTTTGGAGCCAACCAAGGGACATTTTTGACGTAAACGTTCATAATACTTTAAATTAAAACTGTAATACATTTACAAAGTTCAAAAGTAAACCATCAGGTTATCGGAGTGGATTCCAGGATGATGTGTCACTAAACGCGTCGCCAAATAACACCACACCGGCCTGCGCGAACGCAGCGGGCGGCGCGGGCGGCGTGAGGTAACCATGCGTATTTACAGATATGCTCGCTTGTGAGTTGTTTAGTAGGGATAGGTAAGATTTAAATGCAAAATTAGTATGACCTAATTAAAATTAGACACTGACTGATACTGCATCAGTCAGTGTCTAATTTTAATTGCTGGCTTGACGTCGTAAAGGGTGATATGCGTGCAAATGGCCTTACTAACCAGGATGCCGAAGATCGGGTGAAGTGGAGGCTTAAAAGTAGGAAAGCGGACCCCGGGCTCCCGAGAGGGATGTAACCGGGAACATCGCTCGGATAATGATGACTGACTGATAGTGCATCAACAGTAGAAATTAGAGGGTTTAAAACACGAAGTGCGCGGGGCAATGAGCTGAAGAGTTTGGTTTGTTTGAACGCGCAAATCTCTGGAACTACTAGTCGGATTTGAAAATTGAAAATATTATTTTGTATTTGATAACAGTTCATGAAGAAGGCTATAGGCTATTTTATCCAGATCCGGGACTTATGTAAATGAAACCAGTGGCGTACAGTCTGAGGGGGCTGAAAGCCCGGGCAGCCAACGACCCCCGGGAAAAATAAGTTTATTTTGTTGTTTTTTAATTGATTTATCATTTAAGATCGAAGTCCTTCAACTCAAGCAGGACTTTGAAGCAGAAAACATTCTAATAATAGAGGTCTAAAATTACTATAATTATAATGTTTGTGTAATAAATTCATGATTTGGTAGACAGAAAGCTTCAGCAGAACCTTAGAATCTTGCTTGACTCATAGAAGACATTTTAATCATAGAAGTTTTGGAGCTCTATGGTGGGTCTGCAATTTTGTTCCCTGATCGTACCTCTCTAAGATACTGTTTGTATGGTATTGTGCAATATTATATATGCGTAAGAGCCTAATGTAGAATTGTAGGTATATCCAAGTACTAGCTGTGCCCCGCGGTTTCACCCGCGTAAGTCCCGATCCCGTGGGAATATCGGAATAAAGTTTCCCAAGTTGTTATCCAGGTCCTTAGCTATCTACATACTAAGTTTCATTGCAATCAGTCCAGTAGTTTTTGCGTGAGTGAGTAACAAACATACACACACACACAAACTTTCACATGTATAATATAAGTAGGATAGGAAGTAGGATTTAATGCAATACCTCAATTAAAGGTTTATTTAAATTAAGTACCTGTCTGATTAGGTTCATATTAACTACTAGCTGTTGCCCGCGACTTCGTTCGCGATGTGGTTTTGGTTTATTTAGAATGCCTAATTTTCCCGCATAAATACTATTAATCGTTCGGTGTAAGTTATAATAACAAAAATTAAAAACCTGAAAATAAAAACCAAAAAGTGAAAAATAATTCATTTCGGGTCACTAAGACAGCAGAAACCTACTTGGAAGTCGGACTGGGTTGGATTGAATGTTGAGAGGTATATAGAAAACAAAGTGTCACATGGTTCAGGTTTTTTTTAAGATTTTGTTTTCAGGTTTTTTTTTTAAAACAAAAGTTTTCAAATTTTTTTGAAGTCGGTTTTTAAAATTTTAGTGCTGCTGTCACTGAAAATTCTACACCATGAGGCGAAAGTGACTATTTATTCAAATTGCAACCTGTACCTAATAGTAACCCATTGATATTCCATTTATCGGTAACTATTAGTTATGGGTCAATTCTACTGGTGGAAATCAAAAATGAGCAATTTGCTGCACTCTCGAGGTACAATTCTGTTCATCACTTCGAAGATCCTCATCGGATCTTATTTAAGATATGGTTCTCTATCAACATTCATACAAACCTAGTCTGGCGACTAAATTCTTCAAATTGTAAAATGTAATCGTAACCGATTGAAGAGTTTTCTGATGAGAAGGTGGTTTCAGATGTTCCATTTATCCGTAATTATTCGTTTATGGCCCAATTCTATCAGTGGAAATCGAAAACCGAGCAATTTGCTGCACTCTTGAGGTGCAATTCTGTTCCTCACTCCGATCGTCATCAGATCTTCATCCAATTTTTATGGGACCACCTGTGAGTTATCCCCTTTCAATCAAAAAAAAGAGTTTTCCAAATCGGTCCAGGCATCTTTAAGTCATCAGCGAACATACATAAAAAAATATATATGTGCGACGAATTGAGAAACTCCTCCTTTTTCTGAAGTCGGTTAAAAATAGGTAGTTACATTGTTTTTAAACTATATTTTTTTAAATGTTTAGCGAAGGCACTTATGTAGGTAGTATTTTTTTTTATTTCAGTCCAATTCCTATTCGACACTATAACCTCTTCTATACTTCTATACTATAACACCAAAATCCTGCAAATAATAATCTATTTTGGTGCAAATAATATTTTATATTATTCTTATTTTCAAATATTAATATTAATGAGTAAAAAGAAAGGCCATTGGACAGAACAAATACTTTTACATAAAATAACGTGATGCACATTGAGATCCTTACATATTGACAGCAGGTATTACGTTAAACAAAAATGCTTTCACATAAAACACTAAAGTGTCTCGGAAGCGGGGTATTTGAAGGAACGTCATGTCCTATGATTTAACAAAAGTGCACGGCGCCCTCTGAGAGTCATACCTATTGATAGAGGGCATCAAAAAAAAAAACAAATAATAAATAACACCAAACCTCTAAAGCGTCTTGGATACAGGGTATTGAAGAAACGTGATGTTCCATGATTTATCAAAAGTGCCCGGTTCACTTTGAGTACCATGCCCATCGAAAAGAACAAATAATGCCCTCATATAAAACCTATAAAGCGTAAGGGCATTATTTATTCATCGGGTCTAAAATCACAGCGCAAAAAACATAACATAACACATAACATACCACGCAATTTTCTGAATTCTTGACCAAATTGTCCATTTTTTTTATTAGGTAGCTGGCAGGTATACGTAATTTTGGAAAAAACAAAATGATAAATCGATTTTTACAAATACCTATCTATTTTTTAACGAACTTCAAAGGAGGAGGTTCTCAATTCGCGTATATATATATTTTATGTATGTTCGCTGATTACTCGAAAACGCTTGGACCGATTTGGAAAATTATTTTTTTTGTTTTCTATTTTCTAAGGTATCCGCGACTTGAACTCATAATTCAAACTATTTAATTAGAGATAAGCGCGATAGAAGTGTAAGGAGATCGGTAATATTATGTAGTAGTACCTCTTTGTACTAACCTTATTTTCAGTTTCATGTAGGTAGTATTAAATGCAAACTATTTGGTAGCCAAATATATGGTCGAAGACCGAATGAAAAAAAAAAAAAATTGGTTTTATGTCAGCTGTCATCTTGAACGGAGGCATGTACTGCACGCCTACCATGACTTTTTGAAGAACTCGAAAAAAAGAAACCCTTTTTCATCACTCTTTTGTCCGTTTGTCTGTCGGTGTGTCACTACCGATATTCTCAGAGATGGGTGGACCTAGTAAGTTGATTTTTAGGAAGTTTCATAGTGAATACGCAATATAGTATGTTTAATCGAATACGTAAAAAACCCGTGGTAAGGATACTGTTCCCTTCTGACGTTCGATTACGTTTTACCACGGAAAAATATTTCGATTTCACATTTTTTAAATGTTTTTTTATCAAATATCTTAATTATTGTATTAAAGTTAAATTAAAACATACCCTAAATGTTAATCTGATATTTCCTGAACATATTTGTGTGGACCTTGTCGAAATCTGTTCTGTAGTTTATGAGATTACCTGGTTCAAACAAACAAACAGACAGACAAACAGACAAACAGACAAAAATTCTAAAAACTACCCTATCGTGTTCAGCTAACGATTTAAAGACGACCTGTGTATTTTTTTTCTGGATATCTTACAATTACAGATTTTTTGATGTCTACAGATTTATTATATGTATAGATGTATAGATTGCAGACATTGGTATTGTTACTACCACATTTTTTTAAATATTTCGTAACATCTGTAAACACCGCCCGAATACTAAAAGGCTACTTATCTTAAGTGCCGATTAAATTGACATTTAAGTGTCACGTTTAAATAGGATAGGAGCGTCTGAAATATTTAGGGGACCCCTAAATTTTGTAACGCGTTTGAGTATTCGGGCAACAGCATAGGGCTACAGTCATTCAAATATTTCTGACTTCTACATAAATATAATATAAGTTAAGTATGGTAGGTAGGTAAGGTAAAGTAAAGCTATGGTAGGTAGATACAGTCGGCTGCATAATTGCAGCCCCCGGTAGAGTTCTAAAATTACTATTATTGGCATGTTTTCATTCTAATAATTTTTGTTTGATAAATTGATGAGTTAGAAGACTTTAAACTTGAACTAAAGCAGGTGTCTAGAATCTTGCTCGTGTTGAAAACATTCTCATAACAGCCGTTTTGGAGCTCTACGGTGGGTCTTCAATTATGCAGCCGACCGTACGTATGAAAAATGTAGAGGAGAGGTACATATGTACACAGCCATTAACAATGGTGTTATCTATAATACACGCGATGATCAGATATCGTATTGTGTAACTGATATCTGGACAATGGCGTGTTTTCTGGGTACCTTGGGTAATTACTGTTTCTAATATACATACTGTGCAAAGTTAATATTTTAGTAAACTAGCTGCGTCTTTCAGTTTCACTCGCGTAGATAGATAGATAGATAACTTTATTCGTACAACACAGTAAGAAACAGAACACTATATACACAAAGTAAAGTAATAGCTAGAAAGTATAAGTTGCACAAATGGGCGACCTTATCGCTGAAAGCGATTTCTTCCAGGCAACCTTTGGATGGAAAAGAACTGATTCAGCTTTAATGGTAGGTTGTGAATTTACTCAAGCAGGATACCAAACATAACCTGTAACAGGTGATAATATAAAGTATTTACATAAATATGGATTTAAAATATCGAATTATACATACATACAATACATACCAATATATAATTATATACAAAAAAAATACATACATACATAAATAATACAGGAATACATACGGATATTAGACAGTACTGAGGTAGTGATCAGTTACCATAGATTTGAAAATAGGTAGGGACTGGCGTAAGTCCCGATCCCGTGGGAATATCGGGATAAAAGACTGCTTCGTTTGTAGTATAATTATTGTTTATGTTACTTATTACTATACTAGCTGTGCCCCGCGGTTTCACCCGCGTAAGTCCCGATCCCGTGGGAATATCGGGATAAAAAGTAGCCTATGTGTTAATCCAGATCTCCAACTATCTAGATACCGAGTTTCATCGCAATCGGTTCAGTAGTTTTTGCGTGAAGGAGTAACAAACATACACACACACACACATGCACACACAAACTTTCATATTTATAATATTAGTAGGAAGTAGGATAGGATTTTAATAGTAAACCTCGCAAGCATGACTCCAAAGATTTACATCAGAAGGCAAATTCTCGTAAATAACATTGTTTAAGGGCAGGTGCTAATAAAGCTACCAAAATCGACCTTTGTTTTAAGCAACTCTAAGTAATAATCAAATACTGTTTTTTTGTTATTCGGATATGAATGGATATTGTAGTTTAATAACCATATTTTTATTTATTGTGGTTGAAAACATGATATGAACAACTTCGTTCGATAAAAAAAAATGTTTGAAAACAGAGAACTATTAGATCGTTTATCGGGTTTTATTCAAAAATAGTTACGGTTGTTCCTAAAAATGAATCAAATGATAGGTTTTGACCTCTAGGAACTATATTTGTGGACAATAATGCTAAAATGTTTTGCATATCGATCAAATATAACAGTTAGCACGCAGCACGCTAAGTCTTTGAGAGCGCGGGCTAAGGTAATGTGAATATCTACACACGGTACTGGAAGAGCGCCTTAAATTACATTTCAATATCATTCCGATTGCATTTCGATTACGAAAGAAATTCTTGAGAATAAAAACCTGAGTTTGAAGGTATTTTGAGCTACTTTGAGGGTATGTTTCAGTAATCGGAATGATATTGACAACCCAGTTGGCAAAATGGTCACCATGCCAGACTGCCAAGCACAGGGTTGCGGGTTCGATTCCAGCCTCAGACACGTATTTATGCTTAGATATTTATCTGTGGTCTGGTTGTCTTTATGTATTACTAGCTGAGCCCCGCGGTTTCACCCGCGTAAGTCCCGATCCCGTAGTTTGTATGGGAAATAGAAAAGGGCTGTTTTTAGGGTTTTCCCGGAAATTATTCGATTTTTTCTCGCCTTTTAAACCTTCCCTAGACCTCCACGAACATTTCAAGACTAAGATAAGATAAATCCGTTCAGCCGTTCTCGAGTTTTAGTGAGACTAACGAACAGCAATTCATTTTTATATATATAGATATGTATATATTTACAAAAGAAAGGTATATAAGTAGTATATCCGTTTTCTAGCACCATTACACAAGTCTAGTTACTTAGCTTGGAGCTAGATGGCGATGTGTGGAATGTTGTGTAATATTTATTTTATATTGCAATGTAATAAAAACAATGTTACTAACGAGAATTTGCCTTCTGATGTAAATCTTTGGAGTCATGCTTACGAAGTTTACTATTCGGAGAAAATAAAATATAGTAATAAGTTACATCAACAATCATGCTAATGCTGATAATTAAAAATATGTATCTAATTCAGTTTCTCTCGTACCTAATTGGATTGCGAAAGACAGTTAATTTTGTAATTTAAGTCAGCGAAAATTACGCTGAAAATTATAATGGATGTGATGTTTAAATATGCCACTTTGGTTCTTATCCATGGAATTATGGCCTTTTCTGTTATTTATTGCAGGACATTGGACACAGCGCCATCTAGCCCCGAGCTAAGCAGCTAGGCTGGTGGCCAAATATAACACACATAATATTTTACTTTTTTTGTGAATAATATTATTGGCCTTTACATTGAACTTTAATCCATGCTATACAGGGCGCTGTAGTGTCTAAGACAAGTATTAGATGCATTAGACTATGTCCAGCACGTATACTACTACCCTCTCAGCTTAGTCATCCGTGTCCAGAGGAAAGAACTCGTCGATACGTCTAGAGCCAACTAAGCCACGTTATCAGATGTTATCAGTTCAAACATTAATAATGCCTGTATCTAATTATAATCTAATGATCTCATGATTGATAATCATTTTACGTACAATGATTTTTGATATGATAATGTATGAGCGGTGTTGGCCTAGTGGTAGATACCTCGACTATTCATCCCGGCCGGCCGTGCAACAATGGCTACGGTAATTGATATTGCCCGCGGCTTACTTGTCGTTTGGAGACAACTAAGCCGCGGTTCTTTCATCCGGACACGGTCGACTAAGCTGAGAGGGTAATCTATTAGTCGTCTCTCTCATAAACATTGTCTCACGCAGTCCTTCCACTTTTTCTTAAGTCGTTCTCTTCCTCTCATTTATCTCTACATTTAGGTATTTGTTTAATAAGCATCACTTCGCGGTTTCACCCGCGTAAGTCCCGATCCCGTGAGAAATTCGGGATAAAAAGTAGCCTATGCTACTCTCAATGAATCAATGTATCCTCATATCAAGTTTCATCAAAATGGGTCCAGTAATTTCGTAGCCTATTATATTTAAACAAATATACAATGAAATATTTCCTCTTTATAATATTAGTATAGATAGATTAGTATAAAAGTAGGTATAAATTAGTATAAAAGTAAGGGGTTATTGGTAATACCACATGAGATTATACAAGCAAGCCGTTGAGGGCTACTTCTGTGCACCTAAACAAACAACTTTTGTTCTATGACTTTTGGAAATTCGAACATTTTTTTTTTTTTTTGCTATTATGGCTTCGCACGGCTTGTGCATTTAGCCAGTATCAAGTTATATTTTGCATCAAATTAAGACCCGATTTTTCATAAATCGAGCCTAAAGTGTTTCAAACAGTCAAAGTCGTCATAGTCCGTCAAGTCAGGGGCTATAGTAAAGCGGTGGCAAGTTTACCATAACCTTAATAGGAGATTTGGAGGCAACGAGAAAACTACATGTTTGACACTGATTTTTACTTTCACTACACTTGTGCACTTTCACAGAACTAAATTGAATAACATTCCACCAGAATTATACAATTCAACTCGGGTTACAACTAAGTTTCATGAAAATAAAACTGCAGCACGACATGTTGTTAACTCGTTCCCGCCAAAAACTCAATTCGAACATTTCTTTTAACTTTTGGGGTTAGGTTTACCTGAAATCAGCTGTTCTTTACACGGAGAGGTCATTAACCTTAAAATATTACTTATTTTTTAAGTTTTATCTTCTGTTCTTAGTCTGAATGACCATTGTTTTAAAAAAATCTGCTGTTTTTCAAATTTACATATCCTCAAAATTTTCATTTTTTTTTTCGAATTCCAAAAAGTCGTGCAACAAATGTTGTTTGTTACGGTGCACAGAAGTAGCCCTCAACGGGTTGCTATTATAATTATCAATAACCCTTTATAATATAAATTTATAATCCTAGGTCCCTTGCAACAAGTCATGAAATATATCAACATGTTAAAATTCCTGCAAAAACTCATCGAACAGCTCTGTCGAACAGAGTAAGTTCTCTAATCGCTAGGGTACATTCATACTGTCAAAACAATTATCAACAGCGAAAATTCTTTCCAAATAGTTGAATAGTTTTATCACATCCTGGGTTACCATTTTCTAAATGACATAACCAAAACATTTGTAAACTAGATAATGCGACCGGAATAATTAGTACTACAACATGACAATTGTAACATGATAACACAAATATTTCATTACTCAACAAATATGCTGATAAATGCTCGGAAACTAATGATAATTTTATTAATTAAAATCCTTGTTATGTAGTTATTTGTGGTTGATACGGGCTGTTTTCTCCTAATAGACCTCTCTGGTTGCGTTCCTTTTTGCGTGAGGCTAGAGAAGGCGTGCTCAGCACATAATAATATACTATCTTCTCAAATAAGCAAAAGATTCATCATGAAATCTCTGAAACTACAAGAGCTACAAGTCTGAAATTTCCATGAAGCTTCCTTATAGATCTTGGCGCGCGCTAAGGATTTCTTGGAAATTTTATTTTTTTTGAGTACAAAGGTCTGATTGTTTCCGTTTTGATCGTCTTTTGTTTCCAATTCGATCGTCTCTTTTCCGTTTCAATCGCCTTTCGTGAACCACTTAGTTGAGTAGTTTGACTACGAGGAAATTTATTCCTTTTGGACAAACCAGTTTGACAAGAAAGTATGATTAGCAGGAACGTACCTGATAAACTCTTGGAGAAATAATAATGTTTGTAGTTTTTAGTAATTATTTTGTAAGTATAAGAGTAAAACAGCGGGACACAGCCTAGTCTTCATTAATATTATAATGACGAAAGATTTTTTTGTTTGTTTTCATGTTTGTAACAAGTAGGCTCCGAAACTACTGGACGGATTTTACTTTGGGTATGAGGATACATTTATTCATTGGCAGTAACATACGCCGCGACGGGATCGGGAGTTACGCGGGTGAAACCACGGGGCGCAGCCTAATATTTATTTGTTATTAGTCTTGTTGGATTTGCCTCCACCACAATATACGTTGTAACGACAATGAATTACTTTACTCAAGATATAATTATCCTGTTGTCCTACATATTTTATACAAGTACTAGATGAGTCGCGCTGTTTTACCCCCTTTAGGGTCTACTTGTACTTGTATACAGGCAATTTTCCGCAATAAGACCCTTTTTAATTGGGTCCTTTTTGTGTGAGGATGGAGTAGGCTGGCCAGAGTCCAGAGGAGAGAACTTGTCAATACTTCTGGAGCCAACTAAGCCGCAGGTTTCATCACAATGTTTTCCTTCACCGTAAGAGTAATGTGAATTAGCGCACATAATTTTTTCTAAATACAAATCCATTGGTGCACGGCGGGCCGGGTTTCGAACCCGCAACCTTCAGAATGAAAATCGTGGTATCTACCACTAAGCCAACACCGCTCTATTAGAGTCTATTTAAAATTGATATTGATTTTCTACAACCACAGAATACAAAATGGTTACAATGAAATACAAACTCTATCATTTTTACCCCTTTAGGTCAATTTTTCAAAAACCTTTTTCTGTAGTACTCATCTTTAGTAACTTTTATTTTACATAGTTGATAATTATTAGTCTTCACTCAAATGGCTCGCAGTGAAAGCTGACCTGCCTGAACTTTAAGTCAACAATTAGCAATTGGCATGAAATAGCACAGGACAGAGAGTAATGAAAAACTCTCGTTTCAGAGGCCAGAATCCAGTTTAGGTCGCTGAAATAAGTAAGCGAGCTTCGGCCTGCGGTTTCACCCACATAAGTTGGGAATATCAAGATAGAAAAAAATGTTTGTCTGTGAAGTCGGTTTACGACAGCCCGCTCTTCAGAGCGTGTCTGTCAGACGAAGAGACCATCGCTCACGCAGTCCTGGAGTGCGAGAGCCTGGCTGCATACAGGGACGACATACTTCGCAACCCAACAACACTCCAAGAGGCGTGCGAGGATGCCGAAGCCGAAGGTCCCGTGCAATGGGCAGACTTATGCCTGAGTGCGGAAAATCGGAGCCCCTAACCTGAACCTGAAGTCGATTTACGGACGATAATCTTACGTGATAAGGTCTTATGAAACTGATAAAAAAATGTTTTTTTTTCCATTTTTTTCTTATATTCGTCAATCGTCACCATAACACAAACCCTGATGTCTCGTTCTTGTTTTATATTGCTGCATGCTGTGTGTAATCATTGTTGACATTGCGTTACCAGAACGTGACAATGACGTCATCTTTTATGTGAATGCAGGTGTACCATCAATTTAGTAGATGTTATGTATTTGTAAAAATTGAGTGACAACTTAACAAATAGACAATTAGATAGAGTTACTTTTGTATTTATAATATTAGTTAGGGCCTAACTGGATGGTATCGATTTTATTTCTGTGCATTTTGAAACTTTGTGGAAATATTCAATAAAATAGTTTTCTAGGTATTTCTAGGTCAAATTCAGACATTAATTAAGGAAGGAAAGTTTTTACTCACTAATTAAGTTTTTACATAGATAAAGCTAAGTCCTTGAAGTAGTTTAGACATTTAGGTAAATTCCAATAAATTAGATCTTTATTAAGTATATGTTATGGACCAAGTGAATACATACATAGAATACATAGTGGTCATGATTATACATAGTGCCCGGGCATTATGTATAACAACCATGAGAGTGCAATGTAATTGATTATAACTACTGAAATAATTATATTGCCCGGGCATTATACATAATGCCTGTCGGCTATTGGGCAGAGTAATAAAAATACATGTTTTATCACTGTTATTTCTATTTAAGACATTAAATCAAAATTAATCACATGGTCCATAACATATACACGTTTTATGTATACACAATGTTTTTTTATGTACTAGCTTTCAGCCACAACTTAGTCCGCATAGGGGTTGAATTTTACAAAATGTTTTCTTAACGAATGCCTATGGCTATCTGTATGTCAAATATTAGCCCGATCCATCCATTGGTTTAAGCTGTATATCTGTGACTTTGAATTTTATTTATAATGGAAAATAATATTAAGTGGACTGAGAAAATAAAACATAGGGCTGTCAATAGTTCTGCGGTAACATTGTGATTTTTCAAGAGTGTTTTTATGAAATTATTGAATAGATTAATAGAAATGTAGTCTTACCTTATTGTGTGGTAATACTATGAAGGCTCCACCGCCGGCAGACTCGACGATTATTGCCAAAAACTTAGGGTTCACCGCACAAAACGTAGAGTCCCAGGAACTTTTAGAAACTCTTATGTTATCATAACACTGCTCCCTTTTCAGGGCTTGCCCGTATACGTGGCGGAATTTAGAACTACGCACCACTCTAAACGACATCTGTAACGCGAAACAACTCACTTTATAACAACAATACAAACAATAAACTATTTATTTCATATATTTTTCCCTTTAGAACATAACCTCTAAACTACTTTTGACCTATATTTTGACACTGCACATAAAATTAATCAATGACTCACATTTAATTAATTAGGTGATTTGTTGTTTAAACTAATAAATGATATGAAAACATTTGAATAATAAACATAAAGAGAAATAAAACCGAGAGCAACTAAGGATCGAAGGGAGGACGGTTGGGAAAACGAGCAAACTCCATATTTGGTAATGCCCGCAGTAACAACATTAACTTGCTTATATCTTTTGACTACTTCTGTATTATCGTGTGTTAACAATTCAACGATGATTCTTATTAATTGAATTACTCTACAAAATATTCAGCCAATTTTTAAATGAAGGTATATTTGGGAAAATTGAGGATTTTACGAAACGCCAATTTCATTAATTTTGAACGCATCTGTCTACTGTCAAACTGTGTTTTTTGTTGATTGTCCTGAGTGGGCAGGCAAAAGACTTTTAGCTCATATAGCTCTGTGTAGCGTATTATTACTTCTTCTTCTTTTTTTCGTCTTCTTGTTTCGTTAAAGCCAGTGAAAATATGGTGAAAATCTTAAACGAAACGTCAGTGTGGAGTTTTTTACCAAAACACAGGTCAATCTTGAAGGAAAATCTTATTAAACTTCAAGCCAAGTCTTTAACTAAGCTGTCAAGATAAAGCCCTCGGATGCGTTCAAATTATTTTATTTTATTTATTAAGCTGGAGCTTGATCCTTGATCAGAAGTTGATCAGTTTCATAGTTTTCAAAGGGATCTTTAATGAAAGTTTTAAATGATGAGCTCCTCAAGTAGTAGCCTTCGACCAAATAAAAGGAAAAAATAAAATTCCTTTTATTATAAAATTCCAAATAAAATTCCTTTTATTTGGTCGAAGGTAGTAGCCACGTTGTGGCGTCAGCTGCATCTGTTACTCTAGCTAGTTGTAATATTTATTTATCCTACATAAATTGGGCAATAAAATAAGGGCAATATCAACAACTTTTGGACACCATTAAACCAACGGAAAATGATTATTCGGCAATGTTATGTACAAAAATACAAATAATTGGCATCTATCGCAGGAGATGGCGAACTATGGAAGGGGAGAAGTGAGGCTTTTGCCCTGCAGTGGGACACTACAGGCTCTAAACATAGTATTAAGTCTGGTAAAATACCTTCGAGATTGGTGCAGGAACGGTTAATTCATTAGGAACCTGTTGCCGCCGACGCACGGGTTGTGCAGTTAGATCTTGATAACTTTCACAACGCTTTCGCCCTAGTCGTTTAGAAATTGGAACCTTTTTGATATTTGGGCTGGTAAAGCTGTTGTGGCGCTTGATTTCCTGAAACCCCAAGTCAATTTGTAGGTACCTACTGAAGCTGTGGCTGAAGTCTATTATAATGATTTATAATTTATAATATTTTACTTACGATATCCTCTTCCATAACTTTGAAACAAGTCAACACGGTTTAATTATTAATGTTAATAGAAACTTATTTACGACGCTTGTTACGATGGTAAAAGTCGCTATAATTATAAATCTCGATTTTCTAATAAAGACTGAGGGTAGATGAAAAACGACCTCACCATCAAGCAACAAGCAACCATCATCCACCATCAATCCATTTGACATTTCATTTCATTGGCAGTGATTGACAGTAAAGCTGTCATTTTGTGATTTGACGTTTGTCTTGAATTTGTATTGTCAGTCGTTCCTTCTTCGTCCGAAAAATTGTGAAAAAGTTGGTGCTCGAATGCAAAATAAAATAAAATATTACCTATTTTAATTTATTGGATTTGTAATTATAATAATTATGTTTATAATGTTTCACTAAATTGTGTGTTTTGTGTTTTTTGTGAGAATATCTATCGAAAATGTTGTTTGGATCTTTGGAACCTACTTTTTCAAAGGTGAGAAAACAATCCAGAACGCATTTAGTGGTGTAATTTTAATGAAATATTAGAATAAAATCGTACTTAAACGTTTCACTTCACCGATTTGCAAGCTTGCTTCTTATATGCTGTAATACCTATAAATGTGTCGGTAAATTTTAATATATCTTATATAAACATTTAAAATATTGAAAAAAGAATACAAATAATCCTCAATCATTTACAAAAGAAAACTATAAGAAAACTATTAAAAAGGTAATCAATAAATACGTACGCACTTAGTGTATGCAATCATTCTAGTGATGAATGATGCAATGATGACTGAATAAAATCAACAGAATAAAAACCATTGGAACTAGAAATCATAAGGGTACCTTAAGGAACAGCCACACTCGGAAGCATTCCTCAGTGAAACTATAGTCTTCTTCTTTGTATTGATAGCATAAATTATAGGAGACTTGATTAGGTAGGGTTAAATAAGGCCACTCTAGTATGCTGCCAGGTCTTTGGCATTGTTATTAGCTGACTTTAGGTCAGTCAACATACAGCCATCAGGGCTGCATGGCCATGTGAAGAGGTGTAGTGACAACAACTGCACTGAATTTGACATGGATCAATCATGCCCATTCTTCCCAGGTGCATCCTTTGAAACTAAAGTTAATCAATGCTTAGTCTCGCAGTTTTCTTTTTACATGGTATCATTTCACCACTTTTGTTTCCTGTGAGTGGCTTATCAGTCTAAGATGTAACACTCCTGTCTAGAAGATACCTGTTCACTCCACACTTGAAGACACATGTCAGGAAATATAGACTGATTCTAGGTAGGATAGGCAACTGATTCCTTTGTGTCCACTAAGAACTGACAACTCATGATAATAAGTCCTCACTAATCTAAAAGAAAAGATTATATTTTGATAATTATTTTTAATGAAAAAACTCTGAAACTATTTGATTGATTTTGATAAAACTTGATATGGGGATACGTTGAATCCTTGACAGTAAAATGATCTATTTTTTATGACAATGTTCCTACTGGATTAGCTAGGTTACCATACTAAAGTTATATAAACTGGGATATTTACATTTATTTTGTGGAGCTCTATATTTCTATACTGTTACAAGCACCGTGTTTACAATGAGGCTAAGTGCGGAAACAGCCCCGTAAAACTAAACTAAACTAAACCGTGTTTACAAGACTTCAACTACATTCCTTGGTACAAGCACCCTGTTTTAAAATAATTTTAGTAGTTAATAAAACCGTGTTAGTTTAGAATAAATAAATAAATGTTGCAGGACAATGCACAAAGCGTCATCTAGCCCTAAGCTAAGCACCTAGACTTATTTTATGGTAGCTAGTAGGTAGGTAGGAAGGTAGTAGAGTTCGTCAACCTAGTAATACCATAATTTTATTGTGGTTGTTTCAGCCAAAACACCGACATGCAGCAATATGTGTGCTGTCAGCTATCAACATCATGTCCTTGGTCGCTACGGCCAATCTAGTGCTAGTCCTCAACCCGGAAGACAGGTAACTATTAAATTTACAAAATATTACGTCATGTTTAATTACTTAATGGGCTTGATATTCAATAGAATATCTATTATCTAACTTTTTGAACTTACACAATTTGTAATTATAGTAATTATTTTCCTGGGTCTTCATCGCGTATTTTTTTTTAGGGGATCTGTATCCAAAGGTTAAAGACGGACAGTGAAATCTTAGTAATAGGGTTACAAAAATGTACTGTCCGTCCATCTGTCTGTTATAGCTAGACTGTTGAAATTTTCACAGATGATGTATTGCCGTTGCCGCTATAACAACAAATACTAAAAAAATAAATAAGTCGGAATCTCATAAAACATGGTATCGTGCTTTGTGCGCGGGCCCGACTCGCACTTAGCCGGTTTTTTTATTTTTTTATTACTCTTACGGTTACCTCGGCGTTTCGACTGTTACATAGTGGAGAGGTAAATATGTAACATAGTCGAAACTTCGAGGTAAGAGAAATAAAAAATACGCGATTAAGACCAGGGAAAATAATGACTATCTATGACGCAACCGAGCTGAATTCATGAAACATTCATTATACACGGGTTGCTATCGCGTCCAAACTTATTTCAATTTAATCCTACGACCATGATTGGTGCGAATCGATCGAAACCTCGGGTAAATATTAAAATAACTAGTAGTTATAACGCGATAACGACCTGCGTTTGTTATCACGTTAAATTTCCAAATTAAAAAAAAAATAATCCATGAAGATCCGTAGCGCGGCGGACGAAACTATCTACCTACGAAGATTGCGGGTTCCATTCCCCCCCTGTCTTATTTACTTTCGCGCCTTAACCGCTGAACCAATTTTGATACAAGATATTAGGGCTGCAGGGCTCTGGACACGGTCGACTAAGCTGTAGCTGGGTAACTCCATCCTCACGCAAAAGTAACCAAGCTTATTATTGAAAAAAAAATCTAATTATTCACAGAAATGTATTTAACCCAGATAGTTGTTGAGACCTCGTTTTCGTTAGATTCTTAGAAAACTATGATGTAATATGTACGTAATAGTTTTTTAACACATTGACGCCAAGCCCAAAAAGATTTCGGTTTTTGGGTGGCCTGGTTTATGTCATCCTTTCTTAGTTCTCGCCTGTGTCCTAAGAGTAAAAAAAAATAAAAGAGTAAAGTAGTTTCAGAGCTCTATTGATGAGTATTTTTATCTCTTCTAATATTATAAAGCTGAAGAGTTTGTTTGTTTGTAAGCGCTAATCTCAGGAACTACTGTTGGGTCATTCCACGGGAAATGGGAAAATGAGTTATTTTTTAAAATTAATCTGATTAAAACCTATTTATGCTTAACGAAATGTATATTAGTTAAATTTACATGAGCTGTAAATTGTTTTTCGAAAAAAACAAGGGAAATGATTTTTTTTACTATGAGAAGTTGTTGTATATCTGCAAACAAGTAAGTACGTTTTTTTGCATCGTATTGGCGACACTGTTTTTGGCCCTTTTGTTTTACATTTTCAACCAAACAGCGTCGGAGAGTGAAAATAATTTCGTATATTTTAATTTGACATAAAAATACAACGGGAAAAGGTAAGAATTTTACTCTAAAACTCATGAGTAGAATAAGCATGTAGCTTGTCCCACCAGTCACACTAAAACATACATAAGTTGTATTTCTACCTTCAAAATTTGTCGTACTATAAAGCAGCTTTTTGGAAAGTAAGAATTGGCTAATTGTTGAACGTTTTAGCATATTATTCTGGTGCAAGGTGTTAAGGGGTGGGTAAGAGGTGGTTTTAATTTTTGTGTCCCACCAGTCACAGTGACTGGTGGGACATTTTATTTAAACCTGTTAAATGGCTTGCACTAAGCATTTGTTACCCGTTTTTATGCTTTTTGTGAGTGTGATTGCTTTATCTATTGTTAAGATAAATGCTGCTGAGCGAAATAGGAAATTTAGGGAAAATTTAAAAAGTGATGAAAGTAAATGAAAAACTGCTATATATAATAAAAAATATTTGATCAAAAACGAGCCCGAGTAAAGTTCTACGTGAAAGTATTACGGCTGCTAGAATACAGTGGAGAGAGACAGAAAAGCTATGTAAAAGAAGACAAAGAGAAAAGAAAAAGTTAGAGACACTAAAAAATGGATGTGTTTCAACGTTTGGTTCCAAAAACCAATAAATACTAAATAAAATGGTTGTAAAAATGAAAAAAGCTCTTCCTGCAAATTCAACCAAAAAGACAGCTGTACTGATGCGAGTTTTAAAAGAAATCGTACCAACGGAGACTATACCTCGAAGTGATAAAACAGTTAAAATTATAGCCATAACGGATGAGACAAAGAAGTTAGTCATAAGAAAGTACTATGTTGATTTTTTCTCATAGATTTTAATAAAAATTGTTATAATTGGTTTTGTACTGTCTTAATAATTAATTAATAATGCTTTATATGTCATAAAAACAAGTTATTTTTAGCCAATTTCGTGCTTGTCCCACCAGACACAAAACGATGTCCCGCCAGTCACAATTTTTACCGTCTATATTTTCTTGTAAAAATTAAGCTTGGTGCTAATTTTTAGTTCATGCTAAAGTTCATTTAATCATTTCATAGCATAAACAAAGACATCTTGCTATGTTTAGTATTTTGGCTAAAATCTCCATTAACCGTGCAGAAGGCGGAGGTGAGGTATTTTTTACTGTCCCACCAATCACACTCCTTTAAACGCGACAATATCATACAAATACATACATACGTTACATTTTTTAGTATTCGTTTCATAAGTTGGTTTATAGTCTATTGTAAAATACCTATTTGATCATTATATTAGATTAAAATAGAAAGTTACAAGTTTAAACATTTGGAATTCTGGAGTAAACTGTCCCACCAGTCACTATGGAATGACCCTGTTTCGAATTGAGAAATTATTTTTGTGTTGGATAGTCCATTTATCGAGGAAGGCTACTTTATCCCGATATTGTCACGGGGTCGAGAGTTACGCGGGTGAAACCGCGGGGCGCAGCTAGTCTTTTATATACAATGTGTTTCAGCGAAGGGGTTTTAATACGAAAGGGGGTTGTTATAGACGTATAGGCGAACAACTTTTGAATATTTTATATGAAATAGCTGATTTTCAAGTAAATTATCGAAAAAAAGTTCGAATTTCCAAAAGTCGTAGAACAAAATTGGTTCGCCTAGACGTCTAGAACAACCCCCTTTCTATAAAACCCCTTCGCTGAAACACATTGTATACACTAGCTGCGTCCCGTGGTTTTACCCGCGTTAGTGTCTTGATTTCCTAAAAACACAGAATACATAATAATTAGTACGTATTTCAAATTTCAACAAGCCTTTTTACCCCTTTAGAGATATAATTACCTAAAATACCTTAATAATTCTCCTCTACACCCTAAACGTAACCCCCATACGAAGTTTCAAACTTGTAGCTCTTGTAGTTTCAGAAATTTCTTGGTGAGTTTTCTCTTTTTATATTATCTCGTAGGAATACCAGGATAAAAAGTTACATCAAAATTTCAAATTTCAAATCAAAGTTTCGGAGCCTCGTTACAAACATAAAAACAAAAAAATCTCATCATCTTCCTGCCCTTATCCGAATTTATTTGGGGTCGGAGCAGTATGTTTTCTTCTTCCATTCACTTCTATTAGTCGTCATCTCATCGTTCACATTAATCTGTCTCATTTCTTGTCTAAACAAAAAAAAAAAAAAACTAAAAAATCTATCTAAAAATCGAATAAAAACAAAAAAATCTATCCTCTATATAATATTAGTGTAGATAGATTACTCTTTTTAATATGAATGTAGATTTTCTAGATTAAATAAAATCTAAAATGTTTTAACCAGATTTTCGCGCAATTTTGGCTAGGTAGGTAACATATTTAGGTATATTAAAGTAGGTACCTACCTACATTTATTTCTTGTTATTATAAACAACACATTGTTTGATGTAATTGTTTTGTTTACGAAACGTACTTCTGTATCAATTGTGTGTGAAGCGGCTCATAATGTAATTTAGTTTTATCATTTCGACCTCTCTTCTTCTTGTTGCCCAATTTATTTGGTTCGTACAGAGACGCTGAAGATTGCGGGTTCGATTCACGCCTCAAATATTTTTGTGTGGATGTCTGGGTGTTTCTGTATGTATTTAGAAAAGACCAACAGCGTCCTGATCTTGTGGGAATATCGGGATAAAAAGTAGCCTATAGAAATAACTTTCAATAAATCAATGTACTTATCTTCATTTCAAGTTTCATCAAAGTTAGACCAGTAGTTTCGGAGCCTATTTGTTACAAATATAAAAATCTTTCCTCTTTATTATAGAAGTGTTGATTTCATTACAATCAGTCTAGTAGTTTCGGAGCATATTCGTTACAAACAAAACAAAACCTTTCCTCTATAAGTTATTAGTGTAGAAGATAAGAGAGACTACACGGTAGAAAATCAAAGTTGAAAGAAAGTAAGTAAGAAAAACATTATTAGACCACCACACGACATTATAAAAGAAGAAAACAATGAACAACAGAAAGAAAAAAATATATAATTTCGATAAACCCATCATGACGGATGAACTTAGTTGTAATATTATCACCGTAACCAATAAATTATAAACATTATACAGAAAACCGTATCTAAATCTGTTCAGCCATTTTGGAGATAAATGGGAATATTTGAGTGTACAAACAAAAATCCTCTCATCCTAAATGCATGCTTATACCGTCCTCCGTTCAGTGGGTAACTAGGTAATAAGATGAACCGTATCACAAGGCAGTCGTCAGGAGCCGTGTGCCGGTAACCAGCTCCCATAGACAAGATTACTTTCTATTAGCGATATCGCTAATCGGCAGATTTTTAACACCCTTTTATTAGTTTCATTTTATATGAAACTAGCTGCGCCCCGCGATTTCACCCGCGTAAGTCCCATCTATTGGGTGTACACAGCGCCATCTATTGGGTGTATTTGCGACCTAGATGTCAAACAATATTGAAGAATTTTATCGATGAATCAACGTACACCGCCATCTATGAGAACTTCATAAAACTAAACAGTAAATAAATACTTGCTTAAGAATAGAAGAATTGCTTACGAATAAAATGTATCAATTAATGGTTATTAGTTGATACATTTTATTCGTTTACATTCACGACATAAGCGAATAATTGAGATGATAACTATCCTATCGAGTAAGTTAGACCAAAATACGGGTACATGTGAAATTGGATTGAAATCGGTTCTGTAGTTTGGAGTTTATTGGCAACATACATCGTGACACAAGATTTTTATATATACAGATTGACGTAAGATAAAACTTGTCTATTTCTTCTTCTCTAACGCAAGACCACGTGACTTTTCGTTATCATAAGTCAATTTCATACAAATAAAATCTATCGATTGGCGATATCGCTAATCGATAATCTGCAATCTTGTCTAAGGAGCTGGATCCGCCTCAGCAATTAGCTGTAACTGCATGATGCAGCTACATTACTGTGCCTTCAGATGGCACAATGGTCACCATTCCGGACTGCCAAACACAGGGTTGCGAGTTCGATTCCCGCTTCAGACAAGTATTTATGCTTAGATATTTGTCTTTTGTCTAGTTGTTTCTATCAGGCTCCTCGCGACCATGACTATTGTAACATAGTCGAAACGTCGAGGTAAGAGAAATAAAAATAAAAAATACGCGATTAAGACCCGGGAAAATAATTACTATGGTTGTTTCTATGTATTATAAGTATGTATTTACAAAAGAAAAGTGTATAAGTAGTATATCCCTTGTCTAGCACCAAGCACAAGTCTAGTTACTTAGCTTGGGGCTAGATGGCGATGTGAAGAATTTCCCGCAATGTTTATTTATTTATCTTTTTTTATTTATTTATTTATAAATAAAAAGATAAATATTTTTGCAATACAAAAACTGGAATTATAGCGCCCTAATCACACGCCCGGCGACTTAAACCTTATAACGAAGCTCTGCCCCCTTAGACAAGATTGTTTTCTATTAACGATATCACTAATCGACAAATATTAATTTTTATATTTTTGGACGAAATTGCCACCAGCCAACGAAAAGTCGCGTAACCTTGCGTTAGAGAAAAAAAAATGGTGGATAAGTTCCATCTTAGACTAATTTTATACAATGGTTTATGTCAATTTTATACAAATAAATTTATTGATTGGCGATATCGCTAATAGAAAGCAGTCTTGCCCAAGGGGGTAGGTCTGGTTAATGCAAAACACACGAATTTGTTGTTAGATAATGAAGGAAAACGTAAGGTAGGTAAGTTACCTAATTATAAGGTGCCACCATATGTATTAGTCACGGTGTCACGGCTATCAAGTAGCCAAGTTACCTTATTGATGCGTTCAGTATTGCATATAGTCTATTAAAATGTTACATTTGGGATTGCATTTGTTAGAAGTTAGAAGACACAATTTTCCTGCAACCCCAAGACGACGAGGGTCATAAGCCCACAAACTTGGATTTAAGGTGAAAGGGTACCGGGGGCTCTCTCCATACAAACGTAGTCGACTGTTTCCTCCCTGGATAATGACATTAGCACACATATTTTTGTTGCATTAAACCTATAACTGCCATGACTGTGCCCCTAAGGGCCCTACCTCACTGGAATCGCTGGCCGGCTACGTTGCCACTGGCTACTGTCTATCACAAAAAAACAAGTGCGTCCTTCCTCATTGGCGACCTCGTTGGTCGTTGGACACTGAGTGCGTGAGGAGGATACATGTAAACATTTTACTGGCTACTGTCGCTACGAGCGGTGTTGGCTTAGTGGTAGATACCTCGACTTTCATTCTGAAGGCCGTGGGTTCAAATCCCTACCGGCCGTGCACCAATGTATTTTTCTTAAGAAAAAATTATGTGCGCTAATTGACATTGCTCTTACGGTGAAGGAAAACATCGTGATGAAACCCGCGGCTTAGTTGGCTCCAGAAGTATTGACAAGTTCTCTCCTCTGGACATGGTCGACTAAGCTGATAGGGTAGTAGGCAAGCCTACTCCATCCTCACGCAAAAAGGACCCAATTAAAAGGGTCCAATGGCGGAAAACAGCCCGTATACAAGTACAAGTACAAACCCAAGTATCCTGTCTCCACATAGCTCCCTGTCATTTGTGGCTACGCTTCCAAACTGGTGACGTCGCCACACCGTCGTCGTCAGGTGAAGTAATTTCATACATTTCAATACGAATTAGTTGGATACGAATCCGGCAATGCCGCCATGGCGTCCGGGTGAGGTAGGACTCTAAACCCCCTTGACATTCAAAAAGTTAAATAGCAACCTCAAACAAATGCACGCTAAGTTTAAAAAAATATACGTAAATGTGACCAAATTGTGTTCCGAAAGTATACGCTTTCCGCCCCCTCCGACTTTGTGGACCGAACGAGGCTGGGTTTTAGTCAACGAGAGCCTTAAAACTGACCTCTAATATCTCCTAAGTATAACAATATGTTTATTGTCATAGTATCTATTATATCTCCATAGATTACGTTATCAGCTGTCTGTATACTTGCACCGACGGTTATCCATCTCGAGATGTTTACATTACGCTTTATGAAACGATTTAAAACTCTGATAAATTGGTGTATCTGGAACATTTTTCTACGTAAACACTGAGTTATTGAGCTGAGATTTGAAAGAAGTTTTAAATATGGAAGCCTTGCACACAGCGCCATCTAGCGCACATCTAAGTTAGTACACATATGGATGCTAAAATCATTACATAGTATAAAACAAAGTCGCTTTCCCCTGTCTGTCCCTATGTATATTTAGATCTTTAAAAGTACGCAACGGATTTTGATGCGGTGTTTTTTAATAGATAGAGTGATTCAAGAGGAAGGTTTTGATACATAAAACAAAACTACCACGCGTACGAAGTCGCGGGCAACTAGTAACAGCTAGTAACGTATAAAATACTCCTTACTCCTTGTAAAGTTCTGACGATCATACAGGAACTCTTCAACCCCTCAACCACTTCTATTCAAAAATGTTTGAGTCGTTCTACTGTGAAGGAGGAACAAACTGTCACTCTCTAAGCCCCTATACAAAATTTCATTGATTCCACTGTCATTCTACCGTGTAGAAGAGAAAAGCATTAAAATATACAAGAAATATATATGACTATAAAATATATGATTATTTATTAATTTATAGAATATCAATGAAACGTGGCGGTGCGTTGACGTGTCTCGGGTTCGTGTACTTCATGACGCTGTTCGAACTGCTGAACGTAGTCGCGCTGTACACCGGAGCCGGTGCCCGGCTGCGGCACAAGTACACTCTCACTAGCGGGGACGTACTCGATATTAATAACAAGTAAGTCAATACCAATATAACGCGGCGGTGCGTTGACGTGTACTTCAAGACGCTACATTAACATCCCATTAAAACATATTGAGTGTGAACCTGGAATCTTATATATTAACAACTATTGTATGCTGAGTCTTGTATGCTATACTCCAGGGTTGTATCAGCAGTCCAGGCCGCGTTCTGCGTGCTGACTGGCGCGGTGGTGTGCACGTACTCGTGCTCGCGAGACTTCCTTCACACCTCGCACTATATGTCCGAGGCTTACGCCTGGTTCGGAGCTGCCTACTTCTTCTACGATATATGGTCTATGTATATGGTGAGTTGTTTCTAACTTTAAACATAGTAATAAACATATTATTGTTGCCCACACAAACTTTGCTATTAAACTTGTTTTTATAAAAGGCTGTTAAGTGTTGGCTTCGTCTCCAACGCATCTTTCAAAGGTTTGGGCTTCATGGCCCGTGATATGGGACACATATTATTTATTTATAAACATAGCTACGCTCCACAGTTTCTTACGCGTAAGTTTTTTTATCCCTTTAGAGGTCTAATTTCCAAAAAAACCTTTATTAGTACACGCTTACGCCACATACGAAGTTTTAGACTTGTAGCTCTTGTAGTTTCAGATATATCGTGATAATAAAAACGTTTTAGTATCTTATTCAGTAACTGACATTTTGGATATTCTTATTCAGTAACGAATAATAATACGTTTCAGACCAGGTTGGAAAGTACTTGCACAGGCGAGAATCTTATGTTTTACTCCCCAATGACACAATCGTACTATTTAGCGGGGCGTTGCTGTTACTATTAAACTAGGGGCACTCTAATGTTGGTCAAGAATAGCCCATCAGCTCCAAATAATTTCTCCGTAAAGCAGGTATTAGTTGCATGATTTATCGATTTATTTTCCAGGTCCATATCCAAATGACTCATAACAATTCGCGTGCGAAAATTCGCGCACAATCCGCGGAAAGTGTGCCTTCCTTCCTGTCATACTGCACACACGAGCCCGTCATACTCTTCCATCATTTGTTCATCGGCGGGTTCGGATTTCTCGTAATTGTCGTAAGTATTTTTTTACCGACTTTAAAAAGGTTGATGTAAGAATGATGATTTTTTTGTTAGGGCCATAAGGGTTAAACTAAAGAGATTTTAGGAAATAGCCCCGGAGGTCCAATTCAAAATTCGACATGTATATTTTTTTTTACAAAAAAATCACATACTGGACCCCGGATCCTCAGCGATGTCGAGGTCGCGAAATCATTGCGGTTTCTCGGCCGAATCGAGACGATCGCTTTGAACCAAACTGGCCAGAAGTCGCGAGGCCTTTCCCACAATCCAGGTTAACTACCTAGAAAAACAATGTATATTTGGACATCTTTGTTATGAGCCAATTTAGTTTACTCTCAATCTATACTAATATTATAAAGCTGAAGATTTTGTTTGCTTGTTTGTTTGTTTAAACTCGCTAATCTCAGGAACTGCTAGATCAAATTGAAAAATATAGGCTACTTTTTATCCCGATATTCCCACGGGATCGGAACTTACGCCAGTAAAACCGCGGAGCGCAGCTAGTCCTACTAATATTATAAATGTGAAAGTTTGCGTGTGTATGTTTGTTACTCTTTTACGCTAAAACTACTGAACCGATTGCAATGAAATTCGGTATGGAGATAACTTGAGGCCTGGACCTAACATATAGGCTACTTTTTATCCTGATATTCCCACGGGATCGGGACTTGCGCGGGTGAATCCGCGGGGCGCAGCTAGTTTAATAAAATGATTCAATATTCCAGTATTTCCGCGGCAACCTGGGCGACTGTACCTTCGGCTTCGTATACCTAATGGAGCTGTCCACACCCTTCGTGTCAGCCCGAGGGATCCTCTCCCGGCTCCGGCTGAAGGCGTCCCCGGCGTACGTGGTGAACGGACTGGCCATGTTGGGGACCTTCTTCGTGTGTCGAGTCATCAGCCTGCCCTATGTCTGTTTCATATACAGCAGGACTTTGGACCTCTCCTATATTGAGGTGAGGACTTTTGTCGTACACTAAGTACTTGGTCTAGGTTGTAAGGTCTGAGATGTCAAAGTCGATTTCTTATTAATTGATCATACCTTTAAAATATGGTAAATAGATAGATAGATAGATAACTTTATTTGAACAACACAGGAAGAAACAGAACACGTTATACACAAAGTAAAGTAACAGCTGGAAAGCAAAAAAGAAAATATCTAAAGCTAGAAAGTAAAACCCCATGAGTTTCTATTGGCTTCTTCTCATTGGTGGGTGCGTTCCAAAGACACATATCCTAACTAAATTTTAAGACGTTTGCAAGTGGTTAATTGTTTTTAAGTTTGTCTACGCTTCCGTTATACCGAAATACCTTCGGGATCAGGTCAGAAATTTGAGTAAATAAATTTGAAACTAAATCTTAGACAAAGATATTCTAATTTGTCTCTTTCTTAAAATAAGGCCTAAGATAGTTGATTGAATCCGGCGTTACTTTTCAGAACTCCACAATATCTGTAATGGAAGTATTAATATTTAGTTTTTAGTTCGGAGCCTATGCAATGTGCCCCGTACATTTGAATAAAATTTTTATTAAAATTGTTTCAGGCAATAAAAACTCTACCGATCGGCTGCAAGATATCAATCTGCATACTCCTCCTACCTCAACTATACTGGTTCTATCTTATGTCAGCTGGTGCGCTCAAAATATTCTTCAAGAAGGACAAGAAGCCGGAAAAAAAGCCCTCGGAGAAGAAGTCCCTCGATAGTAAGTCCCCGGGGACTTTGGCCGCGGACAAGTCCGTGTTCTCCGGCGGAGATGTCATCGACAAACGTAGTTGACGCCGAAGACGCCGCAATGGCAGGTATCGTGATAAATAACAGAGAAGTTACTAATTTTACAGCGGTAGGATTCAAACCGGGACTCTAACTTGCGTCCTAGCATCAGTCAAACACGTGTAGGTACCGAGAGTCGTAGATTCGAATCCTGTCCGCGTATTTTTTGCTTTATATATCTTTGGGAGGTGGATTTTTTGTTTGTTTTGAGGCCGTAGCTTTTATTATTTTTAATTTTATTATTCTTAATTTTATTCTATTTTTATTTTACTGTGTGTTTACAATATTGTTAAAGTCACGTATGCGTGTGATTACAATTTCCTGTTTCGCTGAACCTCGAGTTGGAGTATCTTGAGTCACCAAGATACGTCCACCATCTTTAATTGCCGACATTTTTTATTATTTCATTTTAAGTAGGGGGCTAAAATCTCTAGCTACGGCCAAAGTCAATATAGTAAGTAGTTGTTTTTGACATTAATTTAGGCTATTTTAGGCTATAAAAATAGCCAAATTAGCCTAAATGTTATTCTAAAAATTGTTACCGTTATATTAATTAGAAAATACTAACTTCGCCCTGCGGTTTCGCGCGCTTTATGTCCATGTTACTGTATATATTTTTAGATCTATTGAAATATAAACAGACAAACTTTCACATATATAATATAAGTTGGCAAGACTTGAGAGAATATTTATTAATTACTCTAATTTATTTAATGTGCATATAGAAACCAAAAGCAAAATGCCTTTCGTCTAGAATTAAAATGGGTAATTTTAGAATATTATAAATGGGATTTTTGCCTAATCATGTATTTATTTCTGTTTATATTTGTATGTATGTTTTATTTATTTTCTTTAGTTTGTTTTATTATTAAAAAAACTACATTGTTTTTCTACTACTTTTCTTATTTATTTATTTATTCGGAGATCCAACAGCTATTATATACTTATAAAAACATAGTGTAACAACAGAAAGCCAATTACAGGATCTCACGGGTAAAAAATGGTGTAACTCAAACATTCTTACTATTATTTTTTATTTCCTTCCAAGTACAAACATTTTATCCTTTCCTCCTTTATTATAAGAATTGAATATTTTTTAATAACTCTTAACAATTTTAATTATCAGCGACAGGCATTTTGCTTTTTGCTCTTATTTGTTAACCTTAATTATTTTTATAGCTCAAATATGTGAGTAGGGTTTTTATGTTATTTTGTGGCACAAAGATCTAAATAGCTGTTTATTTTCTTATATACATACTTAGTAATACTGGGACTCGATAATCTATCATACTTACTTGCTTTAGTTAGTCGCGGATATTCTACGACCCAGTTGGCACAATGGTCTGCCAAACACAGGGTTGCGGGTTCGATCCCCGTCTCAGACATGTAAATGTCTGAGACGGGAATCGAACCCATGCTTAGATATTTGTCTGTGGTCTAGTTGTTTCTATGTATTATAAGTACATATTTACAAAAGAAAAGTATATAAGTACGTTGTCTAGCACCCATAACACAAGTCTAGTTACTTAGCTTCGGGCTAGATGGCGATGTATGAAATGTCCTGCAATATTTATTTATTTATGTGTTTCTATCATTTTCACCTCGTTATGAAAGCTGCAGTCCGAGTTAGAAAAACAGCGCAATAAAAAACCGGCCAAGTGCGAGCCGACTCGCGCACGAAGGATTCCGTACCATTATATTCTGGTTTTTTTATTTGTTGTTATAACGGCAACAGAAATACATCGTCTGTGAAAATTTCAATTGTATAGCTATCATGGTTCATGAGATACAGACAGACAGACGGACAGAAAGACAGTCTCAGTAATAGGGTTCCGTTTTTATGGAACTTATTAGTACTTTTAGTAATAAGGTACGAAACCCATAAATTGACATATAGCCGCGCGTATTGGCATATAGTCGTAGATACGACTGACTGAAGCAAGTATGATAGTGTTATTGATTTCAACTCTTAGTCTATATTATAAACATATTATTATGTTGAACTAATTATTTACTTCAAAATCTGCATTTCTTTGTATTTCTAAGCAATTTAATATTTATACAAATATTATAAAGAGAATTGAATACTCGACCGATTTTGATAAAACTTGGTATGAGAGTACATTGAACCTTTTGGAGGAACCTTTGCTACTTTTTAGCCCGATATTCCTACCGGATCGGGACTTACGCAGCTAGTTTTTAAATAAATTATTAATTATAATCATCACCATAACACAAGCCTAGTTGCTTAGCTTAGATGAAGGTAGATAAGAAATAATTAACTAGAGATTCCGGAATAAAAATATCCGGTGCTAAATTCCATGATTCAATGTATCCTCATACAAAGTTTTATCAAAATCGGTTCAGTAGTTTCAGTATAGAAACATACGTTCAAAACTTCATTAAATATTAGTGATATAGATTTGTAACGAGGCTATTTCATGTTTAAAAGTTTATTTGCTTTTTGCGAAAATTAACAAAATGGCGATTTTAATGTACGACTTCTTTTACATTGTTTACCAAAATTATACTGTATTAGTTATAGAATAAGATTGAAAATGGCACTAAAACTAATGCTTCGAAACTTATCTTCCAAAGTTAAAGGGTTTTTTTATAGTAGTTTTATAATTTGGGGCCTAATTTGGTCACGATAGACATTTTATTTTAAACTACCAACCAGTTTTAACCGAATTAGTCCCGATCGCGCGGGTAATTCGGGATCCAAAATATATGTCCTTCTCCATCCCTTAAGGTGAAAGGGTACCGGCGCTCTCTCCATACAAACGTAGTCGAATGTTTCCTCCCTGGATAATGAGTCTAGCACAAATATTTTTGTTGCATAAAACCTATAACTGCCATGACTATGCCCCTATGTCTTGGTTTTTTTTTCATTTACTAATTATCTATTAAAGATTAAAAAAAAACAATAGGGTCATGATCATGGCAGTTATAAGTTTTATGCAACAAAAATATTTGCTCTAGTGTTAGTATTCAGGGAGGAAATTCAGAGTCGGCTACGTTGTTATGGAGAGAGCGCCGGTACCCTTTCACCTTAACTATGCGGATTTTCACCCAAATCGGTCCAGTCGTTTGACCATGAAGATAAACAAATATACAAAAAAACTTTTCTTATAACTACTTCTTCTCGTCGTCTTCTATTTAGATATATCTCTATGGCTCAGCGCCGCTCGGTTATTGTGTGACGCGATAATTCGATTTTTATTTTGATGACGCCATTTTGTTTCCGAGTCCCGTTTTTACCCTTTAGGTAGGGAACCCTAAAACATGATAAATATCCCGTATTAAGTAACTTAGTGAGAATTACTTGAAACGTTTTCCATTTTATGCATTTCTTGACTTCCTAATATACAAAAAGCTATTTATTTTCGTATTTAAATACACTTAAGGTGACTTGCGCGACTGTGTGCTTAAACATATTTAGTTTAATTCTAAATGCATTTAACGTGTAATCTAAAAATATATACAATAAACCCAGTTTGACACTTTGACAGTTGGTTAATAAGGTGTTAAACGCATTTATGGTGTGCAAGTCAACCTTTAACTAATTATTTCCATTTATTACTTCTAGGTTAATGTTTTTAAAGCTATACATTATAATACTGTTTCTTCCGTTTAACTATGAGTGCACTAGAACCGAGTAGACTCGGACCTTGTATGGACACTAGTTATCCGAGGGCACTAGTATAGTTTAACTATGAGTGCACTAGAACCGAGTAGACTCGGACCTTGTATGGACACTAGTTATCCGTGGGCACTAGTATAGTTTAACTATGAGTGCACTAGAACCGAGTAGACTCGGACCTTGTATGGACACTAGTTATCCGAGGGCACTAGTATAGTTTAACTATGAGTGCACTAGAACCGAGTAGACTCGGACCTTGTATGGACACTAGTTATCCGAGGGCACTAGTATAGTTTAACTATGAGTGCACTAGAACCGAGTAGACTCGGACCTTGTATGGACACTAGTTATCCGAGGGCACTAGTATAGTTTAACTATGAGTGCACTAGAACCGAGTAGACTCGGACCTTGTATGGACACTAGTTATCCGAGGGCACTAGTATAGTTTAAACCTCGCTTAGCGATAAATATAATATACATGGTTGATGGTAACTATATAAGCAAGCGGTTGAAAAATTTGTTCTACGACTTTCAGAAATTACAAATTCTTTTAAAAAGTCTGTTATTCCTTGTTCCTTAAACGAAGAGGTCATCTATACATATAAAATGCTTTGTCCTGACTGACTGACGGATCAACGCACAGCCTAAACCGCTGATCGTAGAGACCTGAAACTTGGAGAGTGTGTTCTGTGTGTGACGGAGGCATCCGATAAGAAAAGATTTTCGAAAATTCTATCCTTACGGGGGTGAAAAAGGGGGGCAAAGTTTGTATGGGACAACGTGACTCCTTGGTCCATTTTTGATTTCTACGCGAAGAAAGTCGCGGGCAAAAGCTAGTTAACCTTAAGATTATACTTATTTTTTAAGTTTAATTCTAAGTCTGAATTACCTTTTTTAATCAGCTGATTTATTGAATTTACATAACCTCAAAATATTAAAAAAAAAACGATATTCCGAAAGTCGTAGAACAAAAGTTATTTGTTGATCAACCGCTTGCTCATATAATGACCAATAACCATGTAGATAGAGCGAAATTATTTGTGTTAATTTTATTTCATATTTTTAATAGCGTCAACAATTGTTGGCTCATTTATCTGGCACTTATTAAAAGAAACTAAATTGCAGCTCTAAAGTTAAGTTAAAAGCAGCTGATAGCCTAAAGATCTGCCATTTTTGATTCTCTGGAAATGTTTTTTTAAAAGATAGAGTTATTGAATTCATAAGTTATCTTGTAGATTTTTTTATTTTTGTAATATGTTTTAAATTAATTGTGTTTTTTTAAAACTATGGGTCAGTATCAGTGGTACCATTTTCATGATAAACGACCTCTGTGGCTAAACACCCGCCTGAGACGCTGATGATTGCCGGTTCGATTCCCGCCTCGAAACAAATATTTGTATTTCCGTAAAGAAATATATGTTTTGATCTGGTTTTTGTATGTATTTACAAAAAATACAAATTATTTATCTAAATTTATTTTATCGCCTTCAAAGTAGGCCCCATCGCTTGCAATACAACATCTTCACCGCTTCACCCAGTCTTCCATACATTTTTCATAGGCTATTTGCGGTATGGCCTTTAGCTCATTCAGCGAATTTTCTTTTATGGCTTCTATCGACTCAAAACGTTTTCCTCGAAGTGGTAATTTTAACTTGGGAAATAAAAAAAGTCAGACGGAGCCATATCAGGTGAATACGGTGCTTGGTCGAGAACTTTTGTTGAATTTTTCGCTAAAAACTCTTTCACTATAATGGCTGTGTGTGATGGTGCATTATCATGGTGCAGCATCCATGAGTTGTGTTGCCACAAATCTGGACGTTTTCGGCGGATACTCTCACGCAAACGCTTCATGACGCCTAAATAATATTCTTTATTCACTGTTTCTCCCTCTGGAAGGAATTCGGAGTGAACCACACCACGGTAGTCAAAAAAAACTGTCAGCATTACCTTGATTTTGGAGCGACTTTGCCGCGGTTTTTTGGGTTTTGGCTCGTTTTCGAGACGCCATTCTGAAGACTGTTGGCTTGTTTGCATGTGGTACTCATAAACCCATGTCTCGTCGCCAGTTATTATACGTTTCATAAAGGTCGGATCCGTAGAAGCTCGGGAAACCATGTCTTCAGCGACATGCTTTCGCTGCGCTTTTTGAACAAAATTAAGCTCTTTTGGTACTAGTCGAGCGGCGACGCGTTTCATGCCTAAAATGTCAATGAGAATGTTGTGGACGGACTTAAAAGATATGTTCACCTCACTAGCCAACTCTGTCAGACTCATACGTCGATTTTCGAGCACTAGCTTCTTGATTCTGTCGATGTTTTCTTTGGTCGTAGCGGTTGAAGGTCTACCAGAACGAGGCAAGTCTACTACTACTTCTCGGCCTTCTTTAAAAGCCTTATACCATTCATAAGCCCTTGTTTTCGATATACACGATTCGCCGTAGGTATTTCGCAACATTTTTAGTGATTCGCCACATGAAATATCATTCGAAACACAAAATTTAAGGCACACTCTTTGTTCAACAATATTTTCCATTGTAAAAATCGCCGAGGACTCAAAACTATCACCAACAAAAAGTGTAGTTTAAAATAAATTAAATGACAGATCCCGCTCAAATTTTGCGCGCTTAATCAGTACAGTGCTACCAACATGCAGTAAAAAAATTAGAACGACCTCTTTTACGCGGGTCTTTTTATTGACATATTCCCGATACTTTTTACACAGAGTAGTATATGTTGGAACTAGTGTTTCCAAACTATAAACCGATAGTTTGACAACACTAATTTCAACAAAAATAATACTGCTAGCAGCGCTCCGGTGTTTCGCCCGCGTAACTCCCGATCCCGTGGGAATATCGGGATGAAAAGTAGCCTATGTTACTTTCAATTAATCAATGTATCCTCATACCAAGCTCCATCAAAATCGGTCCAGTAGTTTCAAAGCCTATTCGTTACAAACATAAAAACAAAAATCTTTCCTATTTATAATATGTATTCTATACATATAAAATGCTTTGTCCTGAATTACCTTCTGACTAAATGACGGATCAACGCACAGCCTAAACCGCTGATCGTAGAGACCCGTAACTTTCCTTTTTATAATATTAGTATAGAAGATATAAAATCAGCTATACTATCGATAGGCAACACTTATTGGAACCATTATTTCAACCTAGTTGTTTAGTTTGTGACTAGATGCCGCTGTGTGTAATGTCCCAATAGTAAATAGTATTTAAAGCAAATAGTCCCATTATCCAATGAAAATATTCGTTTTTAAATTGTATAGAAAGATATAGAACATTGAAGAGAATGTGGTCGAAGTGAAATTATTGTTATAATGCGATGCTTAGTAGACGATTAGTTAATCGTGACAACAAACCACGATTAGCTAAACAACGCCCGAATACTGAAAGGCTACTTAATCTTAAGCGGCGTTTAAATTGATATTTAAGCGTAGGCTTCAATAGAAAGCATACACTTAACTTAAATTTAAGCGCCACTTAAGATTAAGTAGCCTTTCAGTATTCCGGCGCAAATTAGTTACTATAGTGCGTGCCAGAGTCTTGTTGTTTACGTGTTGAATGTGTGTGAGGTTATATGGCACGCACTCTAATCGTTGAAATCGATAATCCTATCTTACTCGCTCCAGTTGGTCGCTGTTATTTCTGTCATTGAGGGTACTGTTATGTTGAAGATGCATAGCATGGCACAAGTAGATACGAAGTCGTGTGGCGTGAGCGAGACGGGGCGTGGTCACCTTGATTGACCAATCACGAGCCAAAGAACATAGATTAACTTCATCGATGTATCGCAGTGATGCATATTTCGACACGGAGGTGACATCACATCGACGTGCATTGTGCGATTTATCTTCGGCATAGTAAGGCATAGCCGTACCCTTAGTCTGCGGTTCGAAATAGACATTATTATAGCCACGTCCATGCGCCGTAAGAATTTTAATTAAATACGCTCACGCTAGTGCGGTTCAACCAGTTCAGACCACAGCCTTTATTTAAATGAAAATGACAGAAAAGATATTAGCGACCGACTGGAGCAAGTAAGATAAGATTTATTGATTTCGACGGTAAGTAGAGTTTATAATAAAGGGTGTTATTTAGTGACGTCGTAAACGAATTGATGTTACCAGTGTTGAAATATAATTAATTAAATTAATTAAACGTGTAGGTAGTTATATATTTTTTTATAGTTGCCGTTATTGTTGCAAGATGTATTTAAAAGATTAGAATATTGTATTAAAAAAAGATGGTGTATAAAGAATTTTGTAAAAAATAATATAAACATTATCGTGGTTTTGGGGTAAAAAAAATCGCGACCGAGGATTTCTATTTGGTAGCTATATTTCTACTGAAGTGGCAAAAAAATCTATTTGGTAGCTAAATTTGTACTAAAATGGCAACATTTTTTTAAATAAAAGTTCTTTATCTACCATCAAAGTTAGCTTTGCGGGTAGTAACAGTTAATATCTGAGATCTAATTAATGCCTACGCCCACTGTATCTATATCTATAGTAGAATTATTGACTCGCGGCAAACTGGGTCGAAGTGATAGGAACGGAACAGCGGTATTGGATTTAATTAAATGTGTATCTGAATAGAGAGCCCTTTTTTCTATAATTTATTGGCTGTGGCCGCGTAGTTCGATCAATTGGATCTCTTGAACTTTTTTTTTTCATTTATTTGATTGCAGAATCGCACTACCTGAACTATGTAATTGTGGGACAACATAGTTCAACTATATATCTTATGTATTTAAACGAGCAATTCTTGTATTTATACAATTTGTTTCAGCGAAGGGGTTCTAATACGAAAGGGGGTTGTTCTAGACGTCTAGGTTAACAACTTTTGTTCTACGACTTTTGGAAATTCGAACATTTCGTTCGAAGTTTTTGTATGAAACGGCTGATTTTCAAGTAAAAATTCCCTCAGAATTATCGAAAAAAAAAGTTCGTATTTCCAAAAGTCGTAGAACAAAAGTTGTTCGCCTAGACGTCTAGAACAACCCCTTTTCGTATTAAAACCCCTTCGCTGTAACACATTGTATACATAATCAGGATCTCGGAAACGCCTCCAACGATTTTCATGAAATTTAGTATTAGGCGGTTTCGGGGGCGAGGTCAAAAAAAAGTTAAATAACCAAGTAAAGCTAGGTCACCCAGGTGCTTATTATAATGCAACAAATAATAATAAATAAATAATAATAATAATAAGCCCGCAGGGCACCTTGAGGCGAGGTGACGGGGAGTAACGACCCCGCGGTCCCGAGTTCTCCAGGGGGAAGTCACCGTTCCTCACCTCCGGCTTGCCTTAGTTGGTTGGTCGGAGTGAAACCTGACGAGGAAGCGGTCCCCCGCCTCTGGCTTGCCTTCACCGGCTGTCCAGAGTGGAGTCGCAATAGCAGATATGCTCGAAGGATGGATGCTGAACGTCAGTGATGAGTTGGCCCGCTCGCTTGGACTACCAGCGATGACTTATAACAGACAATAATAATAACCGGTTTGATGTCCACATCATACTTTGCCATTAAACTTGTTATTGTAAAGGGCCTCTACGTGTTGGCTTCAGCCCCACGCATGCCTTCCAAAGGTCCGGGACTCCATAGTCCCGTGATATAGGACATATAACAAACAAATAATAATAAATAATAAAATATATTAGAGGTCATACCTCTAATATATTTCTGTGGGTCACACATAGTCCTATTGGAACAAAAATGATTATCTTAATCCGTTAAGCCGCTTCGAGTCATCGGTGAACACAATGAGAACCTCTTCATTTTTAAGATCGGTATAAAATGACCCAGTTTGTAGCGAGTGTATAATCCGACTATAGCGTCGATGGTTTCGTGTTTCCGGCGCGGTAATGTGAGCGTAGACCTTTAGCCCTTATATTAGTGTCGGCCTAGGCCAAGAGTCAACAGTAAATGTATGTGATATATTAAGTATAGATAGACTAGCGGCGCGCCGCGGCGTCGGCCGCTTTGTTGTTGCACTGAGTGTTATTATAATATATGTGTCTGAATTATTTCTATGTCTTTTATTTTATTTTTAACTACTCCCGATTCAAATTTTTTACGAAAGAAAATACGATATATTTTTTCTTAACGTTCTCATATTTTTTCATAATTTAATCATTTCCTGAACTCCCACAAATATGTCATAATAATTAGCCAAATTTTGTAATCTTGGACGCAAAAAATAAATATAAATAGACGAAAAAATTGTACCATTACGGGTTCCGTTTTTTCCTCTTAATACGGAACCCCAAAAATACGCCATTCGGATGAATACGTGGCACTCGGAAAAGGTTAGGTGTCAGCTCATCCACTACAAAATTATAGTATTCAACTCACCCGGATTATTTTGTTACTACAGTGGAAAATTTACAAGAAAATATAAACCAAATAACAAAGGGTTACAAAATTCCCCAGATGACATCGTTTTTTTTTATTCATTACTGATTTCTAATACCTAATCGAATCGATAAGGAATAAATTAGGAAAAACGTGATTTTTATCATTTAGTTATAATAGGTAAGTAATATCGTCATAATATGACTTTGTGAATAAAATTGTTTGGTATAAGGCAAAATTGGTATTTATTTATTAAACATCTGTTTTTCTCATGTTTTCTAAATGCCTCCTCCCTTATACCGGACTTAGACCTCTTTGATTTAGAACACGCTAATCTCAGGAACTACTGGTTCGAATTGAAAAAATATTTTTTGTTTTGGATAGTCCATTTATCGAGGAAAGCTATAGGCTACTTATCCCGATATTTCCACGGGATCAGGACTTACGCGGGTGAAACCGCGGGGCGCAGCTAGTGCATAATATAGCCGTGCGAAGCCGGGGCGGGTCACTAGTTATTTATAAATCAAGATTAGAGTTAAATAGAACCGCGAGAGGTGATAACAATAAGGTGGCAATATGAAAAGACTGATTGATTAGATTTATCTAGATATAAATAAATATTGTAGGACATTCCACACAGCGCCATCTAGCCCCAAGCTAAGTAACTAGACTTGTGTTATGGGTGCTAGATAACGGATATACTACTTATATACTTTTCTTTTGTAAATATATACTTATAATACATAGAAACAACCAGACCACAGACAAATATCTAAGCATAAATACTTGTCGGAGGCGGGAATCGAACACGCAACCCTGTGTTTGGCAGTCCGGCATGGTGACCATTGTGCCAACTGGGTCGTGAAGGTATAGTAACGTGGTAATTAATAATAATACATTACCTATAGTATTTCTTTAATATAATACCTTAATTAAAACTTAAATATTTCATAAAGTATGAAAATCTACTTAAAAAAAGGTCATTAGATAAATATTTGCTTTATTGTCAATCTGAAAAACTATTTATTTGTTTATTTTCTTTTTATTGTGTCACTAATATCAAAGTTTTAAAAAACTAAAAACTTTTATCCCTTATCCGCAGGTACATATTATCTTATTCTTCTATACGTCTAAAATGCTTTATCCTGAATGCCTGACTGACTGACTGACGGATCAACGCACAACCTAAACCGCTGATCGTAGAGACCTGAAACGTGGAGGGTGTGTTCTTTGTGTGACGTAGGCATCCGATAAGATAGGTTTTAGGCATCGGATAAGAACTAAATTCTAAACCTAAGGGGGTGAAAAAGGAGGGCAACGTTTGTATGGGACAACATGATTCTTTGGTCCTTTATCGACTTCTACGCGGACGAAGTCGCGGGCGAAAGTTATTATATTATATATCCGAGTCTAGAAGTTTTACTACATAATATCACAATGTAGTAAAAAACAAAGTCCCTTCCCGCGTCTGTCTGTCCCTATGTGTGCTTATGCGATCTTTAAAACTATGCGAGGGTTCATTCTTCATGAAAGCCGGTAGTTTTAAAGATAGGTTGCAGAAACAAATAATCTCAATTAACTTTTGAACCACTAAATGTTGCAGAACATACAGGGGATGGATAGGTACTGAGGTCCCCGATCCCTCAGCAACCGAAGATCCACCCCGCTTGTTACACCGTGTATATTATGTTTTAGTTTTAGCTTTTCCTGCCTATTATATGGTTTTCCCTAAAGGAAAACCCAATATTTCCGTTTAAAATATAATCAATTAATATCAAAATCAGATAATTTATTGATTATCGATCTAATTAATTTCCAGATATTGAAATAACTAGTGGCGCCCCGCGGTTTCACCCGCGTAATTCCTGATCCTGTGAGATTTATGTGGTAAAAAGAGCCTGTGTGTCTGGTCTCGAGCTATCTAACTATTAACATGCCAAGTTTCATCGCAATCGGATCAGTAAAATGAATAAATATTCACAGATAATGCACAGAGCACCATCTAGCCCCAAACTAAGCTACTAGGCTAGTAATATGGGTATCGGACAAGGATAAAATATTTAAATACTTTTCTATAAATAGTCAAAGTAAAAAAAAATGTATTCCTTTGGATGCTTAATACATTTGTACAAATACCACATGGATACCTACGTCTTTTAAAAACTAAGTTAGTATGTGTGCCTTCGGAACGCGCCCACCAATGAGAAGCAGGCACAAGAAACTCATGGGGTTTTTTATTATTTGAAATGGAGCAACTAAAGTCACGTCCATGGGTTGTTATCATTAAGGTAAGACGAAGTATCATAGTACGCCTTACTGCACAATTTATGCTTTATAAAAGTTTCGAACCTGGTAATGGACATGTCATATACATCTTTGGGTAAAAAAAAAGTTTCCCGAGGCAGGGTGCCCAAAAGGTAGGTACTTTTCTTTGCAAATACATGGATACATTGATAGACAAATAGAAAAACACCCAAACCAGAAAGCAACTGTTCGACGGCGGGAATCGGTCCCGCAGCCTTCTATAAGTGCTGTGAACACTTATAGAAGGCTGCGGGTCCGATTCCCGCAGCCTTCTATCAGTGCTGTGAACACTTATAGAAGGCTGCGGGTCCGATTCCCGCCGTCGAACAGTTACTTTCTGGTTTGGATGTTTTTCTATTTGTCTATCAATAGAAAAACACCCAAACCAGAAAGCAACTGTTCGACGGCGGGAATCGGACCCGCAGCCTTCTATAAGTGTTCACAGATGCGTAATTTTATCGTGAAAGACACACAAACTTTCACATTTATAATAATTAGTAGTTGGTATTTATAACTAGTAGGTACACCTGTTGGAAGTTTAAGTGCAAAGTGTTCAGTGACCAACAGAATGTATTCAGGTGCAGTTTTATTTTTGGCCCTTGTTGTTGTTCAGGTAATTGGGATTGTTCATTTATTTTACCCAGGGTGCGGGGGGAAGACCAGCGCTGCAGATGCGCCTGCGTATCTGCACTCCAACACACGACTTCTCGGATACTTTTTATTTTTATTGTCTGTTTTTTGTAATTTCTTTTATTTGTAACTATCTTTTCGTAAGTTTCTTGTGCCTTCTTCTCATTGGTGGGCGCGTTCCGGAGGCATACATCCTAACTTAGTTTTTAAGACGTGTCCATGTGATCTTGTACCTAGGTACTAAGCATCCAAAGGAATAAAGAATCTTGACTTTGACTTGACTTTATTAACGCTACTTAGCTAAACGTGAAATATTTCTAGGTATCATCTGAACCAATAAAGCCGGTGCACCTCAAAGACGCACAGCTTAATGGTAAGCAAGTATCTATTTCTATATAATAATTTTTTGGTTTTTAAAACCTTTCAAGAAACTTTTTATAAACTAGAAACCATTCTCTAGCGTTTAGGGTTATCACTTGCTTCAAGAAACTATTTCCAGGGTTCCATACCTTAAAAGGAAAAAAAACCCATGTAAGATCACTTTCTTGGTATTCTTTCTCCGTCTGTATTCTTTCTAGTCCGTTGTATAAAAATCAAGGTCCTGAGTCAACACATACTCATGTTGGTATTTTTGAAATATTGTGAGATAGATGAATGGATTATGTCAATTTAGAAATAATTGTAAGTAATATTAATGTTTTTCTTATTCCTTTTGTTATGTACTTTTCTTAAATAATTGATTAGTGTAATTGGTTAAGACCGTTTTTATTAAAATATATCAAACAAAATAAAACAAGATAAAAAGACATGGGCAAAACATGGGCAAAATTTATTTGTAGAAGCGTCTAGCGGAGCACGCATCGTGTCCGGGTGGGCGGCTGAAGCCGGTCAGTTCCCGTACCAGGCCTCACTCCGGATGGTGAACGGCATCGGTGCCGTCACGGGGTGCGGGGGCTCCGTCGTACATCGGTCCTGGGTGCTCTCTGCAGCTCATTGCACTGTCAAGTTTGTATTGATCATCTCATTCTACTAAGTTCAAGTTGGGAAGTTAGGATTACCTAACTTCCCAACTTATTAATGCTAACTTTATATCCTTTCCTACTATATGCTTTAAGGCTGCTTATGCCGCCAAACGCAACGCGTCAGAAATAACCGTCGCTTACAAATAACATTGTTGATTGTAACATATTATTATGTGTTTTGTTTTTCTCAAAAGTGCTGAGATGAAATTGTAGGTGAAATCTTTACCGATATTTTGGGGTAAATTGAGACGAAAATTCCTTGTCATTTCAAAGCTAGACTAGTTTTCAATCTTAATTTTAGGATATGTTAAAAACTATAGACGGACAATCAACAATTTTCACCAAAAAGGCGACTGGTGATTTGTTTGTTTGTAACGAATAGGCTCCGAAACTACTGGACCGATTTTGATAAACCTTGGTATGAGGATAAATTGATTCATTAGAAAGTAACATAGGCTACTTTTTATCCGGATATTCCCACGGGATCGGGAGTTACGCGGGTGACACCTTGGAGCGCTGCAAGTAATTAATGTTACGTAAATTCCAGTCAGATCACAGTAGTGGTCCGCGCGGGTGTGTCGTCGCTCCTCCGGCCGGAGTACATCCTGGAGACGTATGAGTGGTACGACTACCCCGGGTACGACGCCCACGACCCAAGCGTCCAGCCCAACGACCTCACCCTACTCAAACTACAGATTCCTCTCACTTACTCCGGTAACTAGATCTTCTTCTTCTTCTTCTCATATAGTGGTGTGGCTCACCTATTGTTAGAGTTTTCAAATCGCCTTAAGGCCTCTAACTTGACGTAACGACTGCTACTAGAGGTAGCAACCGGGACCAACGGCTTAACGTGCCTTCCGAAGTAACTAGATTAATAGATAGAATGCTTTGTACAAATGTAACTGAAAAACCGCCAAGTGCGAGTCGGACTCCCGCAAGAAGGGTTCCGTAGCATTATATTCTGTTTTTAGTAAGTAGGTTTTGTTATAGCGGCAACAGAAATACATCATCCTACTAATATTATAAATGTGAAAGTTAGTGTGTGTGTGTGTGTATGTATGTTTGTTACTCCTTCACGCAAAAACTACTGGACCGATTGCGATGAAACTCGGTATCTAGATAGCTGGAGACATGGATTAACACATAGGCTACTTTTTATCCAGATATTCCAATGAGATCGGGACTTACGCGGGCTCCGCGGGGCGCAGCTAGTCTGTGATAATTTCAACTGCTATACAGTTGAAATCTATCACGGTTCATGAGATACAGCCTGGTGACAGACAGATAGACAGACAGTGATATCTTAGTACAGGGGTCCCGTTTTTAGGGTGCCTTACCGCTGAAAGCAGTCTCTTCGGATGGAAAGGATTCTACGAAAGATAGATTAAAGTTTGGACTTTGTATTAAAATATGTGTATCTACTTAGATTATTTTTATTTTGATGGTATACGACCATCCATGCGACATCCATTATGGAGAGTTAAAATTAAAAAAATAAGCGACGAATGCACCACCAATTCACGCAGAAATATCTGGCACGCACTCTATAGACCAGGGTCGATAATTTTTGAAACCAAAAAAAATTACAGTAGGATGACACCCATTAGAAAGGGAGGGGAATATGATCAAAATGAAAGGAAAAATAAATTACGGTCGATCCGAGTTCGGGAAGTGGGAAGTGGGGGGGTTTTTAAGGGTAAAAAATGGTTTTCCTTGATTTCCGGCAAAACTACAAGTCCTATGGAAAAAAGTTGAATGGCAAAGTTGTAGGTAATAAAAAGATCTACAACTTTTGCATATGCAATTTTTTCACATAACCTCAAAATTTAGGTGAAAAATTAAAAAAAACAAGTTTTTGGTTTTTTATTTATATCTTTTTCAAAAAAAAAAAAAACTACGAAATTTGGTGAAAACTTACCTTATTATGTCCCAAATACACTGTAATTTATTTGATTTAAAATATTTATTTTTTTGCCTTATTTTAATTTAATATCAAAACAGCACCCTAATTTTCAATCGAAATTTCTGCCGTTAAAATATCGGCTTTTTTCAAAAAGTTTGGGGGCTTTTTGTTCATTGAAATATCTACTTTCTGATGGTATAAAAAAATATACATTACTATAGGAAATGTTCTCAGAAAATGCAAATTACAGTTAGTGTTTTCGGCAGTAGGAGAGGTTAAACATACTATTTATGAAAGAAAATATTACCATTTTTATTTTAAAGTTGATTAATATAGATTAAAATACATAGTATTTACCTTGCTATGTAGATTCCAAACGATTCTTTGAATAAAGTAAGAAGATACTACATACCTATCTATTAAAGGATTTTTTTATCACAGTTGCTCATAAAGTAGATCTTTTTCAACGGCTTTTAGGCTCATAATCCAACATATTATGCGCGCGTGCGTTTTACATTGCCAACCTAGTGCTGTAAAGTTATCCCCATAAGTTAAATACGTATCTTACTGCTAATTTTTTTTTTCTTTTATTATGGCTTCGCACGTGTGCATTTAGTCAGTGTCAAGTTATATTTTGCATCAAATTATGACCCGATTTTTCATAAATCATAAATGTTTCAATACAGTCAAAGTCGTCATAGTCCGTCAAGTCAGGGGCTATAGTAAAGCGGTGGCAAGTTTACCATAACCTTAATAGGAGATTTGGAGGCAACGAGAAAACTGCATGTTTGACACTGATTTTTACTTTCACTACACTTGTGCACTTTCACAGAACTAAATTGAATATCATTCCACCAGAATTATACAATTCAACTCGGGTTACATCTAAGTTTCATGAAAATAAAACTGCAGCACGACATGTTTTTAACTCGTTCCCGCCAAAACTCCAATAATTTTATTTATTTTTTACCATTTTTGAAGGCTTCGGCACTGGTCTACTAGTCAAAGTTTACTTTTTTTTTATTTATGACCAATGCAGTGTTGCCAACTATATAAAAAAAATTGAAATATCTTACGGAACCATGCTTGTCTGCCTATAAATCTCGTGCTTTTTTAGTTTTGGCGGGAACGAGTTAACAACATGTCGTGCTGCAGTTTTATTTTCATGAAACTTAGATGTAACCCGAGTTGAATTGTATAATTCTGGTGGAATGTTATTCAATTTAGTTCTGTGAAAGTGCACAAGTGTAGTGAAAGTAAAAATCAGTGTCAAACATGCAGTTTTCTCGTTGCCTCCAAATCTCCTATTAAGGTTATGGTAAACTTGCCACCGCTTTACTATAGCCCCTGACTTGACGGACTATGACGACTTTGACTGTATTGAAACACTTTAGGCCCGATTTATGAAAAATCGGGTCAATTTGATGCAAAATATAACTTGACACTGGCTAAATGCATACGTGCGAAGCCATAATAAAAGAAAAAAAAAAAATCTCGTGCTTTCCCGCAGCAAACCTCCAACCAATCCGCGTTCAAAGCCGCGCAGACGCAAACCGCAACTATGGCGGTGAACGACTGATTGCAACCGGCTTTGGGAGAACATGGACGGATGGTAAGTCATATAATTAGAGCCTTCTTGCTATATTTAACCTATAGACATGACTTTGCTTGCTCCATTTCAAATATACTGCTTCAAAAATATAATTTTGCCTTTGGTAGAGTTTAATCACGAAAAACCTCTATGATTTCTTATGTCGTCTTATTAGGCAACTCCTATTTTTGGGAGAGTATAATCACAAAAAACTCCCATGATTTCTTATGTCTTCTAACTAGGCACATTCTAACTTTTTTTCCTTACGGTTTTTTTAAAAGTTTCAATGTGATTTCATCATAGACTTAGAAAAAAAAAGAGCGGACACTGTCTTATAACTGTAACAAATAACTGAAGCATAGCATAGTATGCCATTCACGCTCCGTCACTTCGTCGTGTGATGTCAATAATACAAAAATTAAACAATGCCGTCATATCGTCATATGGATTTCATGCGAATGATTCCAAAATAATAAAGAATTTTGACTAATGGTGGAATTTTATTCAGTTTATATCATTGAAAGGTGAAATTATGTTTTTCCTTATTCCCCTATTACTAAAATAAATATTACAGGACATTCCATACATCGCCATCTAGCCCCAAGTTAAGTATTTAGACTTGTGTTATGGGTGCTAGGCAACGGATATACTACTTAAATACTTTTCTTTTGTAAATATATACTTATAATACATAGAAACCACCAGACCACATCTAAGCATAAATACTTGTCTGAGGCGGGAATCGAACCGCAACCCTGTGTTTGGCAGGCCGGCGTGGTAACCATTGTGCCAACTCCTTGATCTTATTTACCAGGTCCAAATTCGGAAGTCCTTCAATGGGTGTACCTCCGAGGTGTGACGAATCTGAACTGCCTGCAGACGTTCCAGAACACGGCGCTGATCAACGCTAACGCCATCTGCGCAGGATTCTACAACGTCACTTCACAGTCAACTTGCCAGGTAAGATAGTGGGATCCAAAACAGCTAGGCAACTAAAAACTTTGTAAGGCGTTTATTTACACAAAACTTAACCTAAACATTATTACCTATTATACTTTACTTAAACTAATAAAACATCAATAATTATCATAAATATTCCTGTTTTATGACACTAATCCCTTCTTTATTAGTTGTATTTTATTTGAACGCTCCTCCGTTACCCGTGCGGAGCCGGGGCGGGTCGCTAGTCCTACTTGTATTTTAAAGTTGAAAAATTGTGTGCTAGAATGTCTTTGTTCCTCCATACCGCAAAAACTGCTAAACCGATTGGAATGAAACTCGGTATGTAGATAGCTGGAGACCTGGATTACCACACATAACTACTATTTATCTCATATTCCCACGGGATCAGAACTGACGCGGGTGCAACCGCGTTCCGCTGCTAGTAACTATCTATTACTATATCTTCGGCACTACTGGACCGATTTTGATCATTCTTTTACAGAACGAAAGGTACTTTATCAAGACGTTTTATAGGCTACTATTTAATTCGATATTCCCACGGGATAGGGACTATCACGACTGAAAATTCCTTAATAAAGACGTAGGTAATTGTTTCGCAGGGTGATAGCGGTGGTCCCCTCGTCCACGTGGACGCTGATGGTGTACCAACAGTGGTCGGGGTGGCTTCCTTCGTCGCTGGTGAACCTCACGGGTGTCACTCCGGTATACCTGCTGGTAAATCACTGAATAGTATAAAACAAAGTCACTTCCCGCTGTCTGTCTGTCCCTATGTATGCTTACATCTTTTAAACTACGTAACGGATTTTGATGCGGTTTTTTAAAGATAGAGTGATTCAAGAAGAAGGTTTTAGTACCTACCTATATAAAACAAAACTACAACGCGTACCGACGAAGTCGCGGGCAACAGCTAATATCCAATATGGCGTTCCTGTTTGAAGTGTATGATACAGAAGTCAGGGTTACAGGCATATATAAACAATAAATGGCTTCAGGAATCGCATTTACCATAAAAGCTGAATCAGTTCTTTTCCATCCAAAGGTTGCCTGGAAGAAATAGCTTTCAGCGATTTGTGCAACTAATACTTTCTAGCTATTACTTTACCATGTGTTTATCGTGTTCTGTTTCTTCCTGTGTTGTACACATAAAGTTATTTATCTATTTATTTATGAAAATATGAATGGAAACCGCGCAAATCAGATGTTTAAATAAAGATCCAAATGACAGTTAAAAAATGTTAAGTTTGTGGAATTACCGGTAGGTAAATTTAATTAGAAATTGATTGTCTCGAAATGTGATAACACCATCAATAATTAGGTACAGGACCTGCTGCCCATAATAGTGTTGCCAGTTACTCAATTTTTCTGTAAAATAGCTGTAAAATTTTCCCGAATTTTATACTAAAATATTTCTTTGTAAGTACAATGTTTTTGTCATATTTTAGTTATGTCCTGGGGATACCTAACGTAGTGGATTACTGGTAGCTCGACTTTGATTAGTTTACTTCAAATATCTACCAAATATGCAAAGTAAGACGAACTATATTTGCTTGTCAAATAAAAAATGCTTCAAAAACTTATCATCGACACGTGTCGATTATTGGAAAAGTTAGTTTTTGAAAACCAGTGATCGACATCAACATTTTACTATTATTAAAATAACCATTAAACTTTCGTTATAACAAAAATCGATCCTATAGTTCTTATAATAACCCGTGAAAAACATAAAATTCAAATAAGTTACAATACATTAGTATAATTAACAAAAAAATGTACTCACTTCCTTAAGGATTTCACTAAGAAATGTTGTTATTTTCACCAGTACTCCAGCTGCAGCAGTTGTTATACCGCCATTTTCAAAATGAAATGGCGGATTTCGCTCAAATGTCAATGGGAGCCAGTCAAAAGTGTGCTATCTATGGTACACTGTTCCCATTTTAAGAAATCGGTTTCCTACTACTTCTTTTATTGAATCAAAAAATAAAGTGCCGGTTATTGGTTCTTGTCGGTCATTGGTGCCACTACGTTACAAGCCCCTAATTTTCAGGGTTTTCGATACACACAGTATAAAACATTTTATTTATTAAAATCTGTCTTAGGATTCTACCGCCCGGGACCTTTCCATGACTGGTTTTACGAAGCGACAGGTATCGACTTCGAAAACTTCACTGAGGAAGAGGACACCATCACGACTACCACAGCAGCACCTGGAGAAAGTGAAGAGGATAGCTCCTCTGAGGAGTTAGACCCGGAGTTAGAAGAGCTGTTGAAGAAACTCATTGTGAAAGTCGCTGTCAAGGTCAAGGTCAACGATAAAGTCAAGAAGAAAGTCAAGGTTGAATCTGAAGCTAAATTGTAAAAAGTATATTTATCATTTTGATTAAATAATAGATTGCATGCATTTTTATTTTATTATTCTCAAAAACATAAATGTGAGAAGGACAAAGGTACCTATCTAAGTAAGTAACAGCCTAGCTTTTAATTAAGGAACTAAATAACTAGACCAGATATATAAAATAGAGTAAAGAGGAGTTCTTCTAAAAAGTTACAGCAAAGAGTAAGGGTTCGTAGGAAGAGTCGTTTAAGAAACTTATTGTGAAAATCGCGATCAAGGTCAAAGATAAAGTCAAGAAGAAAGTCAGGGTTGAATCTAAAGCTAAATTTTGAAAAATACCATAGTTTTTATTTGCCTATTTAATCAAAATTATACAGCATGTATTTAAAAGAATAAAATAAAGAATTTTATAGTCTATACATATAATAAATCTGTAGACATCAAAAAATCTGTAATTGAAAGATATCCAGAAAAAAAATACACAGGTCGCCTTAAAATCGTTAGCTGAACACGATAGGGTAGTTTTTAGAATTTTTGTCTGTTTGTCTGTTTGTCTGTTTGTCTGTCTGTTTGTTTGTTTGAACCAGGTAATCTCATAAACTACAGAACAGATTTTAACAAGGTCCACACGAATATGTTCAGAATATATCAGAATAACATTTAGGCTATTTTTTAATTTAACTTTAATACAATAATTAAGATATTTGATAAAAAAACATTTAAAAAATGTGAAATCGAAATATTTTTCCGTGGTAAAACGTAATCGAACGTCAGAAGGGAACAGTACCCTTACCACGGGTTTTTTACGTATTCAATTAAACATACTATATTGAGTATTCACTATGAAACTTCCTAAAAATCAACTTACTAGGTCCACCCGTCTCTGACAATATCGGTAGTGACACACCGACAGACAAACGGACAAAAGAGTGATCGAAAAAGGGTTTCTTTTTTTCGAGTTCTTCAAAAAGTCATGGTAGGAGTGCAGTACATGCCTCCGTTCAAGATGACAGCTGACATAGAACCAAATTTTTTTTTTTCATTCGGTCTTCGACCAAATATTTGGCTACCAAATAGTTTGCATTTAATACTACCTACATGAAACTGAAAATAAGGTTAGTACAAAGAGGTACTACTACATAATATTACCGATCTCCTTACACTTATCTCTAATTAAATACTTTGAATAATGAGTTCAAGTCGCGAAAACCTTAGAAGGAGTTTTGGCGGGAACGAGTTAACAACATGTCGTGCTGCAGTTTTTTCATGAAACTTAGATGTAACCCGAGTTGAATTGTATAATTCTGGTGGAATGTTATTCAATTTAGTTCTGTGAAAGTGCACAAGTGTAGTGAAAGTAAAAATCAGTGTCAAACATGCAGTTTTCACGTTGCCTCCAAATCTCCTATTAAGGTTATGGTAAACTTGCCACCGCTTTACTATAACCCCTGACTTGACGGACTATGACGACTTTGACTGTATTGAAACACTTTAGGCCCGATTTATGAAAAATCGGGTCATAATTTGATGCAAAATATAACTTGACACTGGCTAAATGCACACGTGCGAAGCCATAATAAAAGAAAAAAAAAAAACCTTAGAAAATAAAAACAAAAAAAAGAATTTTCCAAATCGGTCCAAGCGTTTACGAGTGATCAGCGATCATACATAAAAAATATATATACGCGAATTGAGAACCTCCTCCTTTGAAGTCCGTTCAAAAATAGATAGGTATTTGTAAAAATCGATTTATCATTTTGTTTTTCCCAAAATTACGTATCCCTGCCAGCTACCTAATAAAAAAAAAAGGCAATTTGGTCAAGAATTCAGAAAATTGCGTGGTATGTTATGTGTTATGTTATGTTATGTTTTTTGCGCTGTGATTTTAGACCCGATGAATAAATAATGCCCTTACGCTTTATAGGTTTTGTATGAGGGCATTATTTGTTCTTTTCGATGGGCATGGTACTCAAAGTGAACCGGGCACTTTTGATAAATCATGGAACATCACGTTTCTTCAATACCCTGTATCCAAGACGCTTTAGAGGTTTGGTGTTATTTATTATTTGTTTTTTTTTGATGCCCTCTATCAATAGGTATGACTCTCAAAGGGCGCCGTGCACTTTTGTTAAATCATAGGACATGACGTTCCTTCAAATACCCCGCTTCCGAGACACTTTAGTGTTTTATGTGAAAGCATTTTTGTTTAACGTAATAAATGCTGTCAATATGTAAGGATCTCAATGTGGATCGCGTTATTTGTAAAAGTATTTGTTCTGTCCAATGGCCTTTCTTTTTACTCATTAATATTAATATTTGAAAATAAGAATAATATAAAATATTATTTGCACCAAAATAGATTATTATTTGCAGGATGTTGGTGTTATAGTATAGAAGTATAGAAGAGGTTATAGTGTCGAATAGGAATTGGACTGAAATAAAAAAAAATACTACCTACATAAGTGCCTTCGCTAAACATTTAAAAAAATATAGTTTAAAAACAATGTAACTACCTATTTTTAACCGACTTCAGAAAAAGGAGGAGGTTCTCAATTCGTCGCACATATATATTTTTTATGTATGTTCGCCGATTTCTCAAAGATGCCTGGACCGATTTGGAAAACTCTTTTTTTGATTGAAAGGGGATAACTCACAGGTGGTCCCATAAAAATTGGATGAAGATCTGATGAGGATCGGAGTGAGGAACAGAATTGCACCTCATGAGTGCAGCAAATTGCTCGGTTTTTGATTTCCACTAATAGAATCGGGCCATAAATGAATAATTACGGATAAATGGAACATCTGAAACCACCTTCTCATCAGAAAACTCTTCAATCGGTTATACATTTTACAATTTGAAGAATTTAGTCGCCAGACTAGGTTTGTGTGAATGTTGATAGAGAACCATATCTTAAATAAGATCCGATGAGGATCTTCGAAGTGATGAACAGAATTGTACCTCGAGAGTGCAGCAAATTGCTCATTTTTCGATTTCCACCAGTAGAATTGACCCATAAACTAACAGTTACCGATAAATGGAATATCTGAAACCACCTTCTCATCACCAAACCTCAATGGGTTACTATTAGGTACAGGTTGCAATTTGAATAAATAGTCACTTTCGCCTCATGGTGTAGAATTTTCAGTGAAAGAAGCACTAAAATTTTAAAAACCGTCTTCAAAAAAATTTGTAAACAAAAACTAAAAAAAACCTGTAAACAAAATCTAAAAAAAAAACCTGAACCATGTGACACTATGTTTTCTATATACCTCTCAACATTCAATCCAACCCAGTCCGACTTCCAAGTAGGTTTCTGCTGTCTTAGTGACCCGAAATGGATTATTTTTCACTTTTTGGTTTTTATTTTCAGGTTTTCAATTTTTGTTATTATAACTTACACCGAACGATAAATAGTATTCATGCGGGAAAATTAGGCATTCTAAATAAACCAAAACCACATCGCGAACGAAGTCGCGGGCAACAGCTAGTTTTAAATAAAATAAGTTACCTACTTTTGAAATAAAACCTAAATAATAAGTAAAATAAAGTGAAATCAAAGTCAAAGTGATTTTTTTTATCCTTTGAATGCTTAATACATTTGTACAAAGATCACATAGAAACGTCGTAAAAACTAAGTTAGGATGTGTGCCTTCGGAACGCGCCCACCAATGAGAAGCAGGCACAAGAAACTCATGGGGTTTTTTTTATTATTTGAAATGGAGCAACTAAAGCCACGTCCATGGGTTGTCATCATTAAGGTAAGACGAAGTATCATAGTACGCCTTACTGCATCCGCCGATGAATAAGTTTTATTCAGATTTGTAATTTTTACAATTTATCTTGTAATCCAAATCCTATTAACAGTTATTTTAATTAGGAAGTGCAGGGTTGTAATTTAAGTATAAAAGTAAATTTCATTTGAATTAGATTCTTATTAGATTCTTATTTAGATTTTTTGTTAGTAGTTAGTTGTTGCTTAATAGAATATTTCTTAAAGTAGAGGTATTAATTAAAGAAATATTCTATTAAGCAACAACGCAAAAGGTTGCGGGTTCATATCAGTCCGCGAAACAATTTCAGTGCCTACCTATGAAAGTACCAGTGCCAATAGGGATTTTCATGTGCCAATAGGGTGAAACATGGACGAACTTATAATATTTTTAACATCAACCTAGCCATGTTAATGAATGAATAAATTACTATCACTACATAGTATAAAACAAAATTGCTTCCCGCTGTCTGTCCTGTAGGTATGTTTAGATCTTTAAAACTACGCAACTGATTTTGATGCGTATTTTTTTAATAGAAAGAGTGATTCAAGAGGAAGGTTTATTTGTATTATTCGTTCATTATATAGTGAAGTCGGGGCGGGTCGCTAGTGAATTATAAAGTATTAGTACAGATTGCTTAGTTTTGGGACTAGATAGCGCTATGAGTAACTGCAATGTCGCAAAGTATTCAATTTACATGAGGCAGGTGTCCTACGCTAGCTCCAAGATAGCCTTCTTACTGAGTAGCTTTCTGAAGCTTGCAACGAATGAGACACTTCTGTAAAAACCCACCTACGTAACGTATAGCTCATTAGAAAAAACAATTATATTTATCGTTAAAAATCATGATAATAATCAATATTATCGCTATCAGATAGGAAAATTTAATGATTTAGCGAATGGTGGTACTGATTTCAAGATAATTTGCGTATACTTAGTGGACGTTTTCCTGCGAGAGCTCAGTGGCCGTCGAGATGTTCTGGAGTGCGGGTTTTATATTGGTCCTGGCTTTTAGTCAGGTAAGATAACTTGTTCAAAATTATGATCAAAAGGTGTTGGAGCCTCTGCCCATTGACTCAAATGGCTGAAGAATTTAAAAAAAAAATACAAATTTTCAAAAAATCTATATCGATTGGGTACCTATAAACATTCATTTAGTATGCAATAAACCCAAATGCATACCTGTAATGGGTAAGCTATTGTTACTAAAATGTCTTGATTTCTTGACTTCAATTTACTATTTTGTAAAAGTGAACGTATTTTATTTTGAGTTTATTCTATTTATTACTATAGTCCCTCTCCCGTGGGAACATGGTAATAAAAAGGTACCTATATGTTATTCCAGAACTCGTGCACAATCTACTTAAATACAAAGTTTCATCAAAACACAAGCTCTCACATTTATTATATTGTGATTTACTATCCCGTCCCAGAACATCGTACTAAAAAGTTGCCTATATGTTATTCCAGAACTCGCGGTGCACAATCTATCTAAAAACCAAGTTTCATCAAAAACACATAAGCTTTCAAATTTATTATTTTGTGACTTATTATATTTTAGTGCGTATGGATTATGTAAACCTTGCGTGTATTTTCATTTGTGACAATTATACAATTAATACAACATCTTATTTTTGTATATATTGCTTATTTTCTACGTTTTCCCCTATTTCAGGTACCTGCTTTACCAACAGCAAATGACGTAGCAAAGGCAGTTTATCCCATCAATGCACTCACTGAACTAGAAGGTATGCTCTATTTCCTATTCATTACCTACTAAAGAGCGGCGTTGGCTTATTGGTATACCTACTTCAAGTTTCATTCCCTAGGTCGTGGGTTTGAATAACGGCTGGCCGTTCCACAATGAATTTTGTATGTGCGCTAACCAACTTTACCCTTACGGTGACGGAAAATAGTGTGATGAAACAAAGATGAAACTCGCGATATTGACAAGTTCTTTCCTATCTAGACACGGTCTACTAAGCCGGTATAGGTGCTTGGCAAGCCTACTCCATCTAATATATGTCCCAGACACTACAACGCGAACGCCATGGACAGCATCAATTAAAGTTGCTGGCGCTGTTTAAATCGTCTATATTAGATATAAAGGTCAATATTATTACTTCCCCATAGTTAATTTTGAAAGTCAGTCGTATAAAAATCCTTTTTATCACAGTTGCTCATAAAGTGGATCTTATTCAACGGCTTTTAGTCTCATAATCCAACATATTATGCACGCGTGCGTTTTACATTGCCAACCTAGTGCTTTAACTAGCAAAAATGGTTGTCTATAAAGTCGGTTTACGAACGAAAATTTTACGTGATAATGACTTAGACAACGATTAAAAATTGAGTTTTTTATTATTTGTTTATTATTTACTTAAATAATTGTTTTTCTGTACCATTGTATTTTGTTCTTAACCCCCGACGCAAAAACAAATAGAAAAAACCCAAAAAAATATTGTATGACAGACGAGGCTGTTTAGGTTAAAAGTCTTTAGCCTGGCCTTTCCGGAGCATAATTAACAAAAAAATATTGCCTTAAAAATGTAAACATAGACTTATCACAAATATTTTGTTAATTATTATTTTGTTTTCTTTTCAAGTCTTTTCTTTTATTCACAACTGTGATAAAAAACGTCGTACGATATACGTGTGGAATTGATCTTTGCATCTTGGCTTCTTTAACACGCTCGCTGCCGCTCGCGCGTCATAAACCGCCTCTATGCAAAGATCAATTTACCACACTTATATCGTAATGTACTATTATAATAAATAATAATAATAATAAATAATAAATTTATTTACCAAGAAACCTTACAATAATTATTACATCACAGATCCGCCACACTAGGCAAAGCCTGTCCTGTGGGGGAAGTATCCTCAACAACAGTATTTAGGTTTTTACAAATATAATTTTTAAATTATACAGTAATCATTCTATAAATGGAAAGAGTCCTGTCTATGAGTGAGTGTGTTTGTGTATAGTGTGAAGTGTGAAGTGTGTGTAAGTGAAGTGTAAGTGTGTATTGTCATTCTCCTATTCTTATAAAAGCCTCCGTGTCATCATACGACCAGCACATGAGAGTGTTTTTTATCTTAAGTTTTGCTTCTCTCAAGGTGCCTCTCTTGAAATCGCAGAACCCTAGCAATCTATTGTGGAGACTGGGGAAGAGGAATGCCCCAAATCGATGAGCAAAACGTGTATGCACTAGCGGAGTTGGCGCTTTGTAAACTCTGTTATGGAGCAATTTGCTGCTAAGCCCACTTCTGAGCGTCGATCTGTGAGTCAGAATCACCGCTCGAAGAATAAATAGCCTACGCACGCTCAGAACCCTGGTCTCCTCGAATAGCGATATTGTTGGGAATCTAAAGTGCTTACCGAGCGCTATCTTGAGGACCCCTCTCTGAGCCCTTTCTAGGGCAATGAGGTGGCTTGACGCAGCCCCTCCCCATGCGAGAATACAATAATTTATGATTATTATAGATAGGTATGTATTATCTTCTAACACTCCTAACGTTTTTAATCACTTGGAAATAAAAATTACCTTAATCTAAAGATTATCATTATTGTTCTTTATCGGTCAATTAATCGATTAACCAATCGTAATCTTATTATGGGAAACTGTGATTTCTTTAAGATAAAACAAAACTTAAAAGAAACCGCCGATAAAAATGGCGTCATTCACTTTTAAACAATAAAATGATTAATTTAAGTACTTTTTGAACTTTTAAATGTTTTGATAGATATTCAAATATCTATCAACAGACAAAGCTATGTTGGTGCGCAGTTCAATGTAAGCGTGATACTGTAAAAATCTAACTTTGATTTGCGCGAGCAACACAAACGTCCGAGCTGCATATTTCTAGACTCACACACACATAGAACTGCTGGCTACTGGTATGGCAAGATTCTAACTAGAAATATCATATTGTTTGATAGCATCTCTATCTGGAGCCGGTGGATCCCGCATAGTATCCGGATGGAACGCGGAGCCCGGCGAGATCCCGTTCCAGACCTCGCTCCGCATGGTGAGCAGCGTCGGAGCCGTCACCGGTTGTGGTGGTTCCGTTGTACATAGAGAGTGGGTTGTATCCGCTGCTCATTGCACTGCCAGGTTCGTATTATTATGATGCATCGTAGGTACGGTTGGCAGCATAATTGCAGACCCATCGTAGATTTCTAGTAATTTATAATTTTTGTTTTATAAATTCATGAGTTAAAAGACTTTAAACTTCATCTAAACACGTGCCTACAATCTTGTTTGTGTTTATAACATTCTTAGACCAACCGTTTTGGGGCTCTACGATGGGTCTACAATTATGCAGCCGACCGTACCTACACCAGACAGGCTTTTAATTTGTCAAATAGGTTTTTTATACAAGATTAAATGATTAAATATTGTCATATTCCAACAACGACAGTTTCTCACACAATTATATGCTATTTTCAGTCAAGTAACAGTCGTGGTCCGAGCTGGCCTAACATCACTACTCCGTCCGGAATACATCTTCGAAACCCAACAGTGGTGGGATCATCCCAGCTACAATGTCAACGATCCTCTCAGAGTGCAACCCAACGACATTTCAATTGTGAAACTATCGTATCCCGTTACTTATTCACCAAACCTCCAACCGATACGTATTCAGAGCCGTAGGGACGCGTTCCGCAACTATGACACTGAAGTACTCATCGCTAGTGGCTTCGGCAGAACGTGGACTATGGGTATGTATACCTAATCATCTAATGTGGATGATATTACCTAAGCACATACTATAAATTCAACATCGCTCGTCTGCGATTTCCGCGATGCAGATTGTTGCAGGGTCAACGCTGTGGAACCAAATGTTTGTGGAAATGATCTGCAAATTATTAGGATCTTTAATGTATTTCGTCTGATATCTAGTTTCCCTTATTCAATCTCTACTTAGTTCAAGGCTAAACGACGTTATATAAAAATGACCAGCATAATTTTAATGTTCCCCCAGGACCGACTGTCGAAGATCTTCAATGGGTGTATCTTCGTGGAGTCTCCAACTTATACTGCGGTCAACTCTTCGGCACAGCTCTGATTAACAACAACGCTATCTGCGCAGGATTTTACAACGTAACTTCGCAGTCTACTTGCCAGGTAACATACGAAAACAATATTCACTTTAAACTACTCATTGACGTCGTTGAGAAACAACAAAGATCCTAGTGTAGAGCCTTGGGGGACTCCAAAATCATAAGAAAGTCAAGGTATATTTTAACATGATTTTAACTTTGGCCAACATTTTAAACATCTAATAAGTAGCTAGGTTTCACCCGCATAAGTCCTGGATCGGGATCAAGTTTTGGAATAAAAAGTAATTATTTTAAAACCATCCTGGACGAATTGAGCTATGCAATTGGCAAAAAAAATTGTTCAAATCCGACTTCTTCATCTTTGTTATATTTGTATCTAGAAGTATTAAACTTTCGACCCCAGGCCATACGATTAGGGTTCTATGCCACCGATATCATGATATTTTATTTCCCTTATCCAGGGTGACAGCGGTGGTCCACTAGTGCACGTGGATTCTGAAGGAGTACCCACGCTCGTTGGTATCGCCTCATTCGTAGCTGGTGATCCTTTCGGATGCCATTCCGGAATACCAGCTGGTAAGAATAACTTCGTTTATTTACTTTATTTCCACCTCTGTGGGCAAACACCAGCTGCACAGAACATCATACAAATATTTTAGATTCTCTCCATAGAACAAATATTTGAACGATCTACATTTGTTTCTAATCTAGGAAGGTATTTAAAAAGAAAGAAAAAAAATGAAACTTTATTTTCGGGACGTAGGTACATAATAATAGAAATATTTAAAAAAATAATTGTCTGGTCACCATATTACAAGCCTAGTTGCTTAGTTCTAGGCTAGGTGACGCTGTGTGCAAACTAGTACAATATTAATTTACTAGCAGCGCTCCGCGGTTTTAGCCGCGTAACTCCCGATCCCGTGGGAATATCGGGATAAAAAGTAGCCTTCCTCGATAAATGGCCTATCCAACACAAAACGAATTTTTCAATTCGAACCAGTAGTTCCTGAGATTAGCGCGTTCAAACAAACAAACTCTTCAGCTTTATAATATTAGTATAGATTTATCTGCCTTTTAAAACATTACCATAATGCTGTTGTTTAAAACTCCAAAAATGCTTTAATATAGTTTATTTAATTTTCCAGGTTTCTGCCGACCCGGTCCATTCCAAGACTGGCTTCAAGAAGTTACCGGCATTGACTTTGAAGACTTTGACGAAGAAGGCTCCACTACTACTACTAGTACTACCACAACTACTACTACCACGACTACTACTACAACCCCTGCACCGGAACCGGAACCAGAACCGGAACCGGAAGACAGCGATGAAGACAGCAGCTCGTCTTCTGAAGAGTTAGACCCGGAAGTAGAAGAGTTGTTGAAGAAACTCATTGTGAAAGTGAAAGTCAAGGTCAAGGTCAACGATAAAGTCAAGAAGAAGATCAAGGTCAAATGTGAAGATCATATTTAAAATGTTATTTTACTAAATACAGTATATGTACTAGTTCATGTTTATTCATGTTTTATTTATTGCAGAAATCAATCAATAATTTCATTTCATTTCCTTTTATTTCATTTCGAAGATTTCATTTCACTGGCTAAATGCTAAATATCAAAGCCCGACGAAGCCAAAAGGAAAAATATTTTTTTTATAATGGCAACATGTGCTTTATGTCAAACGGGTGACGTAATTCCCGCTGCTTAGTGTTGTTGGTACATTTCAACAGTCATATCGATAAAATGAAATATATATCTTAGTGAACTCAATTATAACTGAATTAACTTTGTGGGTGTATTTGTTTCATTATGTGGGTAACTTCCAATTTTAAGTTAATTAAGATCCTCTTTTTATTGTATTTTATAAGTCTGTTCCATAATATGATTGAACTATATCGATAAAGTAAGAAATAATCGACAACATTCGAGAATTCAATCAAACGCAATTGGCACATCCCTAGTCGTTTATTTGACTAAAAAATCAGTATATTATGTGAAAATAAAATTATTAATTTTTAATGTTTTTACTAATATTTGAAATGAAATGGAGGGAACTAAAGATAGTGGTAAGTTTTCCTTGCTATTATCTACAAGTAAAATAAAAATTTGGTAATTTTGAGCATGTTTTGATACAAATTACATTAATCGAAAAATGTGTGGGCGATTCGTGTAATAAAATGAATAAAGTGTTCTTTTGTTTGCATCTACCTGAAGCTCTGTTGCTACAGAATATAATTTATTGTTATCTTGACCTTTCGCAAGCTTATTTCGTTAGAATTACAATAATTTTAAAACTCTTTTAGCGATAGAGCATGGAACTTAGCTAGTAGATACATTAGAAGTCTGATTTCTAATAAGTTTTTTACTTCCGTAATTATCTGACGAATTGAAGGATAAATATCATCATAGGTATTTTAACCGACTTTTAAACAGGAGAATGTTTACTATTTGTGTCTATCTATACTTACATTAAAGTTTATTCTTATAAATTTCTATAGGCTGTAACTGATTATTTGATAAACATTTGTGATGAGGATAAGTACATTTAAATCCTAGTAAGTACTTACCAGGCAAAATGCTGTTGAAATTATTGAATAAAAATATCTATTTGTTCAGTATTTAGTTAAAGTTTAAGTTTTTCTCTTATTTTTTACATTTTGATTTGTATGTGAATATCACAAAAAAAGTAGCATAAGTAACTCCCAAAGATTTAATGTATCCTCATACCAAGTTTCATGAAAATTAGTTCAGTATCAGAGTATATTCATTACAGACAAATAAAAATCTTTCCTCTTCATAATATGTAGATAGGTACTTTTTTAATTTTATTTATCTGTTTAGTCTAAACTAACTCTAGTCTAAAACTAGGACTCCCTATGTTCTGGGTGACGGGCTGGTCTCTTCTTTTGTAGGCATTCATCATAACAGCCACAGGACATCCACTTCTTTTTCTTCATATCATAGCACAAATTAAAGGGGGAATAGGTGAAGTAGGGTCAGATCCGCCTACTCCATTGTCCTTGGCATTGTTATTAGCTGACATCAGCAACAGCAGCAGCAGCAACATACAGTTATTAGGGCTGGAGGGGCAGGGCAAGAGGTGCAGAATAGTTTGCTCAGGAGCCCCACAGTCACACCTTCTGAACCTAGAAGTCCCCCAAATGCTTCCAGAGCGATCGGTCACATACTCTCTGTGTTCAACTACTTCCTGAAACCTTATTTAAATCATCCCTCCATCTAGACTACTAGGCTACTATGGAAGACATTGCATTCATCGGCATTACAGTAAATGAAGGTCCAAGTGATTTTCAAATTAACCAACCTACAGTCTAATTAGTAGCATTTAATAAAATCAATGATTACTTTAATTATAAAGGTTACATACCAAATATTATAACTAAAGACCACAAATCATACATACCTATCCCTCATAAAACCTCAAACATACCAACATTATACCTTTCCATTCCTTCATTATGGAAGTAGGTAGTAGAATGCTAATTGCATATACGGAATTAAAAACTGATAACTGAAGCAGCAGGCAACAGCTAGAGGACATTTTTGAAGTTATACCTACTTCTCTAGGTGCGGTATGAAAATATGATGAAATTTTAAGATGCGCGCATCTGTAACACAAAAGTCACATGTTACGCGAGTTATGTCATCATCAGGAGAGAGGTCCATTAATAGGAGACAAGGGCTAGTAGATATAGAATAAAGGTACACAAATTCAACGAAAAGTTTGGAATGATATTGCACAAATGTTTTGCTGCAATAGGTTCACTGACCAATACTAATGACTACCAGTTTTATGCTTATCTATTAGGTCAAGGAAAAACATAATGAGGAAACTGCCTTATCATTACATTGTGTGGCAGACAGACAGTTGTAAATTAGTCTGGTTGGAGCATTGCCAAAATATATGTGTTATTTTATTACAGTAGGCAGTGTTTTGGTTTGTTGACCTTTTTATGTAAAAGTCTAGGACTAAAGCCAACAAAGTTAAACGAATTCTGAAAAGGAAAAAGGTCATAAGAAGGTGGTTCCAAAGTGCTCCATTAATCCCTACCTAGTAGTTAAAGGGCTGATTTGACTGGTAGATATTTAAAAGAGCAATTTACTGAGAAGCTATTCTGTATATTACTCCGAACATGTTCAACAGATCTTCACCAAATTCTTATGAGACCAAAACGTGAAGTTACTACATTTTAAACAAAAAAAGAATATATTATCCAGTGGTCCACCTTTTTGGAGTATTCCCAAGTCTTTTTTTATCCTTATGTCCTTATGTCAGTTTAGAATCCTCAAAGCAATGACCATTTTGGCATACCTTTGTGGTAGAGTATAACGAATCTGAATACTGTAATACATATTTCGTGCAAATAAATAAAATGCCTATATTGTTTTCAGAGTCCTGCAACTGTTCCGGATGCCTGAACAAGATTGTCGATGAAGACTACATTACGGCGTTGGAACAAGACTGGCACAAAGACTGTTTTAGGTAATATTGCTCTTTCAAATTAATCTTTATATTAACCTTTACAGGAATTACAGGAATTAAGTTATAAGTAATCTAATGTGAATTAGTCGTAATTAATGAAGTTCGAATCCCGGCCGGCTGCGAACATAGAGATTTTTCTTACGAAAAATATGTATCTATTTATTAGGTCTATTTGATTTTATCTTTGATCGGGATCGGTTGGTTTTGCAAAAGGGGGGTATTCCAAACTATTAATCTAAAATGTATGTAAGGATCATAGATTGTGACATTATTTGTATGATTGTAAAGTTCTTATTGTGTACAATTTCAGATGTTCAGTATGTGACGTCCCGCTCTCCAGTTGGTATTTCGAGAAGGACGGCATGCTGTTCTGCCGCGATGACTACTGGGCGCGGTATGGGGACAACTGTCAGCAGTGTGGACAGGTTTGATACGTTTTAAATTACATTTAAAATATTTAATTCTAAGTCTTGACTGAGTCAAATCAAATCAAATCAAAATTTTTATTTCTTGGGATGCTTAATACAATTGTATATAGACCACTTGAAATCGTCTTAAAAACTAAGTTAGGATGTGTGCCTTCGGAACGCGCCCACTAATGAGAAGAAGGCACAAAAAACTCATGGGGTTTTTTTTTTTAAGTGATCACTCTCACAAAGGTCAATATTACATAATTGAAAGTATTATTTGAAATGGAGCAACTAAAGTCACGTCCATGGGTTGTTATCATTAAGGCAAGACGAAGTATCATAGTACGCCTTACTGCACAATTTATGCTTTATAAAAGTTTTGAACCTGGTAATGGACATGTCATATACATCTTTGGGTAATTTATTATAATAGAGCACACATGTACTATTAAACGACCTGTTTATTTTCCGGAGTCTACTACCGGGCACAGTCAGTTCATTCTTATTTCTTAAGTTGAAATTATGAATATCGCTATTTTTACGAAAAATTTCAGGATTTTTGTGAACGTATAACAAGTTTTCGTAAATATATTGTGAATAGAGCGTTAATATATTTATCTCTTTAAATTTTTCTCTAAGTGATTCCCTGGGGCCCATTTTGTAGATACTTGGACAGCTCTCTTTTGCAATATGAAAATAGTATCAATATCTGCAGCCCACCCCCACAGCAGGATGCCATAAGTCATGACACTGTGGAAGTAGCTGAAATAGACTAGGCGAGCAGTCTCAATGTCCGTGTATTCGCGAATTTTCTTAACGGCGTAAGCGGCAGAACTAAGTCTATTGGACAGTGCTTCCACATGCGGGCCCCACTGAAGCTTAGAATCTAAAGTTATACCCAAAAAGACAGCCTTACTGACTAATTCAACTTCCTCATCATTAATTTTTACAGCAGTTTTGACTTGTTTTACATTTGGAAGTGTGAACCGAATTAATTTAGTTTTGGATCTATTCAGTAATAAATTATTGGAATTGAACCAATCAACTATTCTAGAGAGAGCATTGTTCACATCGCTAATGTTCGACTGACGCCTTTTAACCTTGAACACCAAGGAGGTGTCATCTGCGAACAACACTATCCCATGGTTGTCCCTTACAAGGTAAGGTAAGTCATTTATATAAACTAAGAACAGGAAAGGTCCTAATATGGATCCTTGAGGAACCCCCATTGCTATCGTAGATCCGGGGGATCGTTTTCCGTTAACATCAACACTCTGGACTCTACCGCTCAGATAAGAAGAGATAAGATCCAGGGCGCTGTCTCCAATACCGTAGTGGTGTAGCTTCATGATCAATGTACTATGTTGAACGCAATCAAATACCTTGGATAAGTCACAGAATATGCCATACGCATCATGCGACTCCTCCCAAGCATCAAATATGTTTTTAATTAACGCTATACCCGCATCAGTGGTCGAGCGCCCCTTACTAAAGCCGAACTGTTTATTATGTAAGATATTATTATCATGAAAATGTTTAACTAGTTGTTTTAAAATAAGTTTTTCAAAAATTTTACTTAGCGTGGGTAGTACTGATATTGGTCTAAAATTGGAGGGGTCTGAGGTACTACCGGATTTAAACAGGGGAATTACTTTACTCAATTTCAACTCATTAAATCAAGAAACACACCACAATCTATACATCTATTAAATACAATGACAAGTTCCGGTACAAGCAATTCAATAACTGATTTAACAATCGGAACGGAGATCCCCCATAGATCTTTAGTTTTCTTAAGATTTATTTGCTTAAGCACTACAATAATGTCATGATTTGTAACATATTGGAATTGAAATATTTTATTACAATTCGGTACATTGGTTTTTAATAAACCTTTGCAAGGGGGGTAGAAGAGTTTAAAGGCTTCGTCAAAGTAATCATTACTGAAAAAAAATTCAAATTCATTAGCGGTATCTTGATCATTATTAGTTATATTTCCATTAATATTTAATTTAAACTCGGTGTTTTTGGCTGCGACTCTCCCTGTTTCAGCATTAATTACTTTCCATGTAGCTTTAATTTTATCAACACTATTTTTTATCACAGATTTAATGGAGAGTGATTTTGCCAATATACATACTCTTTTAAATATCTTTGAATAGTTTTTAACGTAAGCTCCAAACTCCTCTGATGTATTAACCTGTCTTTCTGCGTATAACTCATATAGTTTTTGTCTACTTCGATGAATGCCAACCGTTGCCCAGCCACTAAATTCGCGTTTGTCGGAGACCACCATAGATCTGGACGTAAAAATAGATTGAAATTGGTTATTAAGAACCGAGAAAAAATTATTATATAATACATTGGGATCCGTATCACAAGGCAGAAACGATAAAACGTTAGCTAAATTCAATCTAAATTCCTCCAGACGAGCAGTAGTCACCGGTACATACTTTATTCTCCTTTTTGGTGTCCATTTTATGACAATAGCAAATTGGACAAACTGACCACTATGGTCTGATTCTAATTTCTCAATGATAGATTTGCTAATCGTGGTTATATTATCAATAACATAAATATTATCAATACATGTCGAAGTAGTGTCAGTGGTTCTAGTAGGCTCCAGAAACACGTTAGATAAGTTGTGTAGTGATAGGTACAGCTGAAATCGCTGGGATCCTAGAGACATTAAATTATGGAATGTGTGTTCTTCGTGAAGTGTACGTATCCACTAAGGAAGGAGTTTTTCGAAAAAGGAGAAAACCATTCAAAAACTATTTCTTTGAGACGGCGGGGATTGAACCCGCAACCTTCTGAGTCTCACTCCGCCACAGAGGTCAAAGATGGAACTGTTCAATTAGACCGGGCCGGTTCCTACAGACAATCACCAACTCCTCTGAGAGTTATGGTCCTTCGAGCAGGATCATCTCACAAATATATTGGCTCTTGCCTCTCTTAATATGGTTCTTCGAGCCGGCGAGCAAGATCATCTCTTAAATATATTGGCTCTTAACATGGTCCTTCGAGCCGTATCGTCTGATAAATGACTTGTATTATCGTGTCCAGGTGATGACGGGCCCGGTGATGTCTGCCGGCATGCACCGCTTCCACCCGGAATGCTTCTCGTGTCGCGCCTGCGGGGACCACATCGAGCACGAGCACGACTACACGCTGCTCGAGAGGACGAGACTATACTGGTAACATCCTTGTCAATATAAAATTCTCGTGTTGCGGTGTTAGTTGCCAAACTCCATCTAAACGGCTGAACCGATTTGTATGAATCTTTGTGTATATTCGTTAAATCTAAGAACACTTTCTATTTTATTTTGAATTTTGAAAAAGACCCTTATGTTTCCATATATATTTTTTTTTGTATATATGGCAAAACAACGTTAGTTGGGTCCTTTTTAGGGAACCTTACCCAAAGGGTAAAAACGAGACCCCATTACTAAGACGTAACCGTCAATCCGTCTGTCTGTCTGTCACCAGGCTGTATCTCATCAACCGTAATAGCTAGACAGTTGTCACAGATTTGCCGCTATATCAACAAATACAATAGGCGCCGAAACTACTGGACCAATTTTGATGAAACTTGGTAAGAGTATACATTGATTAAGTGAATATAAATGTATGGTTAATTGTATAGTGGTTCGTGCTACAACCCCCGGTCGCCGACACAGAGCCACCCCTCGATCCGTGCTGTCTCCGTGCCAACCAACACGATCCGTGCCACTCCGGACCCGGCCGCTCCAGACACACTCACTGTTACTGAGTAAGCTATTACTTATATTTGATTACCTTATTGACTTATAATATTTGATGGGAATTAATATTTAATAAACTATATTTTTTTAAATTTAAAAACACTAGGCTACTTCAAGTAGTAATTTACGCAGACCAAGTCGCGGATAACAGCTAGTAATATTATAAATGCAAAAGTAACTCTGTCTGTCTGTTACGTTTTCACGCTTAAACCGCTCGCTGAACCGATTTTTGATGAATTTTGATACAGAGATAGATGAGGTCCTGGAGAGGGACATAGGCTAATTATTACCATAAAAAATTAAAAGTATAGGTATTATAAAATTAAAAGACAATTGAAAATTATCATCTGTCAAATGTCACTTTGATTTTGGAATGGGGTGTCGTCTATTAGGTTTTCAGGGGTGCTGTGTCCGAATCCACAATCCATTTGTAGATTAGAGTTGACATCTGTCAAACACCCTGATTTTAAAGTGGGGTGTCGTTTATTACGTTTTGAGAGTGCTGATTCTTTTCTCTAAAATACAATTTTATGAAAGAAAAAAAAAGGCTACTTGATGTAGTAATTCTACGCAGACGAAGTCCCGGGTAACAGCTAGTTCTTAAATAAATAGTAATTTCTCATTACCTATAGTACGTGTGGTGCGAAGTTATCGTTCGCGGTTCGCGCGTTGCTCCGCGCCGCGCTCTCTCTCTGCATACAACTTACGTGCCATAGGTATACGGACTATAACAATAAATATACTACAGGGCTTCCCAAACTGTAAAGCTTACTAGCAAATCATAGGCAAGAAGGCCAGGGCGTCGCAATAATATGGCAACTTTCCAAGGGCGTCACAGTTAAAAAAAGTCGGTTTACGAATGATATTTTTACGTGATAACATTTTATCAATAAAACTCTCGTTCCCGGAACGTGAGCGGAACGCGATGACGTCACACTTTTTTGTGAGTGCTGCCGGTGTTCATCCATTTATTAGACGTTATCACGTCAAAAGTTTGGGAAGCCCTGGTATAATACATATGTAGTCTATGTGATTTATTGCACGTTGTTCTTTTTGTGATGTTGTTTTGAGTTTGTTTGCACCGTTTATGTTGTTCCCACTGAGTTATTATGTCACACTGCAGATGACAAGATGAAGAATTATAAAAAAATACATAAAAACAACATTGCACGAAAAAAGTTACAAAGAACTAGAAAGTTCTAAATAAACCAACTTAGTAAAACGACTTGAAAAATATTTACGGGTAAAATGAAACTTATTGAACGGATATAATCGCATTTATTTAGGTATATAAGTTTCATTGTGAGTTTAAGTGGCGAAAACCTTAGAAATTATACTTAGGTGCGCCTAAGTTTAATAATACTTTTTACTTAATTTCACCTATGTGGTTTGACACTGGTGTTACCTTGGCATAGGTTAAATTAAAAATAGTAAAACAATTGAAAAACTTTGCAGAACTTTTTTTGGTCATAAACAGGAAAACCTACATTAGACATGTCCGTCATGCGCACACGCATCCACAGCTCTGTCGTATGCTGGGCAGGTGCAATCTTTTTCCTCATTTAAATTCAAAATAATAAAATTGCACAAAGTTGCATTATCTTGACCACTTAGTAATTATTTTACCGGGTCTTAAACACGCATCTTTATTTCTCTTACCTTGACTTTCCCGCGTTCGTTTCCCGCGACCATGACTATTGTAACATAATCGAATCGTCGAGGTAAGAAATATAAAAATGAAAAAATTACCCGTATTACTTTTTAAATTAAAAAGTACTATAAATACAAATCATGCTAGTTTAAAAAGTTAATTGACCACTTGCAAACGTAATGAAACTGACGCCCATATCCACAAACAGTATTTAAGTTGTTCTTGGATAAGTGAATGCACTGCGCTAAATGCGGCCCTATGATTGGTCAATTTTGTGGTGCTCTCTTCACTCTCGCGAATCAGCCTCTTATTTGCGGCTCTATGCGTTGGCGCGCACTATGCAATCTCATAGGGTTGATTGTGAATACGGGTGTTAGTTATAGGATGAGAGAAGAGCGGTGCTGGCTTAGTGGTAAATACCTCGACTTTCATTCTGACGGTTGTGGGTTCGAATCCCGGCCGGCCGTGCACCAATGGATTTTTCTTAAGAAAAATGTATGTGCGCTAATTGACATTGCTCTTACGGTGAAGGAAAACATCTTGATGAAATCCGCGGCGTAGTAGGCTCTAGAAGTATTGACAAGTTCTCTCCTCTGGAAATAGTCGATTAGGCTGAGAGGGTAGTAGGTAGTAGGCGAACCTACTCCATCCTCACGCAAAAAAGACCCAATTAAAATGTTCTAATTGCGGAAAACAGCCCGTTCAAGTACAAGTATAGGATGAGAGTACACAAGAAACTCATCGGTTTTTTTTCTGTGGTCAACTTCACGAAGGTCAGGATAATAATGTTTTTCTTTAGTGACACATAGTAACTCAGTGAATATAAGTTACGCAAGCTTTAGTAGGTACGTTAGTGGCACTAGTAGGCATCTTAGTTATGCACTGGAATGTTATTGTATCGCCTATACCTACCTACATACAGCGTCTACGAAAAATTCGACCAAAACAATTCGTCTAGAAAAAAAACGAATTTTTGATCATGGTTTCGATTTGCTCAGTGTGGCCTGCGCTTTAGCTTGTATATTCGAACTCTGTAGGTATTTAATGGTATTCTTTCCCCCAAAATTGATAATAATATGACTACAAAATACCGTATCAGAAACTAGATTAATATGTCAACAAAAAAGTTTCGTGTTGCTAGCTTCGGTTGCTAGTCATTTAAGTTTTTGGGGGCGTCCATAAATTACGTGAGATGTTTAAGGGGGGAGGGGGTCAATTCAAATCTCATCTAATCTTACGCTGGAGAGACCCCTCGGCAAATATCACGCAATTTTTTTTCTGATTTATTATTCCGGCTTAGAGTGGCTAGATCAGAACGAAGTTGAAAGAGCACCTCACATAATTTATGGACGCCCCCCTTTACGATATATCGTAATAGTACATTACGATATAAGTGTGGTAAATTGATCTTTGCATAGAGGCGGTTTATGACGCGCGAGCGGCAGCGAGCGTGTTATAGAAGCCAAGATGCAAATATCAATTCCACACGTATATCGTACGACGTTTTTTATCACAGTTGCGAATAAAAGAAAAGACTTGAAAAGAAAACAAAATAATAATTAACAAAGTATTTGTGATAACTCTATGTTTACATTTTATTAGGGCAATATTTTTTTGTTAATTATGCTCCGGAAAGGCCAGGCTAAAGACTTTTAACCTATACATCCTCGTGTGACATACATTATTTTTTAGGGGTTTTCTATTTGTTTTTGCGTCGGGGATTAAGAACAAAATACAATGGTACGGAAAAACAATATATTTAAGTAAAGAAAAAACAAAATATAAACAACTCAATTTTTAATCGTTTTCTAAGTCATTATCACGTAAAATTTTCGTTCGTAAACCGACTTTAGAGACAACCATTTTTGCTAGCTAAAAACTCTTTGGTACCTACCTTTTCGGGATAACTTTACAGCACTAGTTAACAAATCAAAAACGCACGCGTGCATAATATGTTGGATTATGAGCCAAAAGCCGTTGAATAAGATCCACTTTATGAGCAACTGTGATAAAAAAATAATTTTGACCACCCGTTTTCAAAAAAAAAAGATATAAAGTTTTCACTGTTTTAAAACCACTAAACAGAAATTTGCGTTATATCTCTGTGGTTGTACCTATGGTGGAAGATGCTTAATTTTTCATTTGAAAAGTGATCTCGTCACCTATTACCCCTCGCCTTAACGTGAAAGAGTACCGGCGCTCTCTCCATACAAACGTAGTCGACTGTTTCCTCCCTGGATAATGACACTAGCACAAATATTTGCCATGATTGTCATCACTATGCCCCTAAGTCTTGGTTTTTTTTCTAACTATCATATATAAATTAAGATTTAAAAAACAAAAAAAACAACAAATAAAAAATTATACATTATCGATAGTCGATAGTTTATGTCGACACTGTAGTAAATACGAGGTCCGTCAAGCGTGTTGAGTTGTGGTGATTACACTGTGTGTTAGTAAGGGGCATGGTCATGGCAGTTATAAGTTTTATGCAAAAAAATATTTGCTCTAATGTCATTATCCAGGGAGGATCGACTACGTTTGTATGGAGAGATCGCCCGGTGCCCTTTCCTCTTAACGAATCGTCACGCTACACACTGCTGGCCCTTGTAGGTATTATGTGAGCAAACTCCACGTATTTTCCCTATAGTCACATACCTTAAATGACTCACAGACACGCACCACCTAAATTTATCAACCATTTGTAACTAAACCAACAGACCTTTCAAACGCATTCTTTGAATATTAGCAACATTATTCAATACTTTGTGTTAACTTATATATTTACTTTGTATTTGAAGCCTTTTGTTACTGCTTGATTTAGTGTTCTTTTCACTTTGTAAAGTGGCATTAGTGTACGATATTAACTTAGTATTTCAAGCCCTTTTGTTTCTGTTTGCTTTAGTGTACTTTACAAAGTTAAAATAGTGTTTTTTTCACGTTGTGAAGTGAAATTTGTATTTTTTTATAACGCTGAATTTTTTATTAGCATGGTTTTTTATTTAACAAGTTTGTCTTTAAGGATATACTAGTCGATTCTTCTTTATGAAAGAAGACATTGGCTTAATTTTTTTACTATGTTCGACGTGGTAAGTCAAAAACAAAATAGAAGAAAATACAGTAGTTTTTCATAATTAAGTTTCTCCTACCGGTTTTTAGGATTCCGCACCAATATTTCAAATAAATCAATGGAACTGTACGCCTACCACGGGTTGTTAACGAACTAGATCAAACATACCCTAACAAGTGTAACAACGAAACTTTAAGACAAAAAAGAAGGAAATTTACTAACCAAAAGACACGCGTTACGGGACGCGTATTCGCTAATTCTAGTAGGCCAATACGCGAGCCGCGGTATAGCTTGAAACACTATCTCTGTCTGTATTGTCTTTTTCAGCTATACATCTTCTTCTTATAATATAAAAATGAATCGCAAAATGTGTTGGTAAGCGCATAACTCAACAACGCCTGGACCAATTTGTCTGTGTCTGTTATCTGTTTGTTATTATCAGGAGAAGGTTCTTATGAAAATAAAAAATTAAGATAGTTGCGCAGAAAATTATTATGCGGGTGAAACCGCGGGGCGTAGCTAGTACAAAATAATATTTGGTTACCATAAACAGAGATACTGTTTTAAGCTATCTATGTCGTGATAGATAGCTTAGAGATACAGTTAACTAGCTCGTGATAGATAGACCTATTTATTTATTTTTTTGCAAGAACTCATGTAAGAGTTCAGATTTTTGTTTAATTTTTGTTTATAATGAATAGGCTCTAAAACGACTGGGCCGATTTTTATCCCGATATTCCCACGGGATCGGGAGTTACGCGTGTGAAACCGGGTGAGTACTTTACGTTTGATCGAGTGCGTAAACAACTTGTGGTAAGGGCTCTGTCTAAATAAACTGCCTCTGTGCCTATTATATAGTTTTTTATTCTAGTCTTGGTAATTTAAAGCTTTGTTTTGTTACATTAATTTAGTTCTAGTTGTGGATACCAGTTATTGGCCATCTGATTTATATTTCTATTTCTAGCTTGTGTAACAGCTGTAGGTAATAATTAAGGTGCCTGCGGGTTATAAGAGCCACCTGCTACCTTTATTAAAAACTAAATATTACGTAAAAATAGGGAACAGGAAAACAGGTCAATCGTCATATATTTACTTTATTGTCAATCTGAAAAGGTTTTTAAAAAACCTTTTAGTGGCCCTTATTACCCGCAAGTACCTTTTTTCGCCGCCACTAGTGTAACTACCAGTAGCGAGGGTTCCGTACAACTCGTGTTGGCTTACTTTTACAGATTTAGGCATAGGTGAGTTCACTCACATTTTTGTTGCTATTGATGTTTTATCGGTTTACTTTTATAGAAACATCACCCCTCGCCACTGGTACCTACTCTTTAAATCATCAGAATATGTGTGTTTATCATACATACTTCCTAAACCGATTTCGATGTGTATTGTTCGTACAGGATAGACTCAGCGTGCGGTGTGGTCACCCTACACATAGGTGATAGGATATTGGAAATCAACGGTGCACCACCGCGTGTTCCTGCACTATCGTCTGGACACCCTACTGCATTATTACAGGTAAACATTAGTTTTAGGGTTCCGTACCGAAAGGTCAAAAGCGGGACGCTATTACTAAGACTTCACTGTCTGTCTGTTTGTCAACATTGGGCACGGGACACCTTTCAACGTTTTTCGCTAAAACGATAGTAGTTTAAATTATTTATAAACAACTAGCTGCGCCCTGCGGTTTCAATGTCTGCGTAACTTTCTTAATTTTATCTTTTAAATGTTGGATAATTTTACTAAGACACCACTCCGTCTGTCTGTGTGTCTGTCATCAGACTGTATCTCATGAACCGTGATAGCTAGACAGTTGAAATGTTCACAGATGATGTATTTCTGATGCCGCTATAGAATGCTAACTAAAAACATAATATAATGATGCGGAACCCTTCGTGTGTGAGTCCGACTCCCACTTGGCCGGTTTTATAAAGTTAACGAATACTTCGTTGAAATTTCTTACCACTTTACCGATTTCATCGAGCTTCGCTTAGCTGTGAGGAGGCTCCCAGCTAAGCGACGCCTGGCGCGGTCATTACTTCGATGGGTGACCAATTAGTATTGTGGCAAAAATGAATTTTCGTAACCTGTGCTTCGGAAGGCACGTTAAGCCGTAAGTCCCGGTCAGAGGCCTTAAGGCGATCTGAAAACTCTAACAATAGGTGACCCACACCACTATACGAGAAGAAGAAGACCGATTCCATCCATTTTTTTTTAAGTTTTCTCAGACTTTGTAGAATGTTCTTACTAAATACAGAAATATATAATACTAGCTTTTGCCCGCGACTTCGTCCGCGTAGAAGTCATAAATAGACCGAGGAATCACGTTGTTCCATACAAACTTTGCCCCCTTTTTTACCCCCTTAGGGGTAGAATTTCGAAAAATCCTTTCTTATCGGATACCTACGTCACACAAAAAACACACCCTCCAAGTTTCAGGTCTCTACGATCAGCGGTTCAGCGGCGTTGATCCGTCAGTCAGTCAGTGATTCAGGACAAAGCATTTTATATGTATAGATGATGTACTTACTGAAACAAATTAGAAAAGTTGCGCAGAAAATTAGAAAAAAACAGGACAACATGGTCCGGATCAGTAAGTCGTACAATATCTATCAAAATCAATATTATTTTCTCTTTTCAGTTAACAATAGAACATAATCCTAACATCAGAAACAACAACAATAAAATGTGCAACATCTCCAACAACATACCAACAACAAACAACGCCACGGACCGAAGTGTCGATAAAAATAATATCGATATAGACAGCATCGATAAAAGAGAGCTTTACAATAAAAGAGATATCGATAAAAGACAAATAAACATTGATAAAAGTAACGTAATTGATATTGAGAAATTCAGTGCCGATAAAAGAGACATTGATACAACAAATATAGATAAAAGTGATTTTATCGATAAAAGTTGTACCGATATCGATAGTGAAGAGAAAGAAGTAAAGAAGGAGAGGTTGTTTAAGAGGAAAGGTGAAGAGGGCGGAAGGGCCCGCGTTATAAAGAGGAGGCAAACACCTTCGTCTCCTTTGTTGGGAGACAAAGAAAGGAGCAGTAGCATGTCTAAATTGTTGGATGTGTGAGTATTTATACTACTAATATTGTAAACTAGTTACGCGGTTTCACCCGCGTAACTCCCGATCCCGTGGGATTATCAAAATGAAAAGTAGCCTATAGCCTTCCTCGATAAATGGACTATCCGACACAAAAATATTTTTTCAATTCGAACCAGTAGTTCCTGAGATTCTTGTTTAAACAAACAAACAAACTCTTCAGCTTTATAATATTAAGTATAGATGTGAAAGTTTGTGTGTGTGAGTATGTATGTTGGTTACTCCTTCACGCAAAAACAACTGGACCAATTGCGATGAAACTCGGTATCTAGATAGCTGGAGATCTGGAATAACACATAGGTTTTTATCCCGATATTCTCACGGGATCCGCGAGGCACAGCTAGTAGTTTTTGCGTGAAGGAGTAACAAACATAATTACATACACACACACACACACACACACACACACACACACAAACTTACACATTTATAATATTAGTAGGATATCTTTTATAGTAATCATTATATTATGTACCTTTGTTAATTGTGATTAATTATTAATCAACACCAATGCATTTACTTCAAATTTATTATTATCTAGACAAACGGATTTTATCATATTTTTTCTATTTGTGTATATGGTCGAGTATTGCCATTTCATCATTATTTGAACAAGGCGTTACTTAGCCGCGAAGCGTAGTGGTTATCGCACCCGCACGGTAAACGAGAGGTCGCGAATTCAAATCTAGCCGCGGTGCAAGAAGAATAAAGATCCGTGTTATATTAGGTTTTTGTTTTAAATGTTTAGTACTGAATTACCTGAGCCTGACGGTGGAGTGATGACGGAGTTGAGCCGCGCGCGGTCGTTCAGGGCTGCGCCCGCGCCGCCGCATCGTGTCTTCAGGGCTAAGGACTTATTGCAGGTACAATCGACGCCCAAAAGTACACAACCACCGTAACGTCTACAATCCTGTGCAGCACTATTTGAACATTATAACAACGTAACCTATGGATCGAACCCACGTCGGTCGGTGTAGCGGGTGGCCCCTTATACCACTCACACAACTAAACACATAGCTAACATGTTGAAAATAATAATCACACAGTACTTTTAATTCAAATATTTATGTTTGTGTGTAACGTCTATTAGAAGAAGGTCGTAATTCTAATACTTTTTTATAGTATTATTGTAGCAAACTGGTAGTGAACTTATGACGCATCCTATATCGACCCAGTTGACGACCCAGTTGGCACAATGGTTACCACGCCGGACTGCCAAACACAGAGTTGCGGGTTCGATTCCCGCCTCAGACAAGTATTTATGCTTAGATATTTGTCTGTGGTCTGGTTGTTTCTATGTATTATAAGTATATATTTACAAAAGAAAAGTATTTATGTAGTATATCCGTTGTATAGCACCCATAACACAAGTCTAGTTACCTAACTTGGGGCTAGATGGCGATGTGTGGAAAGTCCTGTAATATTTATTTATTTATTTAATTATTTATATCTAGATAATTAATACAGCATCTATAATCCATGCTATAAAAGAAGCATAACTTCTACTAATTATTTAATTTTAGTATATTATTTATCTAAAACATAGTCGAAACGTCCAGATAAGAGAAAGAAAAATAAAAAAATTGAAAAATAAATTATTTGATACTCACAAGTTTTCGCTAAAATGTAAATTTGCCCATATCTTTTTATCGTGTTGACTCAGGACCTTGATTTTTATACATCTGATAGGGACTATAGACCTCAGTATCTGGTATGAATTTCAACTTGCTAGGTCCACCCGTTCCTGAAAAAATCGATGGTGACACACGGACAGACAGACAACAAAGTGATCTTATAAGGCTTCCTTTTTTTACCTTTTGAGGTTCATAACCCCAAATATTGTGTGTATGTAATAATAATAAAAAAATAATAAATATTTCAGTACATTCTACACATCGCCATCTAGCCCCAAGCTAAGTAACTAAACTTGTGTTATGGGTGCTAGACAACGGATATACTACTTATATAATTTTCTTTTGTAAATATATACTTATAATACATAGAAACAACCAGACCACAGACAGATATCTAAGCATAAATACTTGTCTGAGGCGGGAATCGAACCCGCAACCCAATGTTTGGCAGTCCGGCATGGTGACCATTGTGCCAACTGGGTCGACTGGTATGTGGGAGCGTACGACGACGCACGACGGAAGCGGGTTTGGCCGGAAGACCAGCGCTGTAGCCAAGTTACGCTTGACTGTGGCTTACAGCTGAGGTCGACCCATTTGGGCAGCACATGGCTTCTTAAATATTCTTGGGTTTAGTGTATGTTTCTTTTTTCGTTGTATAATGTTACCTATTCCTTTGCGTGTGTTTAATTTTAAAGTTGTCGTGTGCCTGCACCGAATAAATGTTTTTCTTTCTTTCTTTGTTTCAAATATACACGATTACGATCCGGGAAAATAATGACAATGAATACAAATGGGGCGTGGTTAAGAATTCTCTCTTTTTGTTTTGTACAGGGTGAACTTCTCGGATCCGGTTTCTTTGGCGAAGTATACAGGGTGACGCACCGTGAGACTAGCGAGGTGATGGTGCTCAAACAACTATACAGGGTGGACGACGACGCACAGACTAACTTCCTTAAAGAGGTAAAAATTGCGACTTGGCAATCGCACAGCACAATTTTAGTTTTAATCAAAATTCTATACTTACCGTTGACTTAGAACCATGCAATTTGGCAAGGAATAACATTTTTCAGTACAAGTAAAGAGAAAATTTCGATTAAGTAAATTTTGGTACCCAAAAATTGTCACGAAAACCGAATTATGACCATATCTTTTGATCGTGTTGACTTAAAAAAATGTTTTTTTAATATTATAGACCTTAGTATTCGATGCAAATGAACTTCTTATCTCTACCAGTTCCTGAAAAAAGGATTTGACAGAAAGGAAAGGCAAAGTCAAAGTATATTTTATTCAATAAGTTTTGTGATTTTGAGTCACTTTGCACTAAGAAACAGACAGATAGATGGACAAGAAAGTAATCTTTTAAGGGTTCCTTTTTTACCTTTTGATGTATGGAACCCTAAAAACTATAAGAAACGAATGTTGGTTAAATTAAGGGTGACGAAAAAGTGGATCTTATGCAACCGCTTTTAAGCTCATAATCCGACGTATTACGCACGTGTGCGTTTTACTTTACCATAACACACTAGTGCTGTAAAATTATCCCGATGAGTTAAATTCGTATCTTACTGCTAATTACATGTTATGTAGATTAAACATTCTTAATTTATCTCGGTTATACTGTTTTCATATATAAAAAAGGTAGGTACCGACAAAGAGTTTTTAAGCCAGCAAAAACAGTTCGAATTTTAAAAAGACTTGAAGCATATGGCATTATATAAACTAAACCTAAAACAATACGGGTGTGGATTATTGATCATTGCATCTCGGCTTTTTAACGCGCTTGATCATAAACCGCCTGTAATGTACTATTAAAATATGATTGTACTTGTACTTGAACAGGCTGTTTTCCGCAATTAGACCCTTTTAATTGGGTGTTTTTTGCGTGAGGATGGAGTAGGTTTGCCCAGAACCTACTACCCTCTCAGCCTAGTCGACCATTTCTAGAGGAGAGAATTTCTGAAGCCTACTAAGCCGGGGGTTTCATCACGATGTTTTCCTTTACCGTAAGAGCAATGTCAAATAGCGCACATACATTTTTCTTAAGCAACATTGGTGCACGGCCGGCCGGGATTCGAACCCACGACCTTCAGAATGAAAGTCGAGGTATCTACCACTAAGCCAACACCGTATATATGATTGTGATTGTATTTCAGGTGGCAGTTCTACGTTCCCTAACACATCCGAACGTGCTACGCTTCATAGGTGTCGTGTACAAAGACAAGAGGTTGCATCTCGTCACGGAATACGTACCAGGGGGGACGTTGTATCAACTCATACAGGTAACTTTCTACTAGCTTTTGCCCGCGACGTCGTCCGCGTAGAAGTCGAAAATGGACCAAGGTATCACATTGTTCCATACAAACTTTGCCCCCTTTTTCACACCCTTAGGGGTAGAATTTTGGAAAATCCTTTCTTATCGTATGCCTACGTCAAACAAAGAATACACCCTCCAAGTTTCAGCTTTCTACGATCAGCGGTTTAGGCTGTGCGTTGATCCGTCAGTCAGTCAATAGTTCAGGACAAAGCATTTTATATGTATAGATCGTGACGTTGGTTCAAATTTTCCAATATCCTTTCTTAGCGGGTGTCTGCGTTATAACAGGGACCTTAATCTGCTTGGATTTACCATTGACGATCCAGTTGGCACAATGCTCACCATGCCGGACTGCCAAACACAGGGTTGCTGGTTCGATTCCCGCCTCAGACAAGTATTTATGCTTAGATATTTGTCTGTGGTCTGGTTTTTTCATGTATTTTAAGCATATATTTACAAAAGAAAAGTATACCCGTTGTCTAGCACCCATAACACAAATTTAGTTACTTACCTTGGGGCTAGATGGCGATGTGTGGAATGTCCTGCAATATTTATTTATTTATTTACCATTGTCATTATAATAATATCTAGACTCTATTGATAATTATATCGGAATTGTGACTTTATTTTCTTCTAAATCGATCCAGTAGTTTCGGAGCTTATACAAACAATCAAATCAAATCTTTCTCATTGTTTTGTTCCAGGACTCATCGATACCACTATCATGGTGCGAGCGTGTCCGGCTCGCTCGCGACGTGGCGGCCGGGGTCGGGTACTTGCATAGAAACAACGTTATACACAGGGATCTCAACTCGCACAACTGTCTGCTTAGAGAGGTCAGTACATCTGTCAGAGTATAGAGAATTATTCCTCAGACAACGATTGATATGCTACGTTGGTTTAGAGACGTTGCTAATGCTGTAGGTGGACCAATAGATGGCTAAAAAGTTACTAGGAATATTGTTTTTAATTAAATTTTAACGTATCAATCGATTTTTTATTAAAATAAACTTGTTTTGTTTCTCAGTTTCGGCAGGATTTTAGTTTTCATACTAAATTTCCATTGTCACGTCTAAAATCTTCTTGTGAATACCAAAAGCTGACTTTGAGGGTATTTTGAGTTACTTTGTCATACTAAACCGTGAACATTTTTTTTTAAATCAAAATGCAATTGAAAATATTGGCCTTCTGGTCGATTTGGTGCAAATTTTTCGTTTGGAAAAAATGGAATAAGTTGTATAATTTGGTAGTCTTCAAGTGACGAGTGAACAGGTATCTTCTAGGAGAACGTACTACATCTTAGACCACACCGTTCACCACCATCAGGTGGTAGTGTTCAAACGATGACCTAACATTATTCAATGTAATGTTGTATTACAGGACAAGACGGTAATAGTTGCTGACTTCGGTCTGGCGCGTATAGTGCAGCGCACGGCGAGCAGCAGCCTGCCGAGACACGCGCGGCGACGGAAGAGATATACGGTGAGTCTCCTTCCTCTCGCTCCTAGCTCCACCTCGGCTAGTATTATAGGACAAGACGGTACGGTAATTGTTGCTGACTTCGGTCTTTTTGATAACAAAATCGGGGGATAGTTTAGTGTTGCAGCTACATATCTATTCATCCCCATCCAATTTTCAATTAACTGGATAACTAAATAATTTATTACGCTAAGGAAGTCTGTAATACATCGCGCGCGGCGGAGGGGGAAGCCATTTTGAAGGTCATTCTGTTGCGTCATTCTATTTAGTGTAACTTTCGACTCGGTGAAGCTACGACGTTCATTCAAGTTTCAATCGTCAGCTGAAAATCTATTGATTATAAAAAAAATAGTTTAAAATTGTGACTGTGAATAAAATAAGGTGTTAAAAGAAAAAACGTGTGGCGCTCGGGGAATGCCGCGGTAAAGCTATTGCATCGTGCGAGCTTCGTACAGTCATACCATATACATACACGTTAAGCGAACGCGCGGCCGAGCTACATGGTAGGCGGAGTGGGGGGTGTTAGGTTTTATTTTCGTTACGGAATTTCTTGATTCGGTCGCCGCGCTCAAAGCCCGCGATAAAGCTAGCAATAGCTTAAAATATATAATATTGGAATATGCGCGTCGAAAAGCCAACTTCGAGTTGGCTTTCAATTGGATACAGAGATCGTATACGGTTGGAAAGAGCATCTCAAAAGCAATCGAATGGTACCAATAAGATACCATATGACCGAGTCAAGCATTGCCAACAACGTAAACAAATGAATACTCCCGAGCGGATCAACGACTGTAGCTGGGACGACTTTTCGTATAAAGTCGAACACAGTAATTATTTGTTGATTTATTCCTGAACCCGTTAGATGAAACAGTTGCCATCATAAACAAAACATGTAAACCCAGAGGACTTTTTATGATAAATAATAATATTTTATAAAGAAACTGTTACCCGTTACGAGACATATTCACGTACAACAAACGACCGTGTCCATATCACAGCCACATCTCATTTTTCTCCATTCCCCTTTGCCGAATTTTCAAAAATCTTAAAACAAAAATTGTTTGTTTAAGTGCACAGAAGCGCTGCCCTCAACCGCTGCTAATAACTCAAGTAAACACTCTTACCAAACTTGACTGATAATTGTCAACGTTTTCAATTACTAAGATCGCCTAAAGTCGTAGAACAGAAGTTGTAATAGTAATATGTACTACAGATTATTTTGAAGTGCGTCCATTATGTTGTTACACCCTGTATAACTTAATATATTTGTTATAGGTGGTCGGCAACCCGTACTGGATGGCTCCTGAAATGATGAACGGGAACGTGTACGATGAGAAAGTTGATGTCTTCTCCTTTGGGATCATATTGTGTGAGGTATGTTACTGGTTTACGCGCACTTTAATTATCTATACTAATATTATAAAGAGAAAAGATTTTTGTTTGTAACGAATAGGCTACAGATTTTGATGAAACATGGTATGAGGATACATTGATTCCTTGACAGTAACTAGGCTACTTTTTATCCCAATACTAGCTGCACCTCGCGGTTATGACCTATAAGCCTTCCTATAGGCCTTCCTCGATAAATGGCCTATCCAACACAAATATAATTTTTCAATTCGTACCAGTAGTTCCTGAGATTACCGCGTTCAAACAAACAAACTCTTTAGCTTTATAATATTATTAGCTGCGCCCCGCGTTTTCATCCGCTCTATTCCTGATCCCGTGGAAATATCAAAATGAAAAGTAGCCTATAGCCTTCCTCGATAAATGGACTATCCAAAACAAATAGAATTTTCAATTCGAACCAGTAGTTCCTGAGATTATATAGCGCGTTATGCTGATATTATATATGTTTTTCTTTCTTCAGATAATAGGTCGCGTCTCAGCGGACCCCGACTTCCTCCCCCGCCGCGGCGACTTCGGCCTGAACGAGGCCGTGTTCGAGGAGAAGTTCTGCAGGCTGCCCACCGCCTGTCCACCGCCCTTCTATAGGGTCGCATTCAGGGCCTGTCAACTCGATCCTGATTCCAGGTGAATATTAAAAGTCACCCACAGGGTGCGGAAGCCTGGCCGGAAGACCAGCGCTGCAGATGCGCCTGCGTATCTGCAGCACATGCTGAGGCTTTACCCATTCCAGCAACACACGACTTCTCGGATACTTTTTATTTTTATTGTCTGTTTTTTGTAATTTATTTTATTTTTAACTATGATTCTTTTAATTGGGTTACTCTTTTATTTATAGATAGATATATTATCTTTATTTGGCCAACAACAAAACTTAACCATAGACACAACTTATTTTTGGTATGACAAAAATAACAGACTTACTTAAATATTATAAGCTATAACACAGTAACAGTGTCGCCGCCAAATGGGCTCCTGCTCAGCTATATTATCAAGGTTGATTATTTTCATTCATTGATAGGTTATTCAATTCTTTTGACGACCCAGTTGGCACAATGGTCACCATACCGGACTGCCAAACACAGGGTTGCGGGTTCGATTCCCGCCTCAGACAAGTATTTATGCTTAGATATTTGTCTGTGGTCTGGTTGTTTCTATGTATTATGAGTATATATTTACAAAAGAAAAGTATATAAGTAGTATATCTGTTGTCTAGCACCCATAATACAAGTCTAGTTACTTAGCTTGGGGCTAGATGGCGATGTGTGGAATGTCCTGCAGTATTTATTTATTTATTTTCTTAACTCATATTTTTTTTATTTATATTCGAGATTAATATTTTTTTAACGTGCGTTTTATTTACTGTGTTTTATTTATTGTTCATTTATATCTTTGTTTTTACTTGGCATGTAGATAGCTGATTTCCTGGAATTAACACATAGTCTAATATTAATCCAGATATTCCATCCACGACATCGGGACTTACGCTGGTCATAAAACCTAGTTCTCTTTGGGTTCAGAACTTACGCTGGTTAATAAAACCTTACTCATTTTGAGTTCAGGACTTACGCTGGTTAATAAAACCTTGGCTCTCTTTGAGTTCGAGACTTCTTGTCAATAAAACCTAGCTCTCTTTGAGTTCGACACTTATGCTGGTTAATAAAACCTAGGTCTTTTTGACTTCGGGAATTCTTGTCAATAATAAAATCTAGCTCTCTTTGAGTTCGGGACTTAAGCTGGTCAATAAAACCTAGCTTCAATATTCTATGATATTGATTGTTCACAGACCACCGTTCGAAGTGATAGAAATCTGGCTGGAAACCCTAGTGATGCACCTATCACGGTCCCTCCCCCTACCTACTTCCCTCCTCCAAGACATCCTCCACTACGCGGGGGGTGGAGGGGGCTGTCGCTGCCACGACACAGACCACGACGACAGCCCCCCGGGACACTGTCGCAGGCAAAACAGTCAGAACACTGACGGAAGCTGTCCCGGACACTGTCTCAGACAGAACAGTTACTGTCAGAGGCAGAACAGTCGTAGTGATACAGTGAATAGTGATGTTGTGAACAGTGAAAGTGATGTGAAGTGTGAAGAGGAAGAGAAGTGTTCGTGCGGAGTGAGGAGGATGCCAAGTAAGGCGGGGAGCGATGATCTATTGGTGCCGGAACCTGGGGTGGTTAAGGTGAGTTAATTAACATGCCAAAAACTAAATGATGTTTATGACATCATAATTTGTAACAAATTTTGCTAATGCAACCTCCTTAGATAATTCGTTTATTGCAGCAATTAAATTGATATCTCTTTGGTTTAAAAAAGACCGTTGAGACGTGAAAAATATTTTTTAAATTAAATGGGTATTGCAGGTTAATTCACACAGCGCCGTCTAGCCTCAAGCTAAGCAACTAGCCTTGTGTTATGGTAGTTAGACAACAGATAGAATACCTACTTATATATATACCTATAGCTAAGCACTCAGACCACATCATCATCCGAGCGATGTTCCCGGTTGCATCCCTCTCGGGAGCCCGGGGTCCGCTTTCCTGCTTTTACGCCTCCACTTCGCACTTAGACCACAACAGATCTTTTATTATAGAAACGGTAGAAATCGAATCCGCAACATTATGCATCGTAGACGGATGTTCGACCACTGCGTCATACAGTATCCTTATTAAATTGTTTTATTTCCCCGTACAGTCTGCATCGACATCTGTGTTCTGCCCCGGGCACGTTGGCGGCGGTCGCACAGGCCGCGCCCTGGGCAAGTGCGTCTCAGCATCGCACATATGCGGCGGGGCGGCTCGCGTCACCGTGACGTCACACTCACGCTCGCACCACCAGCTGCCCAGGGCGGGGTACATCCTGCACACGCACGGGAACAGCATTAATATTACACAGGTTATTTTAATAATAAATTATAAGAATGTTGCATAAATTGAGTACAATGGATGGTACGTCGTTTTAAAATTAAGTAACAACAATTTACCTTTTGCATGCAATAAGTAGGTAAGTACTTATTAGAAGTACTAAAATAACATTTCAGATGAATAATAAATAAAATAACATTAATATTACACAGGTTATTTTAATAATAAATTATAAGAATGTTGCATAAATTGAGTACAATGGATGGTAGGTCGTTTTAAAATTAAGTAACAACAATTTACCTTTTGCATGCAATAAGTAGGTAAGTACTTATTAGAAGTACTAAAATAACATTTCAGATGAATAATAAATAAAATAATAAATATTGCAGGACATGCCACACATCGCCATCTAGCCCCAAGCTAAGTAACTACACTTGAGTTATGGGTGCTAGACAACTCATATACTACTTATATACTTTCCAATAGAGAGATGAATAACTTAGACAATCTCTACTCAGTTAAAGCTATATGTCAAAAATAAATAAATGTCAAAGTTTGAGTTTATCTAAGTTATACTAAAGTATGTGTGTATGTTTGTTAGTCTTTCACGCAAAAACTACTGGACCAATTGCGATTAAACTCGGTCTGTAGATAGCTGGAGACCTGGACTAATACCTAGAATTTCACCTCGAGCCTTACGCGGGTAAACAGCGCTTTCTGACCCCAAGATAAGCATGCTTATGTTTTGATGACCGGATAAAATACTTGTAAATACTAAATATTAATAAAAATAAATATTATTACATTCTTATTATACTCTAGCTGAACCGGAAAACTTTGTTTTGCCATTTCAAAAAAATTCATACATAACTGTGCAGCTGTTTAGGTGGAGTTTGGCAACTAACACCGCGACACGATTGACATCAATATTTATACGATACAGCTAATGTCACTCAATTGTTTTGCCTTCCCGGAACCTCTCCATTAAAACTTGAACTTTATGATATGATATTAAAGTTCGAATTGACTTTTAAGTATTACATATTACGAATCGTTTGTATGGGAATTTGGAGTATGGAAAAGTTTTGTTTTTAGACTTTTTCAGGCAATTTTTTGAATTTTTCGCTCCGTAAGAACCATCTTCGTACTTCAAGGAATATTCTTAAAAAAGAATTAGCGAAATCGGTTTAGCTGTTTTAGAGATTCGCGCTTAGCAACACATTTAGAAGATACAGAAACACCCAGACCAAAAACAAATATCTAACAGAAATATGTGTTAGAAGTGGGAATCGAATCCACTACCTTCTGCGTAGTAGGCGGTGTTCGCTCGCCGCATCACTGCACCACATCCATATCTATACATATAAAATTGTTTGACCTGAATGACTGACTGACTGACGGATCAACGCACTGCTTAAACCGCTGATCGTAGAGACCTGAAACTTGGAGAGTGTGTTCTTTGTATGACGTAGGCATCCGATAAGAAAGGATTTTCCGAAATTCTACCCCTAAGGAGGTGAAACAGGGGGGCAAAATTTGTATGGGACAAAGTGATTTCTTGGTCTAATCTACTAATTCTACGCGGACGAAGTCGCGGGCAAAAGCTAGTCCCTATATATAAAATTCTCGTGTAGCTGTATTAGTTGCCAAACTTCACCTAAACACTTTTTTGTGTAAGTTTATCTGTTAGGTCTAAGAATCGAACACTATTCTATTATTTTTTTCCTTTATATGTATGTAGGTATATAATAATATGGCAAAACCCCTATTGTTGCGAGTACAAAGGGAGGACCAGGAGACCCATAGCACAGGTTTTACCTAGTTCGGGCTCCTGTCTCTCATGTGTTATCATTATACTTTATTTTATTTTGAGACTTAAGAATATTATTATAATTTTGATAAGTTATAAATTGTTCCAAAAAAAGTTGATAGTGTGATGCATGCATGGGAGAAAAATAAACGAAATTTTATTATTTATTATTATTAAAACAACGTTTGATGGGACAGCTAGTCGTTATCTAAATTTGTACAAATGATTCCAGGTGGACGACATAGCGGAATGGTTGGACCCGCAGCCATTAAAACGTACCAGTCCAGACACACATCTCAACGAGTTCCAAGAGCACAAATCCAGGAAACTCAACCAAACCCCCGCCTTCCTACGGAACCAATCAGCTGAAGGTCTCGAATCCACAGATAATACATATTTCAAACACCTATCAAACACAAACGACGACTCCGACTCTTCAGACGAAGAACTGATCGATTGCAACTGGTTAACGCAAGTCAGTAACGCGAAGAAAATGGAGTTCGATTCGAAGAATGCGATAACCAACTTCATAAAGAAAGGCGAGAGTCTGTTAAACAAGAAGTCTTACGACGTTTCAGATATTATGTTACGGAACCCTGAATGCTTGACCAATGAGAGGAAGATACCGGAAGAAGATCGGAGAAGGTATAATATTGATTATTTAACTAAAAATCCTGTTATGGCTGAAGGCGTGAAAAATATACCGAAAACTGTCGAAAACCAAAGAGAAAAAACGAATTTTTTTACTAAGAAACTTCTATCGCCTAAATTGAGTCGACTTTTCAAGCCTAATGCGGAGATCGAGAGGAAAATTGACGATTCTAAACCTGAAAAGTCTAAAAGTAAATTCTTCGTTCAACACCCTGCCTCACCGAGCGTCGTCAGGTCGCATAGGATAAGACCGGTCCCAGAAGACAAAAGACTCGAAAAAAATGTCTTAAAAAGTGACATCAAACTTGCGAGTCTTGGCAAACCTATGACACCAATTTTCAGACGCCATCTTCCTTCCGAAAAACCAGAATTCGCAGACGGCAGATTCAGTTACAGAGATCGACCGAAGAAAGAGCCAAAATTCATCGAAATCGGTCGAAACAGGATCAAAACTCCTTTAGCCGATTTCGATAAACCGGAAAATATTGATAAGTCGAAGAAACAAGGTATTTCAAGAAGCAATTATGTGAGTTTGGCTAATTTGAAAATTAGCAAGAAAGATTTGGAAGAGAAACCGAGGGGCAGGGTTAGTGGTACTTCTCCGACTGAACGAGTAATATAGAGAAATCAATAAGCCTATCATACTTGCACCAGTTGTCGCTGATACGGTCCGAAATGGACATAGAGCCGCACGCATGCGTCGTAAGCAAAAACAAAACTAACCTCATACTAATTATAAGATTTCTACAATTGTTAATCTCTATTTAAACTATACGCAGGGTCGTACTGAGTATTATAAAAATTGGGCAAGTTTATGCAATTTGCAGTTTTCGCCCTAAACTTTCTAAATCTTCTTTACATTCGTATATTCGTGTCACTATTTTAGGATACCTATTAGGCATTCTAGGAGTAACTGGAAATTCAACTAAGACTCCTAGGCATCAATTCCCTGCCAAGAAGTACCCTACAAAAATTCCGGGTACTTATACAAACCTCTTTGAATCTCAATTCCATACCAAGGAGTACCCTACGGAAGTTCCGATTACTTATAAAAACCTCTTTGAATCTCAATTCCATACCAAGGAGTACCCTACGGAAGTTCCGATTACTTATACAAACCTCTTTTGAATCTCAATTCCATACCAAGGAGTACCCTACGGAAGTTCCGATTACTTATACAAACCTCTTTGAATATCAATTCCATACCAAGGAGTACCCTACGGAAGTTCCGATTACTTATACAAACCTCTTTTGAATCTCAATTCCATACCAAGGAGTACCCTACGGAAGTTCCGATTACTTATACAAACCTCTTTGAATCTCAATTCCATACCAAGGAGTACCCTACGGAAGTTCCGATTACTTATACAAACCTCTTTGAATCTCAATTCCATACCAAGGAGTACCCTACGGAAGTTCCGATTACTTATACAAACCTCTTTTGAATCTCAATTCCATACCAAGGAGTACCCTACGGAAGTTCCGATTACTTATACAAACCTCTTTGAATCTCAATTCCATACCAAGGAGTACCCTACGGAAGTTCCGATTACTTATACAAACCTCTTTGAATCTCAATTCCAAGGAGTATCCTAGAATCCTACTGTGACACGGGAAATTTTCAAACTCTAATATAATGTTTGAATTTTTTATTATTATAAACATGTATTTGTATACTATTGTTGAATTTATAGAAATTAGGAAAGGTACAATTATTGAACATGTTTTGCAACGAATTTTGTCACTAGAGTCCTCGCCAGATAAGTTTGCGCGTAGTTAGAATCTGAAGTACTCGATGATGTTCTAATTTTTGTCGTTTATGTCAGATGTTGGATATTTATGAAGTTGTTTCAAGGTGTTTTCATGGGTTTTCTGTTTTAATATTTGCCATTGCAATGAAAATAGTAATGTAATCAAACAAACGAATCAAAATCGATTCATCCGTCCGGGAGCTACGATGCCACAGACACACACACAGAGACACGTCAATATCTTTTTTTTGAAACGGTGATGAAAACTAGTTTAAAATAAAACCTTCTTCGAGTAATTGGTCAATATACATTGAAAAAAAAAAACGCGACGAATTGAAAACTTCCTCCTTTTTGGGAATCGGTTAATGAATTAAAACTAAACTCGACGAAGCCGAATGCGCCACAATTCGCGCGCAGAGTTATCTGGCACATTCTATACGTAGCGAATTAGTATAATGTAGCTAAAATAAATATTTCCATAATTTGCATAAAAGTAAGTAAAACATAAAAATATAGGTACTTATGTTAATATTAACTCGGCCCCGATGTTTCACCGGTTTAATCCGGTGTTATTGATGTATAAAGGTCCAGTTCAGAAGCCTTACCACGAGTTGTCTCCGCACTCGATTAATTGAGTATTTACCACGATACTAGAATCGGCCAATACGCAAACCGAGATAGATAGCTTAAACAGTATATCTGTTTAAGGTGACCAAATATTATTTTGTGTACAGTTGATAACAGCTTTGCAGACTCTTCGTTCTAAAATTACTAATATTGGAATTTTTTCACTCAATGTTGTGTCTACCAAATTAATGAGTTGAAAGAACTTGAACTTGTGCAAGACCTTATGATCTTGCTTGAGTTGAAAACATTCTAATTTTAGCAATTTTGGAGCTCTACGGTGGATCTGCACCATTGTTGCCTGGTTCTACGATCGGAAGCATAGTTACAGACCCATCGTAGAGTTCTAAAATTACTATTATTGGAATGTTTTCATTTTAATAATTTTTATTTGATTTTAAAGTCGTAACTTTAAAATTCAACTAAAGCAGGTACCTAGAAACTTGATTGTGTTGAAAACATTCCAATAACAGCGGTTTTGGACTATACGGTGGGCCTGTAAATGTTTTAAGCTGTCTATCTCACGGCTCGTGTATTGGCCGATTCTAGTCTTGAAGTTTCATAGTGAATAATTAATAATATGGGACGTTTGATCGAGTGCATATACGACTCGTGGTATGGGTTCAGTAGACATCATATAGATAGACAAACTTTTCTTTTTAATATTAGTAGAAATACGCGTTTGAAGGTGCTTTTAGAGTTGTTTTTTAGTATTATGCATGTAGCTGGTAAGTTTTTGGAAATATTGCATATTCAAAAATTAAACCGCGATGAGATTTGAACTCGCTACCTTCTGCTTACCGTGCAAATCAGTGATAAGCATTTCGCGAGTTGAAATCTCCTTTGTCCGTTATATTGATATTTTCTTACTTTCTTTTGTCGGGGGGTATTAAAAACAATGATTTAACCCTTTTTTAATTACAACGAATAAGTTCAACCGTTGTGGGTTTAAAAAGATGTTTTTTATATACATTTTATTAATAGAAAAAAAAATTAAGAGTAAATTTTCCAAATGCACTTAAAAAGTTAATGTTAATCTGGTATTTGAATTAAAGTAGATGTGTGCCTTAGATAAGACTGCACTCCACAACGATCAATTTACAACTGAAAACCAAGAAAAGACATCCTTAAGCGGCGGAGATTTTTCCATACAAACTTAAAAATCATTATGTTTGTATGGCCGGCTCTTTAAGGCTGCGCAGAGCAAATATGGGAACGAAATAAAAGCCAGATTTTTGCAAAAAAATCTTTTTAAATCTTTTCAAAGTATATGAGGCTTACACTTAAAAAAGGATAGTTCCATTATGCCTCGATAGCTGAGTTTGCTACAGGATTAAAAAAACAGAAACATGTCCTCGACAAGTAAAATCAAAGTTTTTAACGACGTGGCTGGATGGGTCACTCGACAGTCTTTGCCTTCCCTGACCGGGTAAAAGTAAAAAAAATATCATTATCTTGACCAGAGACAACGGTGACTACAAAGCGATTCGGAACTAGCTTAAAAAATAATAAGCCACTTGAAAATCTCTCATTATAACCATGTATTTACAAAAGAAAAGCATATATAAGTCGGTATACGATCCATTCTTTAAGACGAACATTTTTTTTTAAATATATTTTTTACGATCTAATTCTAACTAACTATATTAATTTATTAACAATAGTTTTTAGATTAAGTATTTTGCTTTATGCTAAGTCTGAATTATTTTGACACAGGGTGCCATGTTTATTTTAAGTGGGAGTGTCTTTGTGAAACGAAACGTTTAAGATTTGTTAACTTTAAGACCTGAGGGTCTAAAATGGCTACTTTCGACGAATCGTATTATGATTTTACCTATTTTTGTGTGATTAAAACCGAATCGCGACTTATATGGTGATACAAATTGAGATGGTGGCGAAATTAGGAAATAGGCTTATTTTTGTTATGTAGTCCTCACTACATAACAAAAATAAATATTTTTTCAAAAATAAATGTTGTAAGGAAGTATGGCTAATGACGTAACAAACTGCAGCACAAAAACGAAACTGTTTTTACAAAGATAATGATAATTTTGAAACATTTAGAAGGAGTTTTGGCGGGAACGAGTTAACAACATGTCGTGCTGCAGTTTTATTTTCATGAACCTTAGTTGTAACCCGAGTTGAATTGTATAATTCTGGTGGAATGTTATTCAATTTAGTTCTGTGAAGGTGCACGAGTTTAATCAAATCAAAAAGTAAAAATCAGTGTCAAACATGAAGTTTTCTCGTTGCCTCCAAATCTCATATTAAGGTTATGGTAAACTTGCCACCGCTTTACTATAACCCCTGACTTGACGGACTATGACGACTTTGACTGTATTGAAACACTTTAGGCCCGATTTATGAAAAATCGGGTCATAATTTGATGGAAAATATAACTTGACACTGGCTAATTGCACAAGCCGTGCGAAGCCATAATTAATAGAAAAAATATAACTTCTATATGCCTCATACGCTATCATTTTCCGCCAGAGACGGAAAGATGAAAATTATAGAATCTACAAAAAAGGAGCTATTTATTTGATTTGCCATACTATATTTGTCAGGAACATTATTTGTTTGCAAAATCAACAGGTTCGATTCCTGGGTAGAGTAATTAATTTTTCAAATTTCGAATGATGCTGTTTTAGTTTTTGTCAAAATCGCTACTTCTTATAGTTTAAGATAGGTATAGTCCTGAAAAATTCATCCTGTACCTACAAAACGAATTGAGGAAATCTACCTTTCTTGAAGTTGGCAATCACACCCAAAATAAAATCAAATTCGATTTACGATTCGTCTTCGAAAGTTACCATTTTATATTTCCTGTACTGGTTTTGATAATGTTTTGTTTCTATATTTAAATATATCGTAAGCTATTATCTTAATACTTACCAACCTAAAACCGTACTTATTAATACGTATTTTTAATTTAATTCCTATATACATTTAAAACTTTATCAAAATCGGTAAAGCTCTTCCCATGCAGTAATGTTAAGCGTATATTTCCACGTTGTCTGTGATACGTTATGTTTGTAAAATGCAATAAACTAAGTAAGTATTATAATGAGTCTCAATAATGGACGTATTCAGGGAGAGGGCAGAAATACGCCCAAATAATCATACGAGAATCTTAGCCGTAAGCGTAATTACGTGCTATTGTCTGGTAAATGCACACACGAGCGTAGTAAGAACTACGTCTGTGAATCGCTCAGTAACTGCGCGTCGCCCTTTCTGCCCATACCTAAGTACGTCCCTTAGTTGTAACAAGTTAACCAATTAACGACTAACAGCGATCATTCCGTCGGATACATTCCACACACGGTATTGTTTCATTGTAAGTACAAAATTATATCAATAAATACAATATTATTACTTGAATGCTTATTTTTCCAACTACCCCCGCTCCCCTCTCCTCTCCACGTTGGATTATGTATGAGTAAATAAAACATTTTTCGGAATTTGCCGCTTTTCTCGCTAACTGTCCCTTTTCGGTTTTATAGTAAATTTTTGCTATTAATTATGGCTTCGCACGGCTTGTGCATTTAGCCAGTGTCAAGTTATATTTTGCATCAAATTATGACCCAATTTTTCATAAATCGGGCCTAAAGTGTTTCAAAGCAGTCAAAGTCGTCATAGTCCGTCAAGTCAGAGGCTATAGTAAAGCGGTGGCAAGTTTACCATAACCTTAATAGGAGATTTGGAAGCAACGAGAAAACTTCATGTTTGACACTGATTTTTACTTTCACTACACTTGTGCACTTTCACAGAACTAAATTGAATAATATTTCACCAGAATTATACAATTCAACTCGGGTTGCAACTAAGTTTCATGAAAATAAAACTGCAGCACGACATGTTGTTAACTCGTTCCCGCCAAAAAACCCCAAAAAAAACCTTTTATGATTACATTTATAATCACACTTATTGCATGAAACCAGTTTTTGATGAGTATGTGTCATTAAATGCTGTTTCAAACTGCTTTTATAATTGGGTCATTCTGCGGGAAATGGGAAAACGAGTTCTTTTTTTAAAATTGTCCTTTTTATTCTTAACGAAATGTATATTAGTTAAATTTACATGGCCTGTAATTTTTTTTTTTCGAAAAATTCAATGGAAATTGTTTTTTTACTATAACAAGTTGTTGTTTATCAGTGAACAAGTAAGGCCCTTTTGTTTAATATTTTCAACCAAACAGCATCGGAGATTGAAAAAAATATCGTAAATCGTATCGTTAATCTATATTATATCGTATCGTTAATCTATATATATAAAAGAAAGTCGTGTTAGTTACACCACTTATAACTCGGGAACGGCAGAACAGATTTGGGTGAAAATTGGTAGGGAGGTAGCTTAGAGCCAGGAGACGGACATAGGATATTTTTTTCGATATTCCCACGGGATCGGGACTTACGCAGGTGAAACCGCGGGGCGCAGCTAGTTTGACATAAAAATACAAAGGAAAAGGTAAGAATTTTACTCTAAAACTCATAAGTAGAATAAGCATGTAGCGTGTCCCACCAGTCACACGAAAACATACATAACTTGTATTTGTACTCTCAAAATTTGTCATACCATAAATCAGCTTTTTGGAAAGTAAAAATTGGCTAACTATTAAACGTTTTAGCATATAATTCTGGTACAAGGTGTTAAGGGGTGGGTAAGAGGTGGTTTTCATTTTAGTCCCACCAGTCACAGTGACTGGTGGGACATGTTATTTAAACCTGTTTAATGGTTTGCTCTAAGCATTTCTTAGCCGTTTTATGCTTTTTGTGAGTGTGATTGCTTTATCTATTATTTAGATGAATGCTGCTGAGCGAAAAAGGAAATCTAGGGAAAATTTGAAAAGTGATGAAAGTAAGTTGAAGACTGCTTGAGATAGCCATAAAAATATAATAAAAAAGCAAAGAGTAAAGTTCTACGTAAAAGTAATGAGGCTGCTAGAATAGAGTGGAGAGAGACATAAAGGTTACGTAAAAGCCACTACACAAAAAAGGTTGTAAAACTAATAAAGATAACTACAGGCCTGTTTCGTTGATACCGGTCATATCAAAGATCTTTGAGAAGATAGTTTACAAAAGAGTATTGAACTTTATAGAGAAACATGACATTCTAGCGAAGGAACAACACGGTTTTAAGAAAGGACATTCGACAACATTGGCTACTTTTACATTGATGAAACGTGTTCTAGAAAATCTTAACAATAAAAAGACAGTTTCGGCTCTATTCTTGGATTTAAGTAAGGCTTTTGATTTTGTAGATCATCAGATACTGCTTAAAAAATTGTATGCATATGGAATTCGAGGGCAAGCTGAAAGGTGGTTTACGTCATACCTTAGTAATAGAGAACAAATAACCAGAATAACTAAATTAGATAAAAAAACGAAAACCATAGACAATTTTGATTCCAAGATTAGAATTAATCCTTGCGGTGTCCCCCAAGGAAGCATATTAGGGCCCTTACTATTTCTTATCTACATCAACGATTTACCACAAGCCGTAGATCACCCGTGTGTATTGTTTGCGGATGATACTACCGTAATTATAAAGTGTGATGATGAAGAGTCTCATAGATCAGTAATACTTAAAGCGTTAAGTGATATAATTAAGTGGCTTGCTAATAATAAACTAAAAATTAACTTATCTAAGACAAAAATAGTACATTTCAGGACAGTTCAGAGACGTAAATTAAATTTAACAATTTCACATAATAATCAAACTGTTGACCAAACTGGCTTTCACTTATTTCTAGGCGTTACTATTGACGAAAATATAACATGGTATCAACATGTTAACAATTTATGTAATCGAATCAACAGGTTCGTATATGCCCTTAGAAAACTTAAAGACTGTTCTTCACGACAAACAGCATTAACAGTTTATTATGCCTATGTCTGTTCGATTATTCGTTACGGTATAGTTTTGTGGGGAAACTCATCCGATGCAGTAAAAGTCTTCAAGGCTCAAAAGAAATGTATTCGTGCCATATTCAACATGAAATGGACTGAATCCTGTAAACCAATATTCAAAAATGAAAAAATATTGACTGCACCTTGTATTTACATATTAGAAATAGCAAAATTTGTGAAAAATAATCCTGTTATGTTTGAGAAGAGATGTAATTTAAATAAAAGATTGCCTACTCATATTGAATTGGAGATGCCCCTTCCTCGTTTATGTCTACTTAAAAGGAACTGCGTTTATATGGCACCCCTAATATACAATTCCATTCCAAAAAATATTGTTGACCTTCCGTATAATAATTTCAGTAATGTGTTGAAGGATTGGCTACTGGAACATAGTTTTTATAGTGTAAGTGATTTTTTAAATAAGACGTCTAATAGGTATTACGTATATCAGGGAATTTGATTAAATATGGATGGACATGTAATATTGATTTTATTTTGATTGATATTTAATTTATATAAACATGACATTACTGAATAGATTTATGACATAGAAATCTTAATTAAGTAAATAACATTGAATGTATAATAATAATAATGGTTGATGACATAATAGGTACCCAAAATTTATAATCCTTTGTAAAAGTATAGATAAGTAATTAATTTTTAATTGTGACTAAATATTTGCACACCATGTAACTGGTAGAAATTGTAGAACTTATTAGTGTAAGATCTTTTGTACCTTTTTCTACGCAAATAAATAAATGAATGAGTAAAAGAAGACAAAGAGAAAAAATAAAAGATTGAGACAATCAAAAATACATGTGTTTCTGTTGAAATAAATGTTTACATGTATCACCTTCATGGTCTTATCTCACAGGCTGGTTTGGTGATTGATGTTTTTTCACCTTTAGAATGTCATTACAATATATATGGCTGTCTACCTGAAATGTTAGCTTTTATTTCCACTGCTGCATACTTTTTCCAAATAATCCCAACAAGGGTTATGGGCCCAGGGGCGAAGGCTCCAGAGTATTGCAAAAAGTGAATAAGGAATCTAAATTAATAAAAAGTACGATATGACGACCGTACGAGTGGAGCCCTTAAAAGGCGAAAATTACGATTCCTGGAAGATTCAAATAGAAGCTTTATTAGTAAGAAATGATTTCTGGGAATATATATCAGGTGAGAGGCCAAAGCCGACGGATGATGCTAATAAGTTACTTTGGGAGACTGCGGATAGAAAAGCAAAGTCTGAACTTATTCTGGCAATGGATCCGAGTGTTGTACGTCATGTTAAGAAGGTGACTACTGCGAGAGAGCTATGGTTAAAGTTAGAGAGATTGTTCGCATCACGAGGCCCCGCCAAGAAGGCAACCTTGATGAAGAGGCTCATGCTACATAAAATGAGCGAAAGCGATAAGGTGAGCGAACACTTGGACTTTTTTTTCGAAGCCGTCGACAAACTTGATGAAATGGGCATAAAGATTCATGACGATTTATTAGCGATAATGCTTTTATATAGCTTGCCAGCTAGTTATGAAAACTTTAGATGTGCGATAGAGTCAAGGGACGAGCTTCCGACGCCTGAGCAACTGCGGGTGAAGATAGTCGAAGAATGTAATTCGAGAGGAAACACCAAAGCTGAAAACATAGAAGGCGCTATGTATGTAAATAAGTACATAGGACCTAAGAAGGGACAAAAGACTGGAGATAAGAAGTTTAAATACAAATGTTTTAAATGTCACAAGTTGGGACATAAGGCATCGGAATGCAAAAATAAGGAAAGTACTTCGGAAACCAGATTAGTAGAGTCGTGTAAAAGTGAAAAGTGCGTTGAAACTTTAACTTGTATTGAAGTTTCAGATGAGTGCCTTGCTGTTGATATCAAACGCCGACATGAGTGGCTCTTTGATAGCGGCTGCACTTCTCATATGTGCAATGACGGGACAAGGTTTAATGAGGTACTGCCATCGAGTCAAATATTAAAATTAGCCACAGAATCTTTGTCATCCGTACAAGGTAAGGGTACAGTTAAGATATTAGCATGTAATAATGACGGTACGCGTAAAATAGAGTTTCAAGATACGTTGTTAGTTCCTGATTTACGTAATAGTCTAGTTTCGATCGCCAAGCTCACTGAACGAGGCTGCGATGTTATATTTAAGTGCGATATAGCTTACGCTGTGAAAGACGGTGAGGTTAAGCTAACGGCTGATAGACGAGGGGATTTATATTACTTAAGGGAACTGGATGCCTCGGCATCGGCAGTATCAGGGAATGGTGTGAATTTATATGAATGGCATGAGCGTATGGGACATTTGAATGCTAGGGATCTTATGAAAGTACTGAAGAAATCGGGTTTTAACCTATCGAAAGTTGGTAGTAACCTTCAGGATTGTGACGTGTGCGCTAAGGGTAAGATGGTTGCGTTGCCTTTTGTGAAGTCCAGGGAGCCCTGTAGTGAAAAATTGGGAATCATCTATTCTGATGTTGTAGGCCCAATGAGAGTTCAATCGAACGGAGGTAATAAATACTTCGTGACTTTTATCGACGACCATACTCGTTAGTGTGAAGTATTTATATTGAAAAATAAATGTGACGTATTGTCAAAATTTAAAATTTTCAAATGTCACGTCGAAAATTTGACTGGTGTAAAAATCAAAACATTTCTAAGTGATAATGGCACGGAATATAAAAACAAATTTTTTGATAAATTTTTACACGAAAATGGGATTAGAAGGAGGTATACGACCCCTTATACTCCGCAAAGTAATGGAGTAGCTGAACGGAAAAATAGAACACTCATAGAAATGGCCAGGTGTATGCTTATATCGTCAGGATTGCCACCGAGTTTTTGGGCAGAAGCGATTGCAACTGCGTGTTATATTCGCAATAGATGTCCAACAAACAGTTTAAACGGCAGAACTCCGTATGAAAAATGGTTCAATAAGCCTGTGAACGTAAGTTATTTGAGAACATTCGGTACAAAAGTTCATGTCTTAGTTAAAGAGCCAGGGAAAGATAAATTTGCATCACGTACTATTGTTGGTTATTTTGTAGGATATCCAGAAGAAGCTGTCGGTTACAAGCTGTGGATTCCGGAGTGGAGAAAGTTTATCGTGTCCAGGGATGTAAGATTTCAAGAAGGAAGATTCTTTGATAATAAAAGTAATACCTCAGATCAATCGCTGCTTGAGTCACAATGTGAGAAGGATGTTGTGAGGAAGAGTATTGAAATAGAAATTCCATTGGAAAGTCTGTCAAATGAACCGATTCGTCAAAATGTAAGTAATCAAACTATTGTGTCAACAAGTCGAGTACCGAGTACGCCGAGTACGCCAAGTACACCATGTACGCTACATGAGGAGAGTACGCCAAGTACGTCACGTCAAGTACCGACTACGCCGACTACGAGTACGCCAAGTACGTCACATGAGGTACCATGTACACCGAGAAATTTCATCGAAATACAGAACTTGCCAGAACCATCGGATGAGGAACCAAGTATAGTCAGTACGGAAAGTGCTGAGGGTGAAAGAGTAACTACTCAGAAAAGAGGTCCTGGTAGACCGAGGATTGAAAGAGGTCACGTAGGGCGACCTCGTAAAATCTACAATATGGTTGAAGTTCAAGAAAATAGAGAAAGTGAATCATCGAGGGGCGAAGATGAATTTTTTGACACGGATGATTTTGCTGGAACTATTGAAACTTCGTTGAAAGATGCTTTGTCTAGTGACGAAAAGAGTCAATGGGAAGACGCTATTTTATCGGAAATTCGGAGCTTAGTGAAGAACGACACGTGGAAAATAGTAAAGAAACCGATTGATCGTAATGTCGTGGGATGTCGATATGTGTTAACAACGAAGCTTAATGTCGATAAAACTGAGAAGAAGAAGGCAAGACTTGTAGCGAAGGGTTATAGTCAACGATCAGGCCTGGATTATCACAGGACATATGCGCCGGTAGCGAGACTATCAACCGTACGTTTGTTGGTCGCATTAGCTGTCGAAATGAATATGGACATTGATCAGATAGATATTAATACGGCATATTTAAACGGTGATCTGAACGAAGATATTTATATGAAGATCCCAGAGTTGCTGAAAGAGAGTTTGGAAAAACTTGTAAAATGTGATGGTGTTAAGAGCCTCACTGGTAAGAGAGCAATGAAGATGCTTGAAGATTTAAAAGAAGGTGGAAATATCTGTCATTTAAAGAAATCTTTGTATGGACTAAAACAGGCCGGACGTCAATGGAACATAAAACTTGATATGAAGTTAAAAGAAATGGGTTTGAAACCGACTGTAAATGAGCCATGTTTATATCACAAGCGACATAAAGACGGATCAGATCTATTTGTAGTAGTTTATGTTGATGATATTTTGATAACGAGTCAAAAGAGGTCAGTTATTGATACCTTCAAGCATGAACTAGCAAAAAGGTTCGAACTTAAAGATTTTGGTCGAGCAAACTTTTGCTTAGGAATTGATATAAAACGAAAAGGGGACAAATACTATTTGTCACAGGAAAAATATATCAATGATATATTAAAGAAATTCAATATGGAGAACTGCAATCCCGTTAAGACTCCTATGGAGATAGGGAAGCCAGTGTTGAGCACTAAAGAAACAGAGGAGCGGAAAGCATTTCCCTACAGAGAACTAATAGGTTCGCTCATGTATTTAAGTGTTGCAACGAGGCCGGATATAGCAAATTCAACGGCGAAACTAGCGCAGTTCGTGGAGAATCCGCAACAAAGCCACTGGAAAGCAGCAAAAAGGATTCTTCGTTATTTAAAAGGTACGATAAGTTACAGTTTGGTATTTAAACCGACTGGTTTATGCATTCATGGGTATGCGGATGCGGATTGGGGTAGTTGTACGTTTGATAGATGTTCCTTTAGTGGATACGTTTTCATTTTAGGAGGTGCAGGTATCTCATGGGCTTCACATAAGCAACGCATCGTAGCAACGTCGACCTGTGAGGCCGAGTTCGTGAGTTTGGCGGAAGCTATGAAAGAGGCTATGTACATAAATAGTTTATTGAACGAACTAGGTTTAAACAATTTTTCTAAGGTAAGAATGCATGCTGATAACTTGAGTGCCATTTGCTTAACTGAGGATAACGGTGTTTACCACGCTAAAAGTAAGCACATTGATATCCGTTATTTCTTTATGAAAGATGTACTGCGTGAGAATAAAGCAATAAGTTTGGAATATTTGTCGACTGATAAGATGTTGGCAGATATACTCACTAAGCCTTTGTCCCGTGTAAGGCACGAATCTATGACTTCTAATTTAGGTTTGTGTGTGCGGAACAATTAGGTATTATTGTTAATGAGACCATGTAGTTGAAGGAGGTGTGTTGAAATAAATGTTTACATGTATCACCTTCATGGTCTTATCTCACAGGCTGGTTTGGTGATTGATGTTTTTTCACCTTTAGAATGTCATTACAATATAATATATGGCTGTCTACCTGAAATGTTAGCTTTTATTTCCACTGCTGCATACTTTTTCCAAATAATCCCAACAGTTTCGCCAACCCAAATAAATATAAACCAATAAATACTCAAAAATAGCGGTTATAAAAATGAAAAAAGTTCTTCCTGCAAGTCCAACCAAAAAGACAGCTATACTGATGCAAGTTTTAAAAGAAATCGTACAAAGAAGGCTTTATATCAAAATGCTAAAACAGTTAAAATTATAGCCATAACGGATGAGACAATGAAGTTAGTCATAAAAAAGTACTATGTTGATTGTTTCTCAAAGATTTTAATAAAAATTGTTTTAAGTAGTTTTGTATTGTCTTAATAATTAATAAATAATGCTTAAAATGTCATAAAAACGAGTTGTTTTTAGCAGATTTCGTACTTGTCCCACCAGTCACAAAACGATGTCCCGCCAGTCACAATTTTTACCGACTATATTTTCTTGTAAAAATTAAGCTTGGTGCTAATTTTTAGTTCATGCTAAAGTTCATTTAATCATTTCATAGCATAAACAAAGACATCTTGCTATGTATAGTATTTTGGCTAAAATCTCCATTAACCGTGCAGAAGGCGGAGGTGAGGTATTTTTTACTGTCCCACCAATCACACTCCTTTAAACGCGACAATATCATACAAATACATACATACGTTACATTTTTCAGTATTCGTTTCATAGGTTGGTTCATAGCCTATTGTAAAATATCTATTTGATGATTATATTAGTTTAAAATAGAAAGTGACAAGTCAAAACATCTGGAATTCTGGAGTAAACTGTCCCACCAGTCACTATGGAATGACCCAATTACATTTATAATTATTCTTATCGCACGGAAACAGTTTTTGACTAGTAGGTATGTTTCAATAAATGCTGTTTAAAATTGCCTTTATGATTACATTTGTAATCACACTTATCGCACGAAAACAGTTGTTGATTAGTATGTGCCAATAAATGATGTTTAAAACTGATTTTATAATTACATTTATAATTACACTTATCGCACGAAAACAGTTTTTGTCTAGTATGTGTCAATAAATGCTGTTTAAAATTGCCTTTATGATTACATTTGTAATCACACTTATCGCACGAAAACAGTTTTTGATTAGTATGTGTCAATAAATGTTGTTTCAAACTGATTTTATAATTACATTTATAATTACACTTATCGCACGAAAACAGTTTTTGACTAGTATGTTTCAATAAATGCCGTTTAAAATTACTTTTACGATTAAATTTATAATCACACTTATCGCACGAAAACAGTTTTTGATTAGTATGTGCCAATAAATGTTGTTTCAAACTGATTTTATAATTACATTTATAATTACACTTATCGCACGAAAACAGTTTTTGACTAGTATGTTCCAATAAATGTTTTTTCAAACTGGTTTTATAATTACATTTATAATTACACTTGTCGCACGAAAACAGTTTTTGATTAGTATGTACCAATAAATGTTGTTTCAAACTGATTTTATAATTACATTTATAATGACACTTATCGCACGAAAACAGTTTTTGACTAGTATGTTTCAATAAATGCCGTTTAAAATTACTTTTACGATTAAATTTATAATCACACTTATCGCACGAAAACAGTTTTTGATTAGTATGTGCCAATAAATGTTGTTTCAAACTGATTTTATAATTACATTTATAATTACACTTATCGCACGAAAACAGTTTTTGACTAGTATGTTTCAATAAATGCTGTTTAAAATTGCCTTTATGATTACATTTGTATTCACACTTATCGCACGAAAACAGTTTTTGATTAGTATGTGCCAATAAATGTTGTTTCAAACTGATTTTATAATTACATTTATAATTACACTTATCGCACGAAAACAGTTTTTGACCAGTATGTTTCAATAAATGTTTTTTCAAACTGGTTTTATAATTACATTTATAATTACACTTGTCGCACGAAAACAGTTTTTGATTAGTATGTGCCAATAAATGTTGTTTCAAACTGATTTTATAATTACATTTATAATTACACTGATCGCAAGCAAACAGTTTACCACCGGTATGCGTCAATAGATGGAGTTTCAATTGAGTCTTTCTCTTACTTTTGTGTCCACAAAACTCGCAAACAAAGAATTTTTGGACAGTGTGTATCTTTAAATGCGCCTTCAAATGATATTGATTTGTTGTTTTATAATTGCATTCTTGGCATAAGAACGTGTTCCCCTCATTGTGGAGTGCAGCTGGTTCTGGGTCGATGTTCTCATGCTGGTGTTCCACTGTGATTCGTCTCCTCCGTGTCTTGTTTGCAGGACCACCTGTGAAGATGAATGAACATTGAACATAGGTTGTTGCTGCATACCACATATGTAATTTATCCATATCTATCTGAAGCACACATAAATAAAATCATTAGTCATACAAAGTTAGTTTTTAAAACTAAAACCTGACTATTTACTAAACGATAATTGTAATAACAGGACTTTAATTACTCTAATAGGTTGGTCAAGTTTTAGTTTTTAGACTTTTTTCCTTAATTTATTAGTAACTAGCAAACCCGGCGAACTCCGTTTCGCCACCAGATTTTCCTGAATTTTCTTTGCTATAAACCTCACGGAGCCCGAGACCTTTCCAACGAATGCAAAACCGTGAAAATCGGTTCGTGCGTTCTGGAGTTATAGCGTCAGGGAGGAAAACCCGACTTATTTTTATATATTAGATAGGTATTTGACATATATTTTTAAATGTGCTAATGATACCTTATGTTTTACTGTTACCTAATTATATACCTACTTAAGCTAGAACTATTAATTGCTTAAAAACTAGAAATTAACTTAAAAATATTATATTTTTAAGTTAATAACTTATATATAATCGTTTAGTAAATAGTCAGGTTTTAGTTTTAAAAACTAACATGTAAATACATGTTACATTTTAGTGATACTCTGGAATTCCCTGCCTCAACCCATCCGATCTGCTAAGTCCCTACCCATTTTCAAATCTATGGTAACTGATCACTACCTCAGTACTGTCTAATATCCTTATGTATTCCTGTATTATTTATGTATGTATGTTTTTTTTTTGTATCTATGTATATAATTATGTATTGGTATGTATTGTATGTAGAATTTGATATTTTAAAGCCATATTTATGTAAATACTTTATATTATCACCTGTTACAGGTTATGTTTGGTATCCTGCTTGAGTAAATTCACAACCTACCATTAAAGCTGAATCAGTTCTTCTTCATCCAAAGGTTGCCTGGAAGAAATCGCTTTCAGCGATAAGGCCGCCCATTTGTGCAACTTATACTTTCTAGCTATTACTTTACTTTGTGTATATAGTGTTCTGTTTCTTACTGTGTTGTACGAATAAAGTTATCTATCTATCTATCTATATATATAGATAATATTCAAAGATATTTAATGTTTACTGGAATAGGTATTTATTTACTAGTTTAACCCTAGTGTATACAATATTGTGTCTAAAAAACAATGTATTTACCCTACCTAAATTACTATGCATTTAATTAGTCATATAATCAATCAACTACAGATGGCGCCATATTAAAAATGTATGAAGGTATTTTTGTCTGCCAGTTGAGAGGAATATATGTAATAGAATATAAACACCTTACTAACGTATAATATTGTCTGTCCACGGACAGACCTTACTTTTTGTATATAGATAGCAATGACGCGCGGTGTATACTGCAGCGCATCCCACCGCGCGCCTGCGCATCTACCGCGGCGCCCTTCTCGAGCCTCGCTTGAACCGGTCCCCAGTCGATAATCTATTTCGACCTCGGATGCACGTCGCTTTGATTAAAAATCTTAGTTAGATATTACTACGCGCGCATTGCTAACTGTACCTAATATTTCTATCTGTTATCTTCGCCTATACTTTTACCTGTGATCTGTGTCTTCATATTTCGTTCTACTCTTAATTCTACGAACTGTGACTTTCTTCTCCTGGCTATATTTTCTCCTTCTAATAAACTAAGTGAATGAAAAGCTGCCGTATTTCTTTTACGCCTACCGCACTCGCTTCATACTTACTTTTCGTATCTGCTCTCATCTTGACCCTCTTTCTGGATCTGAGTGTTCGCAAAGGAATATCGTCATCCGACGATACTTGTTCATTTCCAACATTGGATACAACAGGAGCAGTTACATCACTAATATTTTCTAACATCTCCGGCGTGTCACTTTTAACATCGTCTAATGGTCTGTGCGTCGTCATTCTCAATATCTATCATATAAACGAATGCGTTGATAAATTCAGAATTAGACAACACTTGTGAATTGTGGCATTCAATGTTGCCTGACATCTGTATGTTGTAGTTGTCATCATTGCATGTTTCTTGATCTATTTCCTTCATTGGGCCATTGCCTTCATCATCAGAGGGACCCTTGTCTTGTTGATGAATTATTCCATTGTGTTCATTTTCTGGAGAAGTAAGCAAAAGATTTGTTCCTATCATGTTGTCTATAGTAATATGTATGAGCACTAAGTTGTGTATGCTTCATAAGTACACTATCAGTGTGATTTGACTTACGACCTCTTCTAATAGACGTTACACACAAACGTAAATACTCGAATTAAAGGTACTCAGTGTGATTATTATTTTCAACATGTTAGCTATGTATTTAGTTGTCCGAGTGGTATAAGCCACCACCCGCTACACCAACAGACGTGGGTTCAATCCACAGGTTACATTGTTATAATGTTCAAATAGTGCTGCACAAGATTGTAAATGTTACGGTGGGCAGAGACTTTTGAAGGTTGATTGAATGTTACCTGCCGAGTCTTCCTCCTGTTTCACTCCTGGCTCCAGGATGCTCTCACTCGTGATCTCGAAGAGTTCTGTGGGGCTTCGAGTGAAAGAGAACAGCGGGCATTCCATTAGCGTTGTGACTGTATTGGAGTGGTTATGGATTCACTGGTCCAGCGCGTCATTGGCTTCTCGCGCAGTGTCAATGAACCAGCGACACCAGCGCAACGCGGACAGGCACACGCCGCACACGCAGCACGGCCACCCATCCACGACCAGCTGTACACACATACATAGTCTGCTACATGGTGCCCGTAGTGGGCACCATGCAGCTGTTGTTACAGCTGTGTTCCATTATCAACCACACACTACACCGTACTTAACACATTCCCTGAGATGTGTCCGTCAAAAGCGGTCTGAACAGACTAGGCCAACTAGCAGTAACTTTCATTACTAAGGTCGTGGGCTCGAGTCCCGGCTGGGCCGTACAACAAGGAAGCTTCCACAAAAAAAATGAGGGCTGCTAATTGACATTGCTCTTACGGTGTGTAGTGTAAGAATGCAGACAAGCAAAACCAGTGGTAAAAGAACATACTAATTTGATGTTGCATCGCACCTGCACTGATATGAAGATGTGCCAAGGCCAAGGTTACATAGGAATCAATACTGTATTAGAAGGTCATGTGACGTGATATGTACCTAGTTTAATTAGTATAAAAACCCCTGCTTTTACTCAATAAATATTCAGTAAACAGTGCAACTTCAAAGTGTTAATACATCCAAGTATCCCCTCATCACAGGTGAAGGAAAACATTGTGCTGAAACCCGCGCAGACATATTGGCGAGTTCTTTCCTCTGGACACAGTAGATTAAGCTAACTAAGAGGTTATTATAGGTGCTGGGCAAGACTACTCCATCCTCACGCAGAAAAGACCTAACTTATGAGGTCTAGTTGCGCAAAACAGCCTTCTTCAAGTGTGAGTGTCATGTATGTTGTATGTACAGTAAATGGTCATAAACCAAATTATAATCAACGGTTGAAGCTTACCGTCCTGTTTGTTACTCGTTCGTATGTCTCTTCGAGCTGGGTGTTCGCAAGACGGTACATCCCGGGGACCTCGTGGTCGCTCGCTAGGCACACTCTACACGTCGCCGACAACCACGGCGCCGGCGCGTCCATTATTATATACTTATGCCCTATCCAGTACACTTTGATATTAAATAAATAAATAAATCATTTATTTCAGGCTACAAAGGCCCATAGATATTGGCCAAAAGGCTAGAAGAACCACCTGCTTGATGTGTTTAGCCGATTAGTTCTGCCGACCCAGACCTACACTCTCGGATCGTATGCAGTAAGGCGTCATTAGAGACATTTCGCCTGGAAATGTGTTGAGTAGGTAAAACTAGTCTATTCTATTACCTAGTTCGTAGACCTAGTTTAACTTTTATATATTATTCACAATAAAAATACAATCAAACAAGAACATATTAATTACCAAAACACCACGACACGACGCGAATGACGCGATAGAACATAGTGATTACCATAGGTGATTACATCCTCTTTGGACGCGATGCAAGTTTTCTATTATATTTTCTTGGGATGTCCACAAAACACGTTTAAAACAAAGCCATAATTTCGGTTAAGAAAAAAACGACAGTTGACAGCTGTCAAAGTCAAACCGCAGTCGCTGTTGTCATACTTTATTTAGTGTCAGTCAAAGAGTATTCTAATAGTATGGTGTCAGTAGCGTATTTCATAGAAAAATAATTTTTAAAATTGTAAAACCTTAAAAATTAAGTGCAAACATGACTGAAAAAGAGGTAACGATGGAAGAATTAGAAGAAACCGTAAGTAAAGTGACATTTAAATGTGAAAATAGGAAGTTTTGTGTTACGTTTATAAATTATTAAAACTAGGTCAGCTAGCCGCTTCCCATAATAAAATAGGTTCGATACTTAGTACTACATGGTACCCAGGAAAGGGTACTGCTTCCCCTATGTCATTAGCTATTAATAGACACATTTTATCATCGTTTTCAATGTTAAACCGAAACGAAATCTATCACCTGCAATATAATATATCGGTCACATAACTCAATACTTAACGTTTGTATATCTAAAACAAACAGCCGCGATTCTCGTCAATTCTTATGCAAATATGAATAGCCCAAGTGCGAGTTGGACTTGCCCGCAAAGGGTTTCATACAATGTTTTGTGAGAGCCCCACTTAGATATTTTTTTTCTGTATTTAGTACCTATTTATTATTAGCGGAAACAGAAATACTTGAATCTGTGAAAATTTCAACAGTATAGCTATCACGGTTCATGAGACACAGCCTGGTGACAGACAGATGAACGGACTGTGGAGTCTAAACCCGTGTCCCTTTGGGTACAAAACCTTAAACACAAAAATATTGCATTATAGTTTATTTAGCTAGTTACATATGTGTCTGTTAGATGCACTTTAGTTTCACCCTGCTTAAATCAAAATTTTGTGAAAAGGGATTGTAACATTTTGGCATAGTAAAGTATCAGCTATCTTTATCTACACTAATATTATAAAGATAAAACATTTTTTTGTTTGTTAGTAACGAATAGGCTCCAAAACTACTGGGCCGATTTTAATGAAACTTAGTATAAGGATACATTGATTCATTGGGAATAACATAGGTGACTATTTATCCCAATATTCCCACGGGATCAGGAGTTACGCGGGTGAAACCGCGGAGTGCTTCTAGTATCATACTTTTCTTTTGGAGATAAATAAACACAGAAGGTCAATTCTCGTAAATAACATTGTTCAAATTCCAAAAAATATTTTTGAGAATACCTAACGCTTTGAGGATATTTTTAACTACTTTGAGGATATTTTTAACTACTTTGAGGGTATTTTTTTGTAATCGAAATGCAATTGGAATGATATTGCAATGTGATTAGAACAATTTTATTCATAGGAATTGGGCTTTAGACCAGAAACAAATATCTATACATAAATATTTGCCAGAGGGGGTAATCGAACCTGCAAGTTTTGGCAAAAACGAGATATCGTTGTTCTAATTCTAATACAGCTTAAGTCAAAATTCCTTCAACATACGATTTTTTGCTTTTGAGGTAGAATAAAGCAAACTACATCTATCTCTTTCATTACTTTTCAATGTGTCTATGAGAAAAAAAGAGATAGAAAGCTTGAAACAATACGTATTATATCAAACCGCCATTTTGTAGTGCGAATAAAGCGTATGTCATTCTTTTGCAAGGAATGCTGGTCAAGTGCACGTTGCAGTGCGTTTGAAATTATTTTTTAAGTGCTTTGTGGATATTATTTGGGTGTTTTCTATGAAAATCGGTAAGTACTCAGTTTGATTTGTTGGTTAAATAGATTTAATATAATAGATTTTAATTTCTTATTTTAAACAAGACGTGGTTTGAAATTGTAGGTTAGGTTAAGAGATATGACATATTAAAATTAGTCAATTCGCTTTCGATTCGGAGATACGACTTATTAGAATTTTTATTATTACAGATCGGTGATGGAGTGCTCGAATGATTCAATTGACGACATTTTGGTCATTTTGAAGGAAAATGGTATTAAAGTCGAAGATAAAAAGAAAAAACGAAACCCAGGCATAACAATTTTAGAAGATATTTTAATATATAAACCTGATGCTGAACTTCTGGAAAAAATTAATGAAATTAATCCACCCGAAAACTCAACTGTACTTTGTATGCAGCCGTCTTCTACAATTCCGATCTCGGACTTTTCTATGATTAATTTGGGATATACTTCTAATATTTGTACATTGGATGAATTATCTACAAATTCTGACGTCACTTATTGCTCCAGTCCTTCTCCTTCCCTAATAGAAGATCATTCAGGAACCATTATTGCCGAAATATCCAATACTTCTGTGATTGCAGACGAAACTAAAGAAAAATTTGAATTCCCGAGGTCGAACACCCTCTCTCCTTCCATATTTACCTCAATAGATTCATTAGGCATATCTGTTGTCGTTGATAATGCTGTAACTGAGGAAAGTTTGGCAGTCCCAACATCGAACATCTCTCCCTCCATAGCTACTTCCATCATTACATCAGCCACATCTGCTGTCATCGATAATACTATTACCGAAGAAAGGTTTGGAACCGCAATAGCAAACATCTTTGACCCTATAGATTCATCGGCTAGATCTATTAATGATGATGCTGCAACTGCTAACGTTCCTAAACGTAGAAAGCATGCACTACCAGAAGACTGGAAAAAAAATGTTACCAAAGAGAAGAGAATGCGAGGTGAAGCTTACCTTGGATATGCAAGAAGTTCAAATAAGGTGGTTACATCGGGTATTTCAAGATCAGAAAGAAAAATTGGTCCGGCCTGTGAAACGGATTTTTGCCAAAAGAGTTCGAAACGGTTTTGTTCTCGGTTTACAGAAGATGAAAGACAGAATATTTTTAATAATTTTTGGAAAGAACTTGACTGGAGTGGCAAAAAGAGTTTTGTCTGTTCTTTAGTAGATAAGATTCCAGTCAAACAAAAAAAGACAGAAACAGTTAAAAGATCTGAGACCTTAGTATATTACTTAAAATTAAATGGAGAAGCGCATCAAGTTTGTAAGAAAATGTTTCTCAATACTGTAGGGCTAAAAGAACGTATGGTGTTCAACTGGCTAAATAAAAGTCAAGCAGGGATACCACTAATAGAAACTAATAAAGATAAAAGCAACAGAGGAAAACGGAAATCCACTAACATACCCAACGATGTTGCAGTTACTCAAGCTGACCATTTAAAAATGTTTTTCGAACAAATACCAAAGTTACCTTCACATTATTGTAGAAGCACATCGTCAAAACTTTATCTAGAACCAGTTTTTAAAAGCAAGAGTCATCTTTATGATACGTATAAACAAAAATGCAACGAAGACTCTGTACAACCCGTTTCAAATTGCTATTTCTACAATAAATTTGAAGAGCTGAAATTAAGTATTTTTAAACCAAAAAAGGATAAATGTGATTTGTGCTGTGGGTTTGAAACTAAAAATATATCCCAGGAACAATACAACGTACACCTTGCTAAGAAAACGACTGCTAGATTAGAAAAAGAAGCAGATAAGAAATTAGGCTTTGAAGGCAAACAAACAGTCATTTGTATGGATGTACAAAGCGTAAAAGTTTGCCCAAAAGTGGAAGCCAGTGCAGTGTATTTCAAAACAAAGTTATGTTGCCATAACTTTACTATTTACAACATGATTACAAAAGAAGTTGTTTGCTATTGGTGGCATGAGTGTGAAGGAGAACTCCAGGCATCAAATTTTGCGTCATGTCTAATCGACTACATTAATGAGAAAGTTTCCAAACACGTACCACTAATAATTTATAGTGATGGCTGTACAAGCCAGAACAGAAACGCCACTATGGCTAATGCTTTGTTAGATTTGGCTATAAAAGAAAACATGCTTATTATTCAAAAGTATTTAGAAAAAGGCCACACGCAAATGGAGTGCGACTCAGTGCACTCTGTAATTGAAAATAAATTAAAAAATACCGACATTTATGTGCCAAATCAATATGCGACATTAACCAAAGATGCCAAAAAGAAAAACCCGAAATACGAAGTAAAATATCTTTCGTTTAACTTTTTTAAAGATTTTTCATGTTTACAGAGATATAAATCCATTAGGCCTGGAAAAAAAACTGGTGATCCGACAGTTACTGATATGAGACAATTAATTTATGAACCAACAGGCAAAATAAGATACAAACTACTATTTTCTGATGAGCTTCAAGACTTACCTTCCAGACCAAAACTAAATATTGATAGTGTTTTGAAACCTATGTACACAGAAAGAATTCCATTGAAATCAAGAAAATGGAAAGATTTACAAGATCTCAAAGCAATTTTACCAAAAGACTTTCATTCATTTTATGACACTCTTCCTAAGACTGATTAATATTATTAAGTTTACTTGCAAATTGCTTTAAATTTTGTTAGTTTATTTTAAGAACAACAACTGATTAACCATTTAATTAGGGATAAGATTTTTAGTAAAACTTTGTTGATAATTTATGCCTAGACTTAAGCGTTCCTCTTTTAATTTAGTAAGACATTTTGTTGTCTTTTATTTCCTGATTTATGCTACCTAAGTTGAAAATTTTATGAAGGTTTCGTTAAACTTCTTAAATTTAATTTTGTATTTTTAATTAAAAAAAAACCGCAAATGCTGTGATTTAAGATATGAATAAAAACTCATTAAAAAGTACTAAGTAACTAATATTATTTTATTATTGATAGTAAACTATTGAAATAAAATATTTTTTACCTAAAAATATAGTTTTATTCAAGTTCTAATAAATAGTAAGTCAAGAAAAACATAATACTAATAAAGCATAAGTCCCATTTTGGTGAAAGCAAATGAATTTTAAGCTTAAAGGTATTAAAATATTAAGGAATTTAATATTATATTGGGTTTTTTAGAACATTCAGTTATATGGTTTCTAAGAATTTCATGGACAAAAATACGTTTTTTTGCATCCTGAACATAGATACATTTTGACTTATGCTATATTAGAATTAAAACGACGATATACCATACTTAATATCATATTTTTTGCCACAATATCATAAAACAGGTAAAACAAACAGATGAGCAGTTAGACATGATGGAGTGGAAAATGGACACCATGGACAAAGAACTGGTTGTGCCTATCAATACACAAGATGTATGTGTTATGAACCTATTGAAATCTGTCTCGGAGGTAAGCAATCTTCTTAATAACTTTTATTAAGATTTGAGACTAACCCCTAATAAAAGTGGTGTTTATGAATAACCAGTTGATTATTATTAATAGCACTGATGTTTAATATAAGGACAGTTTAGAAATAGTAATAAACTTATTACATGTTTTATTAGTTTGGAAGGGTTTGGAACTATTTTCGAAATGCCAGATTAGCAAAATTAATGTAACTTTTTCCCTGGTTTTTTTTTAAATGTAAAACTACTATTTTTCTAATTTTACGCTTATCAAGTACGAAATACTGTAGATATATAAATAAGTAAAGTAGGTACCTACTAAAAGTAATAAATCATTTTAACCTGTGGTCTGTGTAACCACTGCAAAAATTACCCACCCCCGTCTGTGTCGTTTTTGAGAAGTTCCGCCATTTTTCGTCATTTTTACGACGCAACTTTACATGTAGATTTATGCGTGAAAATTTAGTGTGGGATGATGTTGATTAGTTATTTATTTAGAAAATATAGGTAGGTATTTAGTTTTTCACATCGAAATAAAAAAAGCTTTCATCTAAGTAACTAAACTTATTTTTTCATTGATAAACATGAAAACACTGCAATATACAAGCTTTGTTTCAAATCAATGTCATGCAAATTACCATAGACTGTTTTCGAATGATAGAACATGACCATAAACTACAAAAATAGGGCTTTCCTTGGGCTTTCTAACAATATGTCACACTTCCTGTATTTTTATTGGATAATTTATGTTGAATTTATGGAAAAATAAATAAACAGATCGATTTCTGGAAAGACAATTTTTTAGCCTAAGAAACACGTGCATGTGTGTGTGTGCATTTCAAATACGTTCGTCTGTGCATGATACGGATCCTGACTCAGTCAATATTCAGTACCTAGTCTGTGTATGGATCCTGATAGATACAAAGGCTGTTTCACTTTTTTTCAGAGCCTTCCGCCATTTTGAACTTGCGCATGTGTGAGTGCGTTTTTTAATTGAAACCGTTAGATAGTTTAAAAAACATCATTTCAGAAATACTTCCAAATGATTGTGTTACACGGAATAGAAATCCAGAACACATTATACAGTATAAAATTTCCAACAATATATATAAATATTACGAAACATTAATTTAAGACACTACAACAAAACTATAAAAAATACGAAATGTTAGTCAGAAACTTTTGCACTTTTGTGATTATAATAATTCGAAAATAAAAGATACTTAGTATTTATGTATAATCGAACTTACATTCCTAATAAACAATAAAACTAGCATTTACTCACCAAAACTCAATGAATAATCACTAAATTACGTATAATTCTCTCAACACGACATATTATACATATTTTAAATGTTTGTGGTTTATGGTAGGTCATTCAATCACTTTATTTTTCATAAAGTTTTAAACCTTAATTAAATACATCCTAAAATCTTAAAATAATGATTATCAAATAGTTTTATAGAAATCTAAGGTCCTGAATGGCCCAGGGTCAGAAATATGTAAGCATTGGCAGGTAAATATAGCTTTACCACTTCCGCCGCAGGTTATACTTACTTATATTTCAAATAAAAAACAAAATATTTATTTTTTCAGCGGGTTGTTTTAAGTGTTCATTGAACAGGTCAGAATAATATCTAAATTAACATTACTAAATAAAAACGCAATGTTACCTTACAGCTTGACATTTTTTATGAGAAAAAATAATCAATAATATTTCATAGAGACCTTATAGGTACTTACTTTAATTCGGAAGTTTATTTAAATTTGTACTTATACATTACATTTTGTTAAAGGCTAAAAATATTGCTTTAGCTCATCCCGCTGTTTAGCCCGCAGAAGTAAATAGTATTTCGTATACATTATGCTAGGATACCGTCGTAATTATCCCGTTTTATGTATATTATGTGTAATAAATCTCAATAAATAATATATAATGTTCTAAAATATACATCTACTAACCCTATATTTTACATTATATATATGCAAATGTATAAAAATGACAAGCTGTAAGCATAACGCTTGATACAATAGCTAAGAACGTCTTAAATGTGGTACAGAATTTAAGCCCAAAGCCCTCAGAACGGGGCCCAGTGTTATACTCAGCTTTAGGCTTTGATATTCGTTGCCAGAGTAATTATGTGTACCTACTCTCTACTCATAATGTTTGGCACAAAATTGGTCATAACATCTTGCTTTAGTTACTTATCTGAACACAAAGGGCGTAGTTACATTAGTATTTATTTATATTGACTGAGATTGGCATAATAGTCGCCTTTTTTTGCGCGACCCGTTTTTATACCCATGGCAATATATTAATACAAACAAACAAATGCCACGTACCAACATCTGTTATTTATTTTTATTTGCCACATAGCAGTCAATCCTGACATTTTACAAGATTTTGTTACATGGCATTTGTTGTTTGTATCAATGTCCTCTTTACATTAAAATAAAATTGGAAAGGTGGCCCCGAAACTTTAAAAAATGGCTAACCATTTACTATGCCAAAATGTTACATGCCCTTAACAAAAATCACAATGAAGCTTGAATTGTTGTAGAAAACGTCAAATGATTTTATTACGAAACCATAATCAAGTAAGTACTTAAAATTACAACGCCCATAATTATATTTTTGGGTTTGACTAAGAATAAATCTTGAGTGTACTAAATGCACTGATGTGTTTCTTGACCAATTTTCTGTCAAACTAATAGCCTTGAAGGGACACTAAGCTTTCTCTCTATTATGTGTAAAAATTAGTGTTTCTATATCATACAGTGTTCATCTTATCATCAGGCATATGAATACTTCAATATGGTGTTACATGCCATATACATTACAAAATAGATATTTTTTCTCGTGTGCCAATAATAAAGTTAAGGCCCTGGATCACGACAATTCCAAACTGCCTGGTTATTCAGGCTTACTTACTTAAAACAGATTAACAATATCAATAATATGTCATAAAAATTAAATCCGGCTCATTTGAATTGAATGCTGACAATAAGAGGTATTTATACCATTTCAGAATGTCAATGAAATAGGCAACTTTTTTAAATTTGGCATAAAGGTGATACATTTTTTTTAACACCACGAAAGGTAAAAGTTCAGGTAAAAATCATATAGATGGTACCTCATTGAATTTTTAAAGTTTTGATAATGTCGGATATCACGAAGCTGTTCTTACTATTTTTAGTGAACACATCAATTTGTATTTGTATAGATATTATGGTCAAAACATTTTTTTTTCATGCAATTATGTATGTATTTAAAAATGTCAGCTAAAATTGCGTCCCACGTTTACAAATTGACAGAATTGTCGTAATCCAGCGCCTTAAGTATTTAAAATTGGTGAAACATAGTTATTGTGCATAAAACTGGTTTTATTAATTTACCAATTCAGTATACCGTTATTTCAATTTTATGATAAAACGTTGTTAAACAATATAAACAGCTAGAACAAAAAATACAAAGTAATTTGCATAATAATGCGCGAATTCGTGCTTTAATTGAAATAACGGTTTTTATACTTTAGCTTTAAGGCAGCGACTTCGTTTGAACAAAAATCAAAGTATATTCTAGTTGTTTCATTATATTTGCCTTAACAAATATTTAGATAAAAAAATCAGTAGTAACAATATAAAGAGAGAAAGATAACAAGTATGAAGACTGATATAGTACTCGCCTCAATCTTTTATTTCTTATTTTATTGTGTCGCGACCTTTCAAACCTATGGCAATGTATATAAGATATTCATATAAACAACAAATGCCATGTAAAGAAATTGCGTAAAGTGTCATAGTCCATTGAAATGTTACATTTTTTTGGGATCATATTGCTCATTGACAGTTTGGTTGAAGCTTTAACAGTTTTTATAAAAACGCAAAAAATCTCTAATTTATCACACAAAAGGGGGGAACAAATCGCCATTCGATTTATTTCTACACCTTTGTACTTCTATATCTTATTATCTATGTAAAAGCTATATGCATGCCAAGTGCTTTCAGTCAGATGGGACCGTAAAAAGAGCTAAGGAAACTGAGTAATGGATTTTCGCTTATAAACTTTTTATTTTTGGTTTACGACTAAAAGTAACTTGACAAAAGTTGTAGATAATCTTATTTGCAACAAAAAATGTAAACTAATATTTTTTGCGAGACCTATAGTTTGTCAGATAAACCATAAAAACCATTTTAATCCCTTTTTCCGAGATGGCGGCAGTGGGACAAGGGCTACAATCCCTCAAACTTGGATTTAACTTTAAACTGACACCCCCCCCCTAGATATAAAAACTAAATTTGCGTCCTCTGACAAATGCAGCCCCAAATGTAACTTTTCAATAGACTATCAGGTTAGCCTGTTATTCGATGTAAAAAAAAAACGATTTATATTTTATTTGACACATAATAGGAGCACCTGTTACATGGCATTTGTTGTGTGTATTTTTGTCCTTTATACATTCTCATAGGTTCAAAGCGGACGTGCAATAAAAAAAAAAAACAAAAGTTGAGGCGACTACTAGTTATGCCAGTCTCCATACTTATAAGTTACAACCCCTCTACTTTAATACTTTGGACTAGAACTTTATTACCTAATTTAACTGTTATTTCTTGAAATGAAGCCGCTGCACTTACAATTGAATACCACGATGTCAATAGGTAGGTTCACCTCTAATGGCTTCGAATACTGGCCTCGTATCAGCCAGAGGTTTTACCACGAATCAAAGGAAGCTTACTGAGTGATAATGTGCCCTTACCACGAGTTGTTCACGCATTCAATCAAACGGACTGTATTGAGTATTTTACCATGAAACTAGACTAGAATCGGCTAATACGCGAGCCTCAAGATAGATTGCTTAAAGCAGTATATCTGTCTCTATCGCGCCGTCTATTTCAGCTATTAAAACATAACAATATTTGATCAGCCTAGACCAATACTGTTGTAAGCTATCCTGGTGAACTTGTGGCGCAGCTGCCGATTTTTGTCTGAAGTATCATAGGAATATATTATATACTCAATACTGTATGTTTGATCGAGTCCAATTCGTGGTACCACGAAGTGTTATCTTTAGTTATCTATTCAGCTTAATTTGTATTTTTTATTTATTAGAATAGAGGTACTGTTAATTAAGCCATCTGTGGTCTATATTCTAATTGTATTTTCTAAGTTATATATAAAATACTCAATAAGCTACGTTTGATCTTGTACGTAAACAACTCGTGGTAAAACCTCAGCCTCTAGGTACTTTCAGCTAACAAATTCCTTCAGGTTCGCTCCGACTACCAGCAACTGAGACGCGAGCTGGTGGAAGTACAAGCTCTCCAACGAGAACTCTCATCACGTCTCCGCGCACAGCTTCGTCTGGTCCACGGGAAGTTCGCGAGGCTCCGTCAAAAGATCGCGGCAGCTTCGACCCCACGCTAGTTCTCATCTATCTCATAGAAAATCGAGCCTTTTCAAATGGGCTTGTTAAATAAATTCTTCGGACCCGGGGGGAGAGGGACTTTTCTAACAGTTTTTAGAGCAATATTTGTAGTGATTTCGACTCTTTGTGAAGTAAATTTAGCCAAAGATTTAATTATAAGTTAGTTCTAATACGCACTCGAGTTTAGAGTATGAGAAATTATTACCGTAGCCGGGAATCGAACTTGTTTTGTTTCTTCCTAAATTGTGCAAATAAAAAAAATTAAATTGCAAGTTTCGGAAGAGTTGAAATCACTCATTTAATATCGAAACTAGCAACTTAGGTTAAAATAGACCTAGACTGAAAGTTTTTAAAGAAACCTAGATTAGTTACGAAGCGAAAGAACTAAAATCTAGCTAGATATAGCGAGCCTAGGTGTTAAAATTATGATCTCGAATTAGAACAAGAAGACATTAAGAGGCGAAATAATTATACTAGGTTTTATCAATTGGAGATAATTCATCCTTATAAACACAGTAAAGTAAAACTTTGCGTAGATTTTCGTAAAAATATATGTGGAACACTTAAGGTGCGAATAGAAAACAAACACAAAACGCCTGTCACCAAAAAATTAAATTGTTAACTATTGCATGGAAAATTGTTGTCAAACGTAGGGAGTTATTTTTATACATTTGATATATTTTATAGTTGAAAATTCTTAGTCTGTATCCTTATCTTTAAGTCAAAAGACAGCGATGCCGCTTTTTTTAGACTTACGTTTGTAAAAGCTTGGAAACGACAAAATAAATCCTCTCCATCATTTCCAAAGTGTAAAGATTTCACCTACAAACACTTTTACATGTAATAATTATAGGTGAAATTTTGCTTTTGGTTTCTATGTGCACTATAATTATGAATATCTCCAGTCGTAAGTATAACAGAGTGTAGGTACACTACTATAATCTCAGTTAAATAGCACAAAGGGGTAGTTACATAAGTGTGGATACTGGCGTAGTAGCCGCCTCAATTTTAGGTTTTTTCTTTTTTTCCCGCGTTCTAAGCTATGGCAATGTATGAAGCACAAATAACAAAATTAAATACTATGTTACAAAAAAAAAGGGTAGGCTGTTATTTAAAAAAATGTTTAAGTATGTAAAAAATATAAGAAGTATATTTGTCACAAAACAGGAAAACTTGGCACTGTACTAAATTTTATTCCATGGAATTTGTTATATGTATTAATATCCTGTATACATCGGAGGTCGCGCAAATAAAATAAAAAGTTGAGGCGACTACAATGCCATCCATACCCAGTTTAAAATTACTAAAGTCAATGATTTTATGTGCCAATTTATCCGGCAGATGATCCATAGTAGTGTTACCTAAATTGTCTAAATTCGAATAATATTTGTGCCAATTCAACGTACTTATTATAAATGAAATGAAATAATTATTGCACTTCGTACATCTTTATACATAATTTGTTTATGGTTTATTTAATATTGATCTCACAAACATTTGCGAATGGGGAATGAGTGTTGTGAATATTTTAATTTTTCTAGACATCGAAATATTGTGTTAATTAGTGATCCGACTAGTCATCGCCCGACTGTTTTGTTTACCGTAGTGTTACGGAGGTGCTAACGAGGCGGTAAGTTGTTTTTTAAATATGGTGGTGTTACATCTGCAATTAATAGTATTGTTAGTCTATAAACATAAAAAAGTAGGTAGTTAAGAGGTGAATACTTAACTACCTACTTTTATGTTTGTATCTCATTTTAAGTGACTATTGTCTTATGAGAATAAATATCTTTAAACCTATAAACAGGGATATTGATCGATTTTTAGGCGTTCCCGCTATACATATAGTAAAAAAAAGTATGTTACAAAAATACCTGACACTTTACGAGATTTTGTTTTATGGTATTTGTTGTTTGTATTTATGTTTTCTAAACACTGCCATATGATTGGAAAGTGTCAGCTCCGACCGTTAACCAGAATGTTACAGACTCTTACAAATGTAACACCACCAATACTATTAAAAAAAACTTAATGTTCGCTTGTTGTAGATTTTTTTAGTCCAATAGATAGATTTATCAAATGCATTTATACGATACTTCGATGCTTTAGTTCACACTTGTACAAACTACAACATTTTCAAATTTTACTTTTTTAGTGCCAAATACATTAAAAGTCATGCTCTTTCGGTTGTGCTTACCGGAATTCCGTTATTCTGTCTCTTTCTACCAAAACCCTAGGTTACAGTTGTAATAAATAAGTTCCATGAATGTGTTTATTTTTGATAAAAACAAACAAGATACCCTTTCAGTGATTTTAAGTTTGTCGACAGCATACAATCTCAAAACACAAATATATTATATGCATTTGTAATAGCTTAATCTTCTTAGCAGAGGGTATACGAATGTATTTTGTGTTTTTTATACAATATGTTATGATGTACAAGTGTGTTAAGTACTTTAACTTTACAAAGTTGGTAAATTTTTATGCATTAAGTCTTTTTGAGACATAGTCCCTGTATATCTGTGTCCCTGTGTATGTGAATTAATGGAAAAGTACAAATGAAGTAAAATTGACAATTCAATAGTTAGTACAAGTGTGAACTAAGGCGTCGACGTATTAATTTGAATACATATTCATATTGCGTACTCATTATCATGGATAATATAATAAGATTATTAAAAAAAACACTTTTACAAATTCATTATAAAATATTGTGCACATTATGAATAAATTATTCTGATAAATGTCCCCAAAAAAAGAAAATTTCAAAGTTTTATTGTTAACGTCACGGATCTTGAGTCTGTGTCTCTACAGCGCTCAAGATTCGTGGCGATATACAGGGTTATTCGTCTATATTAGCAAGCGGTTGAGGGTCACTTCTGTACACCTTAACAAACAACTTTTAATTTGTTCTATGACTTTTGGAAATTCGAAATTTTCTCAAAAAAAATTATGAGTAACTAAGCCCTTAAGTAAATTTGAAAATCAGCAGATTTTTTAAAACAAAGCTCATTCAGGCTTATAGCAGTAGATAAAACTTTAAAAAAATAAGTATAATCTTAAGGTTAAAGACCTCTACGTGCAAGGAACAGCTGATTTTCAGGTAAACATAACATTAACATTTACAAAAAAAAATAGAATTTCCAAAAGTCGTAGAACAAAAATTGGTTGTTTAGGTGCACAGAAGTGGCTCTCAGCCCGCTTGCTAATGTAGTAACCAATAACCCTGTATTTAAATTCCAGTACTACTACGCACATATCAAGCACTTGCATGTTGCATGTAGACTAGACGGCCAGTAGTGGATAAAGTTTGTGAATTCAGTTCTTACGTGCCTGGGATAAACCTTAACACGCCTGGGAATTTACAGTAAAACGTCTTGGTTAAACCATGATAAAACAAAAGAAAATACTTGGAAATAAACCAGAAAACGCCTGGGGATGAACAATAAAATGTCTGAAATATAACTATACATGAACTAGCCTGGGTTGAATCATAAAAAACTTACGAACAATAAAAAAAAATCCCAAATAGCATTAGTATTTATTATTAAAGTATTTTCAAATGTTTTGGCGAATTCAATTCTAACAAAAACTAAATAAACGCGATTAGGTATATCCGTTAAGTTAGTTTCATCTAGCACCTATACTAATATTATTAAAGAGAAAAGATTTTTTGGTGTTTGTTTGTACCGAATATGCTCTGAAACTACTGCACTTGGTATAAGGGTACATTGGTTCATTGGAGATAACATAGGCTACTTTTGATCCCGATAGTCCCACGGGATCGCTAGTTATGCGGGTGCAACCGCGGAGCGCTAGAAACACAACATAAGGCTCAGTCAATTTACTTAAAATAAAATACTTAAGTGGGCACAAGTGGGACTCCTGCATCATCCCAAAGTCAATTCAATTCAATTAATTTATTCATTCATAGTCAGTCATAAGACATTCAGTCATAAGACACTGTGTGCAAGACTCCTGAAAAACAAAACGCCGAATTAAAACCATTTCCTGATATGAACTATAAAACACTTAAAACGCCTGGGAATAAACCGTAAAATGCCTGTTTATCAGCCTGGGATGAACTGAATTTACAAAAGTTTTTTAAATCGATTAGTAGATGTTAGGTGTAAGAGAAATACATGTCTGATACTATGTCTAAGTGTTTTTGGTCTAAATTATAGTATACCTGAACCATTAGGGTACCCTAGATTGTTAGGCTAAAATATATAATTGTGCGTCAATGCGCGAATGGAGTTTACTCTTTATGTTCGAATATTTCTTACGTCAAGTTAATAGCCGCTTTTCAAAATCTCCAATTGAATTAAATCTAAACTTGTCCATACATTTTTGACATAATTTAAAACTTCATTTTAGTTTACTGTCAAAAATGTATTGATTAAATTTAGGTTTAGTATAATTGAGATTTTGCTGTAAGAAGCTCTTACAGATGTAGCTAATCCAAAATCTTTATTAAAAGGTAAAGGTAAGGAACTCCGAAGCTAATCCAATTTCTTTGATAAAAAGTAAGAGAGATTAGCTAAATCTTTTTTTTGTAAAGCCTTTTGCTAACGTTGATTTTACTACCAAAATTACATAAGGAGTAAACTCCAAAAACCCATTTTATATTCCTTTTATACTTCTTAAAGAATCACGTTAATCGCGAAATGTCTCGCATATTAGGTACTAAAATTGTTATTTTTCTCCAAGTTTTAGTAAAAAAACTTTAGAATAAGTTTCGAAACGACTAGGAATTTTCATATTGAGATTATTTATACCAAAATTAAAGAGAGTATTCATGGATAAAAATAACAATTTTTGAAATTTAAATTTTATCTAATTAATCGTAAATAGTTTTCTGTGGACGTAGTATGAGTTTTTGCAAGCATGCATGCATTACGTTACTAGCTCGTCTACCATAATTTGTATTGATATACAAATCGAAAGATACCTCTATGTGAAAATCTAGTAAAAACCTTTAGGTAGAGTGCGCACCAGATATAAGTGTGCGCGTAGTTGAAATCGGAACTAATCCATGATGTTCAGATTTTTGTCTGTTTTAAATCGTTGAGTTATTCCTAGCTATTTTCATTTATTTTCTGTGTTAATATTTACCATTATCATGCCTAATGACGAAACTATTTACTTTTAATGTGATTTAGCTGTTCATTATGCCTTGTCAATGAGGAAAACAAACCAATGTACGCGACCAAATTTTAACAAAATTGTCATGACCGATTCGCCATTACAAACAATTACTTGTTTATTTGTGCTGTCAATGACTCTTTTATCAAACTTAAAAAGCCGCCGTGTAGTTTATGTATAAAACTGGTCCTTTCCGTAAGGTCTTCGCATTGTGTTATTTTTGTGAATGACATTTTACGACAGCGAAAACGTGACAAAACAATGATTCGTTAATTAACAGCTAAATAACGTTAAAAGTAAAAGGGTAAATAATTAAAAGTTAATTCAGGGACGAAAACGAAATAGAAAGGTACATCAATTGCGCGCACACTTATCCAGCACGCACTCTAGATGAAGTAGGGACTTTAGTTTTAACGTGCTCGAAAAAAACTCACACTACTTCTATTGTATAAATTATAGACTTTTATCACTTGCACGGAACACTTAATTAAATGTATATTTTACATATTTTTCGGGGCAGTAACATATAGACTGGTGTAGTAGACGCCTTAACCTTTTTTATGTAGTTGCGCGGCCGCCTTTCAAAGTCATGGCAATGTATAGAGTACATTCATACAAACAACAAGGGCATGAAATATGATATATGAGTTGTATAGCACCCATAACACAAGTGTAGTTACTGAGCGGGGGGCTAGATGGTGACGTGTGGAATGTCCTGCAATATTTATTATTTACTTTAGGAGATTTCGTTACATGGCATGTGTTGTTTGTATTAATTACCACTATACATTACCATAAGTAAGAAAAAAGGCCGCGAAAAAATAAAATAGATGGCGTTTACTATGCCAGAATGTTACAACCATTTTAATTAAATGAGACTTTTTAATATTGCAGTATTTGTGGTTGTTTTTAAAGTATACAATTGTTGATTTTTTATATATTAAACTATCTTTGCCCCGTGGTTGTACCCGCTTTCATTCCGTGGAAATATGGGAGTGAAAATTAGCCTGTCTAGCTTCATGTTATTAAGGATTAAGAGGAAAGGGTACCGGCGCTCTCTCCATACAAACGTAGTTGACTTTTTCCTTCCTGGATAATGACACTAAGTATAGCAAATATTTTTATTGCATAAAACTTATAATTGCCATGACCATGCCCCTGCCCAAATTTCTGGTCATTGTCTAATTTAAACCTAACCTGCCCCATGGGGGTCAATAAGTGGGAGTGGAAAGGAGTAACCCACTAAAATGTCCAATTTTATGACAATACTAGCTGCACCTCGCGGTTTTACCTTTAGTCCCGATGCCGTGGGAATACACAGAAATAAAAGATTCATAAAGTGGGAAATATCCTATCCTTTTTCTATAGACGCTAGAGAATAATTTCTTGTTTTTAGTAAATGTTCTTGAAAATAATAAGCACTGGGTTCCTATTCTTAATGTATGGATAAGTATTGCTTTTAAATTAAGAGGAAAGGGTACCGGGGACTCTCTCCACACAAACGTAGTCGATTGTTTCCTTGAAAAATATTTGTGCTAGTGTCATTTTTCAGGGAGGAAACAGTCGACTACGTTTATATGGAGAGAGCGCCGGTAACCTTTCCTCTTAAGAATACTGCATGATTTAACCAAGAAATTATTCTCTAGCGTCCATAAGGGGAGGATTTTTTCTTGCGTCAAGAAACCTTTTTTTCTGTGTATCTGTATGAAAGAAAGATTGGGATTTTGCACTATACTAAAACTGTTAATTTTATATTTTAGACACAGTCGAAGATCCCTTTAAGGATGACCTTAATCGATCTGCTTAATGGATGAAAAATATTTATGTCAAATTAAATAGGCCAATAAATATATTGCAAATGGGCTGCCTAAACATTTTCAGTTCAGATATGATTAATTAACAATTTAATTTTTTCATTTTATTTTTAAACCTTTCACTGGCTTGTTTAAGAGACAAATTCCATACCAATAGCAAGTATGAAGGCAATAGAATATGCAAACGTTAGGATGACTATTTTATCCCGTCATGACTCGTGGGTAGGCAGGTAAATCGATACTAGTTATTTGCACTGGTCCGGATAATGAATTAAAGTTAAGTTAAAATAATGATTACGTATTTCATTGGTACCATATTGGTACGGAATTTTTCTATTGACCAAACCAGTGAATGTCTAAAAATAAAAATATTAATATTTCCAGACTGAAATATTTTAGGCAACCCATTTGCAATATATTTATTGGCCTATTTAATTTGATATAAAATACTTTTCATCCAGTAAACAAATCGATGAAGGTCGTCCTTAAAGGGATCTCGTACTAACATACGGGGTGATTTTTTTAAATGTGCCTTCAGGGCCTTTTCTTAAACTATACGAAAAAGCGGAAAATGCTAAAAGGACTTGCGTGCCCGAATAAAAAAAAACCTAAAACTGCATGAACTTTTGGACACCCTAGGCCCTAGCCGAACATGTTCATTTTCCAAAAAGAATAAGGTTTAATCACCTTTATTTAAACATAGTATGGCTAATCAAAAAAACTGCTCATTTTTGCAGTTTTGTAGAATTTAAAAAGTTCATCTCCGTTTTTTGATACGTAAATAAGTAATCTAAATTAATTATTCAAATGAAAACCCTTACGTATTAGTTTTGTATCCTATATTTTATTAAATTAATAATTCTCAGAAATCTTTAGATTTTATTGTCTACAATCGAATAACTTTTTACCTGTTTACTTTGTTTTGATATAAATAAAGACTTATTTTAAAGTTTATCTTTTATTATTTTACCAAGTTATAAGTACTCGTATACGGGCTGTTTTCCGCAACTATAGACCTATTTCATTGGGTCCTTTTTGCTGGAGGATGTGGTAGGCTTGAACACCCTCCCAGCTTAGTCGACCGTGCCCAAAGCTCGTCATACATCTGGAGCTAACAAAGCCGCAGGTCTCATACCGATGTTTTCCTTAACCGTAATGTCAATTATCGCATATGTTTGATTGATTTCTACCTTACTTATTTATAATATCTATTGTTTATTTTATTGTATCGATTTAAAATATGTAAGTAGTCGCATTCTATTTGTTTTGTTTTTTATATAATTTATTATTATTTTTATTATAATTTTCAAATATTGCAAATGTTTAAAAAAAGTGATTTTTCGTAAGAAAAACCCATTAGTGCACGGCCCGGTCGGGATTCGAACTCATGACCTTCGAAATAAAGTCACCGCTAGTTGGCTTACGTCCGAATCCTGAAAGGCTAAAGTGGCGAATTAATTGACATTCAAGAGGAAGAGGAATATAGTTTCCTGTATTAGGTCGATAAGTTTACACTAGTATACTAGGAGGGTAAGAAAATAGAAGACATTTCAATTTTAGCATTTATTTATTTATACTTTATATATTGAAAACGATAACTATATCACACTGTGAGACTATAACTCGAAATCTATAATCCTATCTTACTTGCTACAGTCAGTTGCAGATGCGGTCTTAAAACTAACAGATAGCAGCGCGCGTGCGCCGTGAGCATTTACACTACGCTCACGCTAGTAAGCACTGCAAGCGCTGTTAATCAAATTTGAACCGAAGCCTTCGTAGACGTGAAAGAAAATGTGAAAATTACGGAAAAACATCCGTGACTAACTAGAGCAAGTATGCTAGGTTATAAAGTATGACAAACTCGGCAAAGTTAAGGTGATAATCAGTTACCAACGGATGATTTTTTTCTGACATCTATCCTATAACAAAATCATTAAAAGTGTCAGTATAACCCTTGGTAATTGATAGATGAGTTATTAATTTCGACCATTAATATGGATATATTTCAAAATAATGTTACAATTTGATTTATTTTTACGAAAAACTGATAACAATATAATTTTCGCAGGCAAGTAGGTTTACTTTCACATGAAAACAAAATAAATTGAGTGATGAGTTTGTATATTCCACAACAAGTAGAAGATAAGGATGTACTCGTAGGGTAAGTTTACCGATGAGCCTAACTTGTGACAATGCGGATACTCTTTCTCCGCTTTGTAATCTCCAGTAGAACATAACAACTCAGTGACACTCCACCTCTTTTCTTGGAGTTGGTCAAATGAACATTTGACTTAAATTTAACCTAATATATGAATATGTACAATGAACGTGTATATAGAGGTTATTTGCTTATGTATTTTAAAAAATCTAATGATATTCTGTGCAGGATTCGAACCTGCTATCTATGACCAAGTTTGTCATTTGTTTAATTATTTCTAGTTTTTATTTCTAAATTCTTAGATCTAAAATGGAATTTTTCTTTAAAGGCAGTGGTGTCAATTCCTAAGGCTACGTTTGGTGTATAAAATCAAGGAATATCCAAGATCTGGCAATACTATTCTTGGTAAATAAAGGTGTTGTTACATTTTGTAAATTTCCCAAACTTTGTACTATTTTTTAGTTTTTGTATACTGGAAAATCAGCTGTTTTCGGCAATAATAAAGCCCATTAATGTTAAAAAATAATAGAAACTCAATACACAAATAAAACACAGAGGTCAAAGACCTCTAATTTTAAAAAACAGCAGATTTTTGAATAAACATTAACGCAAAATTTTCGAAAAAAAGTTTTGATTTTACAAAAGTCATAGAACAAAGTTCGCCTAGACTTCTAACCCCCTTTTGTATTAAAAATCCTTCGGCCAAACACTGTCTCTAAAGGAAAAAAAAACGATTTTTAATTAGTTACGAAAATAATTAATTTACAATTCTTTTAGATTTTTTTTTTAATTGAAAGCTAATTAGTTATATTTAATTGTAAAGTTTTATTTAAAAAAATGTGGTTTTTAAATGAGAAGAAAGCCAAAAAGCACAACAAATACACAACAGTCAAAAATAACATCATATTCAGGGTGAAATTTTATTCAACCATAATATTTTTTTGGCGAGTTTTAGTATTCATAGTAACCAATAGCATACAAAAAAAACCGGCCAAGTGCGAGTCGAGTGCGAGAAATATATGTGTGAAAACAACTCTATCACGGTTCGTAAGACACAGCCTGGTGACAGACAGACAGATAGATAGTCTTAGTAAAAGGGTCCCGTTTTTACCCTTTGGGTACGGAATCCTAAAATTAGGATTAATAGGGACTTAACTACAGTGCGAATCGCGGAGCCGCTTTGTATAAGTTGGTGCTAAAAAGTCTTTACTAGGGATACAAAAAAACACCAAAAAAATTTGGGTGCGAAAAAATGACATCCTGTTAATTACGACAAACTCTTAACAAAACTAACACAAAAAGGAACTTTTAATTACAACAGTAGATTTAATTATCTACTAATATTATAAAATAGCAGCGCTCTGCGGTTTCACCCGCGTAACCCCCAATCCCGTGGGAATATCAGGATAAAAAGTAGCCTATATTATTTCCGATTAATCAATGTATTCTCATACCAAGTTTCATCATAATAGGTCCAGTGGTTTCGGAGCCTATTCGTTACAAACAAAAAGAATCTTTCCTCTTTATAATATTAAGGGCATTTCGATGAGGTTGCTTTTATGCAGGTGAAACTGCGAGGCGTAGCTAGTTCAAATTCTCGCATTTTTGCTTTACGGTACGGGTATACCAAAATACATCACACATCGCACGTCGCACATCAATGTCACCTCCATGTAAAAATTAATGGAAATAGAGACGCACGCACTTGTCGAAAGAAATATGTATTTTACATGCATAATATAGCCGTACGAAGCCGAGGCGGGTTAGTTAAATATAAAAAACAAAGTCTAATAAAGTCTTATCGCTCAAAGCGATCTCTACCAGGCCACCTTTGGAGGCACAAGATGAGCAAGGTGAAGAGTTGGGTTCATTTAAGTGGCTTGTGATTGGTCAAATCAAGGTGAACGCGCCCCGTGTTACTCGCGCCGCACTAGTGCGATGTCGACGTGCGATGCATCTTCAGCCCTTATATACCTATTTCTAGCTACTTATACTTAAAGCGTGTAGTTAGTACTGCCTCTGGAAGCCAAGCCCGACCCCTCTCATAGTGTGCGTGGTTGCGCGCGCTACTTCATACTGTGCCTGCATCGCTTGGAACAACTCTTCTTGCTTCTTTATAGGGTCTGCTGTTGTCTCCGTCGATTCGGGTTTCACTGCAGCTGAGAGGTAAAAGACGGAATTAATGGTGGGCCTGAATAGGCTTTTGTGTTACTGCTTTCCTCTTTTTCAATGTTGTGTGCTTAACTAAAAAGCTTCTATTTTTCTTTCTTAGGAAACGATGGGAGAACACCCGTCCAGTAGTTTCGAAGAGTATTAGTTACAAACAAAAACAACAGAAATACAAAAATCTGTCAATCTATAATCTGTAAAAATGTTATCTGTCTAGCTATCACGGTTCATGGGATACTGCCTTGTGACAGACGGACTGACGGACAGTGGAGTGAATCTTATTAATAGGATCACATTTTTACCCTTTGGGTATGGGAACCCTAAAAAGTAAATAAATATTGTATCCATTGATAATAAGCCTAATCCCTTAGCTTAGCTAGCTGCAATTGCATAGTGCAACTCACCTGGTTCCTTGATCCCCATGAGCCTCATGAACTTGGAGACCTGCTTGCCATCGTCCCCGGCGAACCTCGTCCCGCTCCACTTTGCAGCCTCTTCAGTCTCGTTCTTATGCTTGCCCGACCATAGTAACTTGCGTTTCTGTACCTAACACATATTTGTTAGAATTACATTTTTAATCATGACGCATGCAGCGTTCGGTTTCACCCGTCTAAGTCCCGATCCCGTGGGACTTCCGGGATGTAACTTATACTCTATATGTTAATACAGGTCTCCAGCTATCTACATACAGAGTTTCATTGCAATCAGTCCAGTAGTTTATGCGTGAAGGAGTCACAAACTTTCACATCTTCTTTAATATAAAAATGAATCGCTGAATGAAAGAAAAATTAAGAAAATTGCGTAGAAAATTATTACGCGGGTGAAACCGCGGGGCGCAGCTAGCTTATAATATTAGTAGGATAGTTATGATCTATAATAATTATATTATAAGCTGAAGAGTTTGTTTGTTTGAACGCGTTAATCTCAGGAACTACTGGTTCGAATTGAAAAATTCTTTTTGTGTTCGATAGTTCACTTACCGAAGAAGGCTATAGGCTATTTTATATTTCGATATTCCCACGGGATCGGGAGTTACGCGGGTAAAATCGCGGGGCGCTGCTGAAGAGCTAGAATGATGCATCCAGGTCTTGTCTTACCTGATCAAGTATCTTATTAGAATTAACAGCAGTTGGATTGTAATAGCTGGGTAACGGGTGCCCGCTGGTCGGGTCATGTCCTCGGGCTGCTCGGAGCTGCTGGGCGGTGGCCATGTGTCCGTCCGGAGTCTTTATCTGGAGTCCCATCTTCTCCATCACTTCTAGCTTCTTGTTTACTTTGTACGATGACGGTCGGTAGTCCGTTGGTGAGGGCCGGTCTGATGTGTTGTTACTGCTGGTAGAACAATACATGGAATTTAACACTTAAATTAGGTTCTTGAAGTTCCTATATGTGTAATGCCGTCAGATGTTGATGATGAAAATGAAAACACGTGACTTTAAGGACGCATTTACGGAAAGTGTCGAAATGTTAGCAAAGTATAGCTGGGTTCCGGTTTATCCGTCAAAGTTTTATATATTTTAAAGACACCAAATGAAACATAGTCAACTGTTTCTCCCTGGATAATGACTAGCACAAGGCAAACTATCACAAATATTTTTACCTATGTTTTTTTAGGGGCTTGGTCATGGCAGTTATAAGTTATACGCAAAAAATACATTTTTCATTACTCATACTCCGAAAGTAGGTCTAAAGATGCCTGAAGAGCGTGTAGAAAGAAAAACTTTCAGCCCTAGGGAAAATCGCTTTCAATGACAGCTGTCATGTCAAATTATGGCTTCGCGCGGCTTGTGCAATGTGCTTTTAGCCAGTATCATTACGCATTAGGAACTTCAAAAACCTAACCTCCTTGCTTTAGGTAACACTAAAGAATAACAATTATGGCTTCACATGGCTCATGCATACTGCCAGAGATAGTATGGAGTATGGAGTCTCTCATTCATTTTCGTTATTATGAAGAATTTTATGTATTATTCGTAATGAAAAGCACAGTGTTTACCTCGGGTAAAAGACTCATTGAGTCCCTCGAACTCCGTCTCGGGACTCAACGAGTGACTTTCACACCTAGGGTAAAATTTAAACATATTAAATTGGCTTAAGTAATTTGGTACATCTTGTTATGAAAAAAAAAAAGCTTTTCGATTCGCCATTTCTGAGTTGCACTGCAGGGGAATGGAACCAGTTGCCTGAGGCTGTTTTTCCTGACGTCTACAATGTTGTGTGTCTTTAAGTGCTGATTAAATACGTATCTTCTAGACGCATCTTAGACCGCATCTTCACATACGAGGGCGGCACTGAAAATTTCGGGAATCAAGGAAGTGACACAACATTACTATTTAAAAATGTATTTATTGCTTTTCGAAGTATTCTCCGCGAAATTTGACACATTTTTCCATACGATGGAACCAATCATTAAAGCAACCATTCCATTCGGAAGTTGGGGTCTCCTAAATGGCCGTTTTGTAGGCGTCCACAGCTTCTTCAGGTGATGAAAATCTCTGACCACGCAATTTATTCTTTATTTTAGGGAAAGTATAGAAATCATTAGGGCTTAGGTCGGGGCTGTACGGCGGATGGTCTAATAATTCTATGTTTTCTTGCTCTAAAAACTCTTTTGTTCTGTTCGCGGTGTGAGAACTCGCATTGTCGTGATGGAGGATGATGCGGTGGCTGCAGTTCTCTTTACGGAGTTCAGAAACGACCTGTGGCAAACAAATGCTAGCATACCATTCTGCATTAACCGTTCTTTGTCCCTCAAGAGGAATAGTCACAACATGGCCGGTTTTGGAGACAAACGTGGCCACCATTTTTTTTGCAACACTCCGTGAACGAACAATTTTTGTTGGCTTTAACTCATTTTCGAACACCCAAACTCGTGACTGGTTTTTTGTTTCGGGTCCGTACGCGTATATCCAGGATTCGTCACCTGATACGATGTTGTATACAGCATTTGAGGATCCTGCGTGGAATCTTTCGAGAGTTCTGACGCACCAAGTAACGCGAGCCACTTTTTGCTCTTCACAGAGCGAATGCGGTATCCATCGGGAAAACAACTTTTTTACACCTAATTGTTCATGCAAGATTATTTGTATTTGACTCATGCCAATGTCTAAAGTAGCCTGAATTTCGCGGTATGTTACATGTCGATCTTCCTCAATCAGCTTACACACAGCATCAACGTTTTCTTGGGTGAGTGCAGTTTTTGGACGACCTTGACGGGGATCATCACTGAACTTGACACGTCCACGTTGAAATTCAGCAAACCAGCGATAAATTGTGGTTTTGGATGGGGCTTCATCACCAAATGCAGAAATCATCCGGTCAACACACTGTTTTTGTGATAAACCACTTCGAAAGTCATAGTAAATCATCGCTCTGGAATTTTCTCGCATCAATTCCATTTTCTCAACGACTTAACAAGTTTGACAAAACCTTGTGACAAGACCGAGATTATTTTTTTAAATAAATAAATGGTATTCGATTCTTAAAACCAAGGAGTTTTCAATTAAAAAGATTTAAATATGACAGGAACAGTGGAAATATTCCATTCCCGATACTTTTAGTGCAGCCTATGTACCAGAGTCAGATTGGAGAATCTAGAAGAACCTTTTTGATGCTGCATGGTTGTGCGTACTATGTTTGTTTTGTCTGTGTATGGCATCATAGTTCCAAAACAAATTAACCTATTTCGAATGCGAATTCTTTTATTTAACAGGTGACAATAATTGTTCCCCGAATATAAATTTGCCTTGCCATAAAGGTACACTGAGAAAGTTGACGCCCAGTTGGCACAATGGTCGCCATGTCGGACTGCCAAAAACAGGGTTGCGGTTTCGATTCCCGCCTCAGACAAGTATTTATGCTTAGATATTTGTCTGTGTATAATTATCTAATTGTTTCTATGTATTATAAGTATATATTTACAAAAGAAAAGATTTTATGTAGTATATCCGTTGCAGAGCACCCATAACACAAGTCTAGTTACTTAGCTTGGGGCTAGATGGCGATGTGTGAAATGTCCTGCAATATTTATTATTTATTTAAAGTATATAATAATCTTACCTAGATGTGGAGGTAGAAGGCGGAGGGAAGGCCGCGCCCGCCACGGATCCCGACCCCGGGCCCGCGCCACGCGACCGGGACCTATCACGTCTATCTGAGTATTTGTGTGACCTAGGAACGACATACATTTATGGAACATCTATGATATTCAGGGAGTTCTGTCCCTTAATTCAAAAACCGTCGGAAGGCAACCGAAACGAAAAAATATATTCTGCTTATTCACTCTCGCGAATTTTGACGTGTTGCCATCCTTGTCTTTTCAGTTTTATTCGTTTCGGTAGCCTTCCGATGGATAGTGAATCAGCCTGCTGGGTTTCCCAATTTAATTCAACATTTACTAGCAGGGTTGCCAATAGTGAGAAAAAATAAAGTAAGCACCAACATGAATTACAATTGTGTGTTTGGATTTTTGCGAGAGACATGTATAAATGATTTGTCCTAATTAGTCAATTGCTGTAAAAGGTTTTTATAATCGTGTTAATTGACTTTAAATAAATAAATTAATGTATATAAAAGTCATCTACACTCAATATTATAAAGAGAAAATATTTTCTTTTGGTTGTGACGAATAGGTTAGAACAACAGGACCGATTTTGATAAAACTTGGTATTCATTGGTTTATTGGCTGTAATATAGGATACATTTTATCCCGATATTCCCATGGGTTATCATGATTTATTACGATCCCGTGACTTCATCCGCGTAGGAAATTCCAAAATCCTTTCTTAGTGGATGCCTACGTCATAATAGTCCTTAGGCTTGTAGAGTAAGATCCCACCTACCACGACAACAGCAATATTATATAAATTGGTAAAAAAATATTGGCGATTTATTTTTTTGCAAAATTAACAACGATTTTTGGCATTGCTTCCAGATAACTCTCCAAGCTATTATGGTCTGAACTTCATAATTGCACGTTCATAACTGTGTTGGGGGCATATGCCGAGTGATTCTTAGCTTTTATAAAAACACGAAAGTTCGGTGGTAGGCGAGATCTTGGTCTATTGAACTGTGCATTGATATATCTGTCGGGAAAATATTTATTTATTCCATCAATTTAATAACTGACTTTTTCTCTTCAGATCGGCGCGAGTGCCTGTGTTCTCTGTCACGGTCACGTTCCCGACGGTCGGTCGCGCCGCGGTCGCGGTCACGATCGCGGTCCGTGAACCTCGGCGAGACCGCGTCTCTCGCGTCCTGCGACTTCTTCTGATCCAAGCTCGGGGGGGCCTCGCCGCCGAACGGCTTCAGGTCCATTAGTGCTGGCACCTACAAGATGGGGGTTTATATGAAAATTATGTTTTTGTATAATACTAGCTTTTCCTCTCGTTTTTGTCCACATAGGAGTTTAATTTTCCAAAATCTGTGCAAAATATGCTATCTGTGTGCTTTTTAGTTCGATCCGTCCATTGGTTTAAGGTGTATAGGCAGACCAGCGAATGATGCCCCCCGGCGGAAATTGGTGGGGATAGTTTGCGCATGTACTATCACGGACAGAATTACTACAGCCAAATCTTTACCCTTTACCTCCGTTTAATATTTTGCCCAACCCAAAAACAAACATTTAAATGAGAAAATTAGTCAATGTATTGCACCGGAACTTAAATGACATTAAGTTAATGCATTAGAATTAGCCAATTTTTCAATTAAGCCATAAGTAAAGTTAGGCGTGGGTGGGCTTATCTGCGCGACAGTTCTTAGACGACTAAACGTGCGGGGGAGCGGGTTAGTATGTCTTGGAACATAGACTACTTTTTAAGCCCGAAATTCGGCGGGCGCTGCTGATAACAATAATAAATTACCTTGTTAGCTTCATGTGCAGCGTCATCAGGCCTATCACCGAGCAGTCCTCGTCGTCCGTTGCCGGAGTCTCGACGCTCTGATCGCTCGTTGCGATCCGGTCTATAACATACATTCATTATATTCATTGTTTAATCTACACTAATATTATAAAAAAGAACCGGCCAAGTTAGAGTCGGACTTGCGGACTAAGGGTTCCGTACCATTATATTGTATTTTGTGTTTAACCTAAAAAAAATATTGTATGTCAGATGAGGCTGTATTGCTTATAAAAGTCTTTTGCCTGCCCTTTTGGGAGTACAATTAACAAAAAAATATTGCCTAAAAAAATCATGAAAATATAAATTCTCAACTCAATAAATATTGACTTTTTCTGTTCTTAGTATTTGTTGTTATAGCAGCAACAGAAATACATCATCTTTGAAAATTAACTCTCTAGCCATCATGGTTCATGAGATACAGCCTGATGACAGACAGACGGACGGACGGACAGCGAAGTCTTAGTAATAGGGCAACGTTTTTACCCTTTGGTTATGGAACCCTTACAAAGAAAGATTTGTTTGATTGATTGTTTTTATTGAATAGGCTCCGAAACTACCAGCTGGTTTTTGATGAATCTTGGTATGAATTATTGACAGTAACATAGGCTACTTTTTATCTCGATATGCCCACGGGATCGGGAGTTACGCACGGGTGTGTAGTAATTGTAGAATAAGTTACCTGTATCTATCATCCCGTTTATGGTCGCGTCGATCACGGTCATGTCGCGGTGAGTCGTGCCGGCGACGGTCACGATCGCGACTCTCAGCTATATGAAACAAAAAAATTCAGTATAAGAACTGCCAAATATTTTTAGTCTCCATTTTTATACTTATAATTATAGAAGAATTCAAATAGACAGACGAACAACCGAGTGATCCTAGAGAACTTGTCAATACATCTGGAGCCAACTAAGCCGCGGTTTTCATCACGATGTTTTCCTTCACCGTAAGAGCAATATCAATTCGCGAACATAAATTTTTCTTAAGAAAAATCCATTGGTGCACCCGGCCGGGATTCGAAACCACGACCTTCAGAATGAAAGTCGAGGTATCTACCACTAAGCCAACACCGCTCTCACATAAGTGTCTAGTTTTTTTACTTAAAAATCGAGTCTAGGGTTTCAGTAGTTTTTTTTTAAGTTCATGTCTGTTTATTACTTATGCAATAAAATTAGAAATACGAATTCTATTGAAATCTCGTTTTCACCAGGAAAGTTGTTGTATACATCAAAAACACAACAACTTGAATTATTAACAAACTAATTAGTATTTTCTTAGGTTTTCGCAACTTGATCTCATAATGTACCTTATTTATCAGATAAACAAACAAGCGGAACAACCGAACAAGCTGCGGATTTGACACAGTTAATAAACTTTTTAAACTCACACGATTTGTATTCATAGTCATTAATTTCCCGGGTAAGTCTCCTCCATGACTATTGTAACATAGTCAAAACGTCGAGGTAAGAGAAATAAAAATACGCGATTAAGACCCGGGAAACCAATTACTTTGACACAGTTTTTTTAGAATGAATCCATTCTAGTATTTCTGGTTCTGTATTATTAAATTTAAACTTACCGGACCCTCTCCTGTCTTCTCTGTGTGAGTCTCTCGGCTGGGGCTCCGCTGGAGGCAGCTCGGGCTCCGACTCGCCTTGGGAATCCTAAGACAAATAACATCACTTACATTATCATTATCTAACTTTACTTTTGGACCATTGTTGGTGGGAAAATCACTTTTATGGAAACACAGTATAGTGTTCTAAAATTGTTATTATTATAATGTTTTTTAAATTCAAACTTTAAAGCTGAGTTTAAACTCGAGCATTTCAATGTTTTGTAACATTCTACTAATGTTTCAATACAGGCAAATTCAAAGTGTGGTTTGAGTACATTTAAAACAGAAAATGCTCAATATTCTGTTACTAGTAAATCACACCAAAACATGGTGGTCTATACCCACCATGTTTAAGTCGTAATAGCAATTTTAGTAGTCGATGGTGAGACTATAATTGACCCCTAAAATATTTAATCCATTTATTGCTAATCATGGTACGGGCGGCAGCATAATTACAGACCCAGACAACTAAAAGCAAGATCTAGGCACCTGCTTTAGTTGAACTTAAAGTCTTTTAACTCATAAATTTATCCAAAAAAATTACTAGAATGAAAACATTCCATTAATAATAATTTTAGAACTTGATAGTGGGTATACACTTATGCTTGTTGCTTTTTTATGTAACCTATGTACATAAAAAACCACAAGTAGCAAAATTGCAATAAATTGATTTGTTTTTAAATAAATACTCATCCATACATTACTAGCTGCGCTCCGCGGTTTCACCCACGTAAGTCCCGATCCATCAAACACAAAAATAATTTTTCAATTCGAACCAGTAGTTCCTGAGATTAGCGCGTTCAAACAAACTCTTCAGCTTTATAATATTAAGTATAGATTAACACAATTTTAAACAATAAGCTTTCTGTTAAAAATACATTTTATATTTTGCTGCCTTATATTACTGTCTTTCTGTACGATTCAAGTCACCCCAGATCAGGGGTCGGCCACCTTTTGAGTTGGAATAGTCAAAAATCACAATTCACATAATTTAAAAGTTTTTAAACAGCCACCATTTTTTTGCCAACAATTAATAGTACTGAGTAAATAAAGTTTTTTGAAGATAGTCAGCACTCCAAATGTCAACTTTTTCACCTCCCTGTAGCAATCGGGAAGACTATTCCATGCGTCAAATAAAAGTGCCTCAATTCGCAGTTTCTCTTAAAAATATATAATACAAAAAAATCTTTCCTCTTTATAATATTAGTTTAGATTTGCATATGGAACTAAAGAGCCACAGCTTCATATCCAAATAGCCGCATGAGGCTCATGAGCCGCAGGTTGTCGACCCCTGCCACAGATGAATCGTACAAGACAGAAGCATTTAGGTGAGGGAAATTGTATAACTATTGCTAATATAACTGGTAGTGAAGTGACACAGGTAAACACTTATACTATTTATCTATCGAGAATTATAAAGGGGTACAATCAGAGACAACACAATATGATCTAGTTCAGGTTTAGCTTGTACAAGCTATTGGATGAGAAGAACAGAGATATTTTATAGTGATAAAATCTAGTTTTTTAATATACTTACCAAATATTTCTCTTACCATAATGTTGCATTCTATATTTTTTATAAAATATTTTATTAAATAATACTAAAAACATTTTTACATACCTACTTAATCAATAATTCATAAATACATTTTAAAGTTATAATAATAAAAATTAATGTTTTGACATACATTTTCTGTAAATTTTTAAACATAGATAACTTAAAAACCGGCCAAATACGAGTCGGACTCACGATTGAAGGGTTCCGTACCATTATATTGTTTATAGTAAGTATTTGATATACAATTTCTGCAAAAATTTCAACTGTCTAGCTGTCACAAGATACAACCTGGTGACAGACAGACAGTGGAGTCTTAGTAATTGGGTTCCATTTATACCCTTTTGGTACGGAACCCTAAATATGAACAAGTTAGTATTTACCATATATCCATAATGTTATTCTTATATCTAAGTACTTACATGCAAGCCTAATCGGGCTGTGTTTGGGGAACGGTGGTCATCGCAGGCCCACTCTCGACCTCGGGGGTATTTGACTTTTGTTTTGTGTCAATTTATAAATGGGTAACATATAAAATAATAAAAGTGTTAATATCATCGTTGAAAACAGTTTCTTTCGGGTGTTTTCTTAATACTTTAGAATTGAAAATTAATTTAATACATTGAGTTGAAAAACTATTTTGATGCAAGTATTTAGATCATAGATAGTTAAAGATGGTGCGATTTTTTACTAATTATCTACTGATTGTCAAGTATATAAGATAGCTAAGGAGTTCTACGATGTACGTTGTGAAATTACCTCGCTCATATCCATGTTTACGTCATCGTAGTTGGTGTCGTCATCCCTACGCCTCGGGGCTCCGCTGCCGTCTCCGGCCACCTACAATATCATTCTATTGTCAAGCAGAGAATGCAGATTAATATCCGTAACTCCCAAACACTTACATTATCGATTATTTTTAGCACAAAAATGCAGTAGGTACCTTATAAAATAATTGAGATTGTGTTTTTCAAGGACGCTAATAATTGAACTCACCGATGAATGATAATTTCCATAACGCTCATTTTCAACCTCGTCTTCGCTTCCATATCCAACTAGTGAATCCATTGTGTATTTATGCTGATTTTAACGAATTTTCTTCGAATTCTTTTACAAATAAAAATGCAATTTTTCTGCAGACAAACCAACACAACAATATGGCGGAAAGTAAATGAAATGAACGATCATAGATAATGAACGAATGATTATGTTCGGATATGTGAAGTATCCAACTACTTTCACTCTCATGGAAATGTATTTATTTATGTTTCTTAAGAGTAGGGTTAAAAATAAAAGTTTGCTGTAAACCTGCGTAAGCAGTACTTTCAGAAATTATACAAATAAATTTTTATCAAGCCGGTCTTACGGGGTAAATCAAAATAAAAAATCTTTACTGCCTGTCAGAATTATTTTAATGCGTATCCGAACGAACTAATCTTTTTCTCTTTGCTTTTTTTCAATATGGCGGAATCATTGACCGCCGTTCGGACGTCTCACTTTTGATTTTTCAAGAAAATTAAAAATTCGTATCGCGAAAAATAATAAATGTGTTATTATTGTATTTAAACTAGTTTGTGCTTTATCTTGTGATAAAATCAAGCCTAATTTACGGATCTCAAGAACCCAATCAGCTGAAAAAAATGGTAATGATAGTTTTTTGTTTTGATACTTTTTTACAAACTAAACTTCGTTCGTATTTGTGTTTTTCACTTTTATTTACTAAACTTTATTCATTTTATTCGCATATACCTCAAATTTCTTGAAATAGGATACCAAAGGATTCCGAAAAAGCGATTTTTTTCCAGATTTTTTCATTGTTTTCAAGTTTTCTAACCAAAAAAGAAGTGTCGTAATGTGGTGTCGATCTCACATGTTATTTATTTCCAATGTTTCTTACCAAAATGCATTATATCTTTGTAATATAGATGCGTTAATTATGCAAGCTGGGTGTGGCTGTATTGATTTTCTCAGAAGGTTCTAGGTATAGGCTTAGAATACGTCTTGAAATGGTGCAGTCTGCCTACGCTATTCGCATTATTACAATGCGGTTTTCGGGTATTTTTCTCAATATCTTACGCTTATACGGGTTCTAAATCGTGAATAAACGTCAAATAACAGTTCTAAACTGCATAAAACATCCTAAAACCCAATATATAGAGGAAATACTGATAGTCATATGTGAGCATTGTGTGCATTACAATTTTCTTACTGGAGATGTAAATGCTATAAAATGGGATTATAAAAAGCGTGTTATCGGTTATGTAAGGTAAACTGAGCTTGCCAACGTGAGAACGATCGGGTATTGTGATGAAAACTTACATTTAACCAAACCTTTGAGTGGATGACTAACTGATCTCATCAAAAAATGAATGTAATTAACTTTTATTTTAATTATTTACTCGTTACAATGAACTAATCTTTACTAATAATTTGGATGTGAAAGTTTGTTTGTTCCTGTATGGTCAGTAGCAACAATATATATACATTAAAGTAAACAGGTAAAAGCAGCAATGTATGTATATATATTAATGCTCGTGACTGTACATGACTGAATAGATTTAGATATACCTAATTGGAATCGTTTTGTAGGGACCGGACCCAGCTGGCACTAAACAAGAAACAATGGAAAGACGGGGATGTAATTGGTAGAAATTAAATAAATAGATAGTGTGCCTAGGGACAGTGGCAGTATCTTATTCAAGTGAAACCACAGGGCACGGCTAATACATCTCCTTTTGTTTATGTAAACTCATATGTGTTCTCAAACTAACAAACCACAAAATTCTTTTTTATCTAACCATGCCTTTAGAGCATAATTTTCCTTTTAATTAGACTTTGGAACTATCCCAAATTAATAAATAAATATTGCAGGACAATGGATACGTCTAGCCCCAAGTTGAGCAACTAGGCTAGTATTATGGTAGCCAGACAATAAAATTACTTGAATAAATAAATAAATACTTATAGTATTATGCAGAAACAACCAGACCACAACAAATATATAGAAACAAATATCTGTACACAATTATTGGTCCAACGGCAGTAATTGACCTTGCATCTTTCTACATCCCAGGCATGCTTTCCTAGAAGATACCTATTCACTTTCGTCTAGAAGACCCATAAATTATACAGGTCATGGAAAAACAGGCAAATGATTCCATTCCATTGCCGTACAAATAAGGAATGATTAAGCTAAATGCTTAAAGTGGATGTCTAGATTTCCACCATGAATAGACGTTCAATATCAGGGCCTGTTATCTTTCTATTTAATATGTATAGAAAGAATTGACTAACAATTTAATAGCTTATGCCACTTTGGTCCAAAGCCAAATCTTTTGGGTACAAACCTATTGGTTATACCCCAATTCAATTTATTTTAAAACTGTGTCAGAGGTCTGTTAGAGGTGATAGTGGTAAGGTTGCAGGTTCGATTCTTGTCTCGAACAAATATTATTTTCATTAAATGTTTCTGAAAGATTGCAAGTAGGAGATTAGATGTTGAGATGTGTGTGTGGTGTTACGAGGATGGATAAAATAAGGAACAAGTATATTAGAGGGAGCCTAAAAGTAGTGTTAGGAACTGCAAAGGTAATAGTTTGAGTTGATATATACATGTGGAGAGAAGAGAGGAAACCATAGATAGAGAGATGTATGAATAGATGAGTGCCATCTAACTCCAAGTTAATCAACTAGGCTTGTGTTATGGTAGCTAGATATGGGATAGAATACTCATATATTTTTATTTTGTTAATATAATACATAGACAGGGTGTCCCGTAATTAATGAGAGACACTGTTAGTAGAGGACACTGTGCCGGTTCAAAAAAATTATAGTTATGTTCTCTAAAAGTCCCTCGGTTTCCGAGATATCTCCGTTATTCCAATCTGTTTTTTGGATAGTTTTCCAGGATAAATGTGCTATCGAATGCAAACAATGAATTTTATGACACATCGAGAGTTTTATTTAAACCATGATTTTTTAATTTTTTTATCTGAAATTTAACCTATTCCGGTGTAAAAAAATGTATGGACACCATAGTGCCAAATTTAAAAAAAAGTTTCCTATTCCATTGACTCAAACCCGCAACCTTCAGCGTCGCAGGTGGGTGTTCCCCCGACGCACCACAGAGGTAGTCAATGAATAGATAGACAAAGAGATATTTTTTTGTACAACTTAGAAAAATCATTAAAAATAAACAAACAAAAATTTAGAAATAGGCGATCTTATCGCTCAAAATAGGTACACAAATACTTGTCCGACGGCGGGATTTGAACCCGCAACCTCTGCGCCTCAGAGATCAAATATTCCATACAATTTATGTAAATTGGTAGTAGATCCATATCTGGAGCATGAATAATGAGTCGCAAAAGTTGACAAAAACCGGCCAAGTGCGAGTCTAACTCGCACACGAAGGGTTCCGTGCTATATTCTATTTCCCTCTTATCGTGCCAAGGCTGAAACAATAAATGATAATTATGATTTTTTCTCTTAAGTAATCTAATTTTTATCCCAGACCAGGAACCAGCCACATTTAAGGTCCCATTAGGTCTTCTCTTGCAGGAGGTATGAATACATAATCTTTGAAAATTTCAACTGTCACGATTCATGAGATACAGCCTGGTGACAGACGGACAGTGGAGTCTTAGTAAAAGAGTCCCGTTTTACGCTTTAGGTTCAAAGAATTTATTTACTCATAAAAGACATAAGTCCACTTACAATCAGTATTAGAAAGTACTTATCATTAGGTTAGTTTCAGAACTTTCGGAGATCATTTATCAAAATATCGTATCCATAATATATTTTGTTTTTATATTTATTAACTGTTTCACATTGTTTTATCTCTTTAAGTAAGTCATTATACATCTGGGCATCTTCAAACCTTATACTTTGCCGCTCATATGTTTTTGTTCTTAAGTTATGTAATTTTATTTTATCGGTATTTCTAAGATTGTGCTTAAATTTTCTTTTATTAACCCCTTACCGCATCGCGAGCCAAATATGAACCACCCTACAAAACAGCTGATATTCTTTATTTATCTTCATAAAATTCTTGTATTTTGCATACTGTACCACAAACGTACCGTACACCAATACGTTAAATATAAAATAACGACATCTCTGGGCTAAGTTTTGAACTAAAACTTAGTGGCAAGTTCGACAAGCAAGTTGTGACCGGTGAACGTGCGAACTGAGATTTCAAAAATTGAAAAATATTAGTAAAACCAGTTGTTTTGACGGAAAAAAATACAAAACGTTTTCAGAAGTTACTTATTTTTATGGAAAAGGTAAGGTTTTATTCGTTTTATGTTTGTATTACGTTTAGTAAACTTTTTTCAGTATGGTCCAAATCTGAGCCAACATGCAGAAATATACATTTATACCTCGGTCTTTATTTGGTACATTATGCATGTCACAGTAGGTATGCAATATAAAATAAAATTTTCTTCGAATTAGACGCGTTGGTCTTGGGTTCGATTCCCGCATCCAGAACTAGTGTCTACATTCTCTGTGAGTAATACCTACGTACTTAGGTACCTACCTACCTACATACCTATGTGTTTTTTTTAGATATTATGGATCCTATTATGGATTTTGCCTCTGGGCACAATCAAAGCCAATCGTATACCTGGCTACAAAGTTCCGCTAGAAAAGGATCTGAAGAAAAAAGGAAGAGGTGCTATGGTTGAAAAGCTCACAACCATAGAAAACACTGACATATCTGTAACGACGTGGTATGACAACAGAGTTGTGAATTTGGCAAAGAGGATTTAAAATACTACGTAAGAATTTGGCTTCAGGTTACGTCGGTAGCAAACCTATGACTGAAGTAAGACGTTACAACAAAAAAGATAAAGTCTATGAATCAGTACCCTGTCCAAAAGCTGTAACTACGTACAACAGACACATGGGAGGAGTGGATCTCCTAGATGCACTTCTGGGTTATTACAGAATTCAAATCAGATCCAAAAAATTCTACCATAGGATATTTTTCCATATAATAGATATGACTACAGTCAATGCTTGGCTTCTGTACCGACGCAGATTTGATGATGGTAGTCCATTTCTACCCCTAAGTGACTTCAAGGTAGCGGTGGCTGAAGGCTTGACCATGGCCAATAAGCTCAGTCAAAGTGGAAAGCGTGGGCGGCCCTCGAATGTTCTGGAAAATGCAATTCAAGAGAAGAAAACAAGAGGAGCAATTGCAATAATGCCCTCTCGGGATGTGCGTCTAGACAAACTGGACCACTTGCCTGTCTGGTCATCCAGGCAGCGCTGTAAGGTACCAGACTGCTCTGGTCGATCTTTTGTTGAATGCAAAAAATGCCAGGTCAACTTGTGCCTAAATGACAAGAGAAATTGTTTTCTTTTATTCCATACTATATAAAGTATAAATTTTCATCAAACTGTTAATTTATGCATATTGTGCCATTAATGAACCACAGTAAAAAAAGTTATTTTTCTTATTTTTTTCTAAATAAATACTAATTTCCTGAAATACGTGTATTTTTATTTATTATTTTACATAACATATATTTTTTTCAACGAAATAAAAAAAATCATGCGGTAAGGGGGAGTTTTAAAGGTCTATTGTAATATCGGTACACGTGCGCTATATTTAAATAGCAAAGTTTCTGAGTCAGTTGGTCTTATTAAATATTCAGGAAAACGTGACTGACTGCTGTAACGACACACTGTTCTAACCAATGAACGGAACGGGTTGAAATGGCATTGGGTGAATATCATTAATCGATATTACACCGCCCGATTCAGTTTAGATATGGCTGGTGCAGCTTATTTATTAAGTTAGGTATGTCGGTTTCGCTGTAAAAATAGACCAAATATAGATAGCTTTAGTTGTACGGTCAGCAAAGGACTGAATGTATCAGGTGCATATTTTAAACATACATTTTATTAATTAAAGTTCAATAATTTTTGGTTTTACTGAATGAAATAACTAACACTTCGAAAGATTTGGTGATATCAAGCTGAAGCTATACTTATATTATAAAGCTGAAGAGTTTGTTTGTTTCAACGCGCTAATCTCAGGAACTACTGGTTCGATTTGAAAAATCTTTTTGTGTTGGATAGTCCATTTATCGAGGAAGGCTATAGGCTACTTTTTATCCCGAAATTCCCACGGGATCAGGAGTTACGGGGGTGAAACCGCGGAGCGTTGCTAGTTATTAATATTGACTGAACCGTTTTTTTTTTAAATTCAATTTTTAAAATATTCAGCTGCTACCCTCAGTTCTATGCTGACTATACAACACAGGAAAGAACATAGAACATGATATAGGCACACAAAGTATAAGTTGCACAAATGGGCGACCTTATCGCTGAAAGCGATTTCTTCCAGGCAACCTTTGGATAGAAAATATCTGATTTAGCTTTATGGTTTAGTTTTCGGTTAATATTTTGGTAAATAAAGGTACGGTCAGAAAAGTACTGTCTTAATTCGAACAACACCGTATTTAGATAAAATGTTAACAAATTCAATAATATTACGTGTGAATACATTTAACTAAGATAGCTGCGCCCCGCGGTGTCACCCGCTTAAGTCCCGATACCGTGGGAATATCGGGATAAAAAGTAGCCAACTTTTTTCAATTCGAAGCAGTCTTTTTGAGATCTCCGCGTTCAAACAAACAAAAACTCTTCAGCTTAATAATATTATCTAAGATTTAACTTCGCCGTCTTCTTGTAATACTTTTTCAGAGGTGATTCCGAGATTCCGTGTTTTTTTTATTGAATTAAAATATTATGCATATATTTTGAGCATAGAATTTCGATAAAGAATATATTGTACTAGCTGTGTCCCGCGGTTTTACCCGCATAAGTCCAGATCCCTCGTGAATTTTGTGATCAAAAGAGATAATACAAACTATTCGAGCGATTGACGCCAATAACCTACCATTTTGTTGCAATATGGATGACCGGAACAAAAGTTTCATAAAAAAAAAACACAACGGAATTGAGAACCTTTTTTGAAGTCGGTTACAAATGACGTTATAATGTGATCATCTTAATACCATTTTTTAGGTTTCCGTACCTCGAAAGGTAAAAAAGGAACCCTTATAAGATCACTCTCTTGTCCCTCTGTCCGATTTCCTCAGGAACGGATGGACCTATGACCTAGCAAGTTGAAATTTAAACCAGATACTGAGGTCTATAGTCCCTATTAGATCCTGAGTCAACACGATAAAAAGATATGGGCTAATTTAGATTGGTTTTTTTATTATGTGCAGTCTAAAAGAGCGGCTTATGGAGATGACGAAGACAACCCACCGACACCATCTGATGACTCTGATTTTGATGACGATGAGGACCCTGACAATTTGGAGGTGCCAGGTATGTACTCAGGGTGTGGGCTAAAGGGGCATTCATATTTGAAATGCTATTAACATAGTCATAGGCTATTATTAACACATTAAAGTTCGCTTGCACAAAAGTAATAATTTTGTTTACGCACTTAAATACATATATGGTTAACTTATCGTCAAATTGTCAAACACCGGTGATTAAATAACACCAACTTTGTGATTATTAAAATATAATATAATTTCATATTACCCTTTAAATGTATTAACCTAAAGCACGATTTCAAGCAAGCCGCCCAAGATATTGTTAGGATTAATAAAAATATTTTATTTTTATTTAGGTGGTGGTAAAACCCTGGCTGCTGCAGCCCGCCTGGCTGACAATAAGAAAGTGACAGTGACATCCGGACCAGCGCACGTCAAACCAACCACAAATCCACTCGCTGGTCAGTATCCGAGAATAGGGTGTCCTTGTAATTGTTTCCATATTTGGAGCTCTCTAGGGTCTCTATTTGTGTCCTCTTTTAAAGAAAACAGTTCAGGTCTTCTATTTTTACGGATATTTCACAGCGCCATCTTGCTCCAAACTAAGCAACTGGACTTGAAATCTGGTAGCCAGACAATGGATAGAATACTTGACTTTTATAAATAAATAAGTACTTATTATACATACAGAAACACTCGCAACTAGAAACAAATATCTGTGGATCATACTTTTCCATGGCTGAGAATCTAACCCGCAACCATCTACTTCACAGGCGCTTATCATGTATTTTTGTATTTTCTTACAGCGCCATCAGGCACAGCATTTGGCCAAGCGGCCAACGTGAAACCCATCAAGATATCGGCCAATGCACTTTCAAAGTCGATCAATCTTGGCCACATTGGTAGCTTAGCGGGCCTGGGCAGGGGCGGTGGCGGAGGTAAGGAATACAGGGACTTATTAAGGATAAGGGTTAAATTCTTTATTATATGAGCAAAATTTAAACATTTTATAAAATACACGTAAAGTCTGAAGTGGTCTTTGGTGTGATTAGATTTGGGTATGAGACGATGGAATGATGCGAAAACAAATAGACTATCGTTATATCGGTCCTTATTAAAAATTAGGGCAACTTTTCTATGAGGGACAGATTTTAAAATAACGAAACAGAGCAAAAGTTAAGACATAACAGCTGCTTTATTTATTTCTTCTTAGAGACTCGCAGTGCTCGCTACAGTCTCTGACCGAGACCAATCATTCTCGCGGGATAATTTTTTAGGGAAGTATTTTTGTTTCTAAAAATGTCTTCCCTGAATATTATATTAAAAATGTAGGTATGAGATAAGGTCTTTAAGTAGGCGTACTCAGAACCGAAAAAGATTAATGACATTTAGTTAATTATTAAGTATTTGTGATAAGGTTAATTATTGTTTATTTTTACTAGCAATAAGGTAATGTGTTTCCTACTTAATTAGTGATAAGAAATCAATATTTACAAACGGAATAAAAATAATATAATTTCTATTTGACGGTAATAATCATAATGAATCATAATTTGTTTAAGAAAAAAAAAACAAAATACATATCCTTATTTTACTTGGCCGCGTAGCGCGAAAAGCTGGTGGTTGCGAGTTCGAATCTCGCCGTGGTGCTAAATTTTGGAAATGCATCTTTCTTTTAAAATATTTACATTATGATGTTTGTGAGTGGGTAAATAATAAAAAGTGCTAATTCTGTAAAAGGAATGTAATAAAATGTACTTAATTACTTGAATGGATAGTAAAAATGGTGACATTTGCGTATACGGCCTGTGTATATTTGGATGCTGTTTAAAAAGGGTCTGTGGTAGAGGAAATGAATGTTAGATGAGGGTGATTGCATGTTTTCAAGTAATCTAGCCCACTACAGACTGTGGGCAGTAAGACGCCATGGTTGCCTACCACGGATTGACGAATGTCTACTGCATTCAAACCGTGGTGAGTTTTATGGCATGTTAGTATACATGCTCTTATAGTGAAGGAGAACATAGTGTTTTTAACTTTGATAGTTAAATAAAAACGGGTTCATATTAAAACGATTTAACGGATTTATTGTGGTTATTTTGTTTATTTGTTGTATTACATTTGATCATTATATGATATTAAACTACCATGATTGTTTACACTACAGAAGTTAAATAACCTAAATTTAACTTGTCCCTTCACACTTCCGATTAAATCGTTTCATTATGAGTTGAAACCGCAAAAACCAAAGAGTACATAAAAAACTAGATTTTAATAAAGTGATGTTGTAGCGGGCGCAGCGCTAGCATCGCCGTCGTTTGCGGGCACGTCGGCCGCTTTCAACGCGGCCTCGCTGCTCGCCCAGAGTGAGTACTCGATACGTCTCTGTACATTGTAGTGGGCATGCGCTATCGTAGGTACTAAGGGGGAGGAGCGGATGTGTGTATAAACTTTGAAAAAACAAACTTATATATCAGGACTTACCAATCTGTGGGCGGGCCTCCCTAAGGGGGCGTAGATAGATGACCTCTGGTAAAAACTATCTAGAGTCAGTAATAACACAAATATCCATTTGATCATATAAATAATATTAAAAAAAACATTGTAATTGATAAATTAATGTTGTTAAAATAAATATATTTTAATGGGTTTCCGCACGAAGCTAAGCTAAGTCCCGGAAAACCAAATAACGTGGATCTATACATAAAACAAAATTAAACAAAAATGGACAAATACATGAATTACATTAAATTCACTTTCAAAGGCGCACTCAGATAGATTAGCGCAGAGGGCAAAACTCACACATTTTCGCCCTGGGGACTTTAACCCTAAGTCCATATAATTTTTTAAATTATTTTTACCAATGGAGTTCCCCTATACCGGAACGAGATAAGAAACAAAACAAAATGACAAAAATAAGCTTTGTCTTATCGATTCCAAGTACAAAATATTGTCTATTTATCAATGTGATGACGAAATGAGTTGAAAAAAACTGCAATTTGATTGTTGGTAGATATTATTAAATTGATTGATCGGTGATTATTTGTAGGATTATATAGGCAATGTTAGTTATAATTCTTTTACGATCAATATAAATCTTATTTCCTGAAAATGGAAAAATACAAAAACAAAAGTTTGTTTTTATTACATTATTTAAAAGTTACTTAGTTTGTTTAACAGAGTTTTTTAACTTTGAAAGGTTCTGAACCAGTTTCGAGAAAAAGGTGAATCTAGTGAAGTGAATAATTTAAAAAACAAAATTAGTAAAGTTATTTTTTTTATCGACGTAATATTTAAAAGATAAATGGTTTATAGAGTATACAAATTATTTTAGGTAGAGGTTTCGAACTAGTTTGAAAAAAATAATAAAGAATCTAGTGAAGTAAAAAAGTAATTAAAAAAATACAAAATAAAAAAATATGTATCGACTTATTTAAAAGTTACATACTTATACAGTTTAAAAAAAAATCGTGGTCTCGTCGCTCCGCTCCGCTCCCTATGTGAACATATTCGTAGCCCTGCGTTGTTCACATTTTGTATTCTACCCACTTTGATAGTTTTTTTTTAACATTATTTTCCGATTTCACTAATTCGTAGTTTAGTGTGTGAGTAGAATTCAGTTGTTCTTGTAGATGGAATTTATATTAATTGATTTTTTTGTAAGTTGTAGGCTTACTCGTAAGTTGTGTGTGTATATTATTTGGCTCTTATATTAGTTAATGTTTGATTACTGATTAGCTGCCTCTTGCAGTTTCACTCGCTTGATTCGCGATCTCTTGGAAATATCTTAATAAAGTAACCTATGGTTAAAAGATATCCTTAAAGGTTACCAAGTTTCATCAAAATAAAAATATTCCACTTTAATACTTTAATATTTGGAGCTATTGCAGCAAAATCTCGCTTTTATTAAACCAAGATAAAAGTAAATGTTAGCCCATATATTTTTGGAAGAAAGCATAGAAAGAAAGATTGTAATACTTCCTCTATTGCTGCAAGAGGCCCTTGGTAGTATAAATATGTTAAATTCTAGTTTTTTATTTTGTTCTCGCCTTATTTTGCTTTCCGAAATCTTAATGATTTTGGTGTCAAAAACACTAGTAAAAATATTTTATTTTTATTTTATTAAATTTTATAAAATTAAATTAAAACAAACATACAAAGATGGGCGTGAAAAACATAACCCTTTCCTTGCAATCGGGTAGTAAAATTAATAATTCAAACCTCTTTAAAAGTGAAATTGATTATCTACAGACACAGAATACAAAACTTTATCAACCCTTTTTAACCCTTTGGACCATCAAAATGCTGAACCCTCCCGAAGCTAAACTGCATGTCGCGTCGGATTTTTAGATTCTACTAATATCAACTAAAAAATTGACAAAATACCGTCGTTTTTCGCGCAAAAATTACACACGATACCTGATGCCACAGTGTTTGATAGGCCTTAAAAAAATTCCCCATGCTGTTTATCGCTTAAATAAAACAAGAAATGCACTATCAATGCCAGAGTAGAACACCCGCGTGTCAATTTCAAATACTTTTTTTTAATAAAAATTTGAGTTTTTTTGGAAGAAAAAGAATAACAACTAAAATCTTTAAAAAATATCAGTCAGTAATCAGAGGTGATTTTACAAAAACAAAAAAAAGGAAAATATGCGCCTAAAGATCCTAATTACATTAATTAAAAAAATATATGTTGATCAGATTGGCTTACAGAATTTGTTTAGTCTTTTTCTATTTTATTATTTGCGTATTTCGAGAACTAGTTAAGAGAAAGAGCAAATCCTATATTCCCCATTAACATATTGTATTTATCTATTTATAGTGGAAATGGTAGGCATGCAGGGAATGAACTCATACCTGCTTCAGAACCTAAACCAGATCCTGGCGAGCGGTATGGGCGGGCCACTAGCCGGGATGCTGGGCCAGTTCGCCCAGATGCCACCGTGGAACCAGGCGAAACCCGGCATGTGGACTCAGGATAAGGTATGATACAATGATAGTAGAAGTTTTTTTTACATATTATGAGCGTTTGACCATTATCACACCTTCCTGACGACTGGTGACGATGGGACATATGATGTAGCACGCTTTCCTAGAAGATATCTATTCACTCGCGTTTTGAATTCAAATTGTACACATCAGGAAGGACAGATGCTGATTCCATTCCGTATTTTCTGGGTCAAAGAAGAAAAAATTTGCATTTCTTCCTTCGATTCTTCTTCTCAAGATGCCTCTTAACTAGTAAAGGTTGGCACTTAGATCAAAATATTTGACCAGATCTCTTGCGAGAAGACAGCCCTCACTCTGAGATGTGCCATAACTAAGACGTTTCCCTTTAACCGGTTTTTCTTTTTTCCACAAATTTTCCCATCATCGTTAGCTGCTGAAGTTCATATCTCGCATTCCCCAACAAGTGTCCTTATAGTCAAAGATTAAAAGGCATTTTTCAACATAACTTTACGTCTAAGACCATTGCAAAACTATCTAGCGCCTTCGTAGTTTTGGATAACATATTTAAGTTACAGGTTAAATTTTTAAACTGATTATTGTTTTAGATGCCTGGTGATGAAGAAGAGGTCGATGATGAAGATATGGGAGTTGCTGAAACCTACGCCGATTATATGCCTGCTAAATGTACGTAGATTATCTATTCTTGTCCCATTATTTGCAAATCACAGCAGACCAGTTTTTATTAAACTTGTAACTCTTCCTCCAGTGAAATTAGGCCGGAAACACCCTGATCCAGTGGTGGAAACAGCGTCACTATCGTCAGTGGAACCTATAGATGTTACATATACCCTGAGTCTACCTGGTGAAACCATCAGGAACGGTCTACTGTCAGCCTTGCAGCTGGAGGCGGTGGTCTACGCCTGTCAGGCACACGAGAACCTGTTGCCTGATGGCTCTAGAGCTGGCTTCTTGATTGGTAAGTGTCACATACCCTGAGTCCTAAGTATACCTGGCAAGACCATTTTATAATAGTGCAGGGGAATAAATGATGCAGATGTTCAGCACCTAAACCACCAACAAAGCTAAGGAATTCTTCACAATGTTTACCTTTACCTAAATAGCCATCATCATATCAGCCACAGGACGTCCACTGCTGAACATAGGCCCCCCCAAAAACTTCCAGAGCGATCGGTCGCATGCTCTCTGCGTCCAATGACTTCCCGCGACCTTAATTTAGTCGTCCGTCTATCTAGTCGAGGGCCGTCCCGCACTGCGCTTTCCGGTACGTGGTCTCCAATCTAAGACTTTCGGCCCCAACGGCCATCAGTTCTACGAGCCACATGTCCCGCCCATTGTGACTTCAGCTTACTAATTCTTTGGGCTATGTCGGTAACTTTAAAGAGCCCTACCTTTAAATAACTTCTTGCACATATATTTTTCTATACGTTGTCTAATAGCCATATAATAAGCCAAGTTGCTCAGCTGGCAGCTAGATGGCGCTACCTGCAATGTCTTACAATATCCATATGTTCCAGGTGATGGAGCCGGTGTGGGGAAAGGCCGTACAATAGCCGGTATAATATTCGAAAACTACTTGAAGGGTAGAAAACGTGCTATTTGGGTCTCGGTATCAAATGATCTCAAGTATGATGCTGAAAGGGACCTCAGGGATATCGGAGCTTCGAAGATAGAAGTGCATCCGCTCAATAAGGTACTTAGATTACTGACAGTCAAAATCAATTACCATATTTTACTTACTTAAGTACTTTAAATGTTCTATATTTATCATGTTTTATAACTTTAGTAGTGAACAGACGGACGGTCGGACGCGTTAGTAATAAACAGAAGGGTTAAAAATCCTATCTTACTTGCTCCAGTCAGTAGCTGATATCATTTCTGTCATCGAGGCTGCGGTCCGAAATTGACATATAGCCTCACGCATGCGCTGTAAGCATTTTTAGTAGGCTTACTCTAGGTAGCACTGAAAACTATGTTCATTCAACTCGGATCGCAGCCTTCATATACAAGATAATGACAAAAATGTTATCCGCGACCGACTGGAACAAGTAAAATAGGATTGATTTCAAAGGCTTATGCATTGCCCGCCAAACAAATCGACCCCTTCGAAGTTGTTTGTTGATATTTTGAGCAGTCTTTTCTCAGTTGCGTAGTTTCGGGGCTAGATGGCACTGTGTCCAATAACACATAATATTTATGTAATGTTCCCAGTTCAAATACGCGAAGATATCGTCAGCCGTGAACGGTAACGTGAAGAAGGGCGTCGTGTTCAGCACGTACTCCGCCCTAATCGGTGAGACCTCGTCGACGGCCACCAACTACAGGACGCGGCTGAAGCAGTTGTTGCAGTGGTGCGGGAAGGACTTCGACGGACTTGTATCCTTTTAAGATATAGTAGGGAAATATGGCGAGGAGTTTTGCTCTATTTAAAATATAACTCCAACAATATTGAGACCTTTATGATCACAAAAAAAATGTGTCCTTCTTTTTCTTATTGTTCCGAAGACACATCCTAACTTAGTATTTTTAGTCAAGCCCGGCTAAGGTTGCTAGACTTCAGAACACCGTCAGATTATTTTTTGTATATTAACGGTATGTTTAACCCCTCAATCAGCATGTGGCTATGTAAGCTGTAATGCTTCCGAACCGTCAGGTACAAAAGCAAAAACAAAATTCCATAAAATATTTTTTAGGAAAGTTTCACTCCTACACCTGTCAATGCACGTAGTATCGCAATGAACAAATTCTATGACTTTCCTAAACACCCCGAAACCAGATTGTATTCGACGAATGTCACAAAGCGAAGAATCTCTGCCCCGTGGGGTCAGGCAAACCTACAAAGACGGGTCTAACAGCCTTAGAAATACAGACCCAACTGCCCAGAGCTAGGGTTGTCTATGCCTCGGCTACAGGGGCTTCTGAGCCGCGGAACATGGCGTATATGGTGCGGCTTGGAATGTGGGGTGAGGGGACACCATTCCCGACTTTCATGGACTTTATTAACGCTGTCGAGAAACGGTGAGTTCACTTACTATAGGAGCAGTTTACAATCTATGCCAGGTCTTTGGCATTACTATTGTCTGACGTCACATCAGCGTGCAGTTACTAGGGCTGGAGGGATAGATAAGGAGGTGCTGCATAGTTGTCCCACAGTCGTACCTACTGGGTTTGGCCCTGCAGCGACCAACCTGGTACATTAAGTAACTTTCACACTGGCCATGTCAAATGATGACGAGCGGGGAAAAGTATTTGCTAGATCTAGGAAATGAAGAGCATATTTCACCATAAGGAAGGGTTTTTGCAGAGTCTAGAAAATGCCAGGGTGGTGGGGCATATTTCATCCTTATCCATCAAGTGAAACACATGGCATCATTAATTAGGCCTCTCAAGGTGTTAAGTCTGACCTACTTAGATTAATATGCTTGGGGCTTAGATGGCGCTGTGTCCAATGTTTTGATATATTAATAACTAGGTGCGCCCCACGGTTTCACCCCTGTAAGTAGGGAATTTAGAGATTAAAAGTATCCTGAGTTCTTCTCAATACCCTAAGCCCCTAACCACTATGCCGATTTTCCAATCCTTTGTAAGAGGGGAACAAACAAATAAATAAACTTCCGGTATTGTTAACAGCGGTGTAGGTGCAATGGAGATAGTAGCAATGGACATGAAGCTGCGAGGGATGTACATCGCGCGGCAACTCTCCTTCCACGGTGTCACCTTTAAGATAGAAGAGGTCCCTCTCACTGATTCCTTCAAGGAGACCTATGACAAGAGTGTGGCACTGGTCAGTTTCTTATATATGTATATTTATGTTAAGCCCAAGGACTGAACACACTTACCCCCTTATTCTGAACTTGCAGTGCTCCACGGTTTCACCCGTGTAACTCCCAATCCAGTGGGAATATCGGCATAAAAAGTAGATGTTACTGTCAATACATCAATGTATCCTCTTACCATGTTTCATTTGAATTGGTTCAGTAGTTTCGGAGTCTATTCAATGCAAACAATCAATCTAATCTTTCTTTTTAAGGGTTCCATAACCAAAGAGTAAAAACAGGACTCTATTACTGAGACTTCGCTGACCATCCGTCTGTCTGTCACCAGGCTGTATCTCATGAGCCATGATTGCTAGAGAGTTGAAATTTTCACAGATATTATAATTTTAAAGAGGAAAGATTTGCTTGTTATCTTTGCTCTTTAAAATTATAATATAAGTATGGATCAGTTATTCATAAACATTTTAACACCTTTAGTTTTAACACATGATAATAAGGGGGTTAATTTTTGTTAGGTTGTTCAAGACGTCTAGACAAACAACTTTTGCTAAAACACTTTTCACTTTTGGTTTTTCTAACTGGAAAATCACTTGTTCACCTGATCACTTGACAATTAATAGTGAAATTAGTGGTACAACTCAATAAGTAACTCCAATATCAATTACTATATTCTCCGAGAAACAACTGATTTTCAACATTAAATCGTAAATAGTGCCGTAAAATAACAGTAAATTATTTAAAAAAATCAGCTTAATTGGTAATCGGGAAGTGGATCAAAATAAAGTTGCAAGATTCCACCCGAACTACATAATATAATATACATACATACACTGCAAGTTAAATAAAAGCTTTTTTATCACAGTTGCTCATAAAGTGGATCTTATTCAACGGCTTTTAGGATCATAATCCAACATATTATGCACGCGTGCGTTTTAGATTTGTTAACTAGTGCTGTAAAGTTATCCCGATAAGTTAAATACGTATATTACTGCTTATTACATGTTAGGTAGGTGAAACATTCTTAATTTATCTGGGTTATACTGTTTTGATGTATAAAAAAGGTTTTTTAGCTAGCAAAAATGGTTGTCTCTAAAGTCGGTTTACGAACGAACATTTTACGTGATAATGACTTAGAAAACGATTAAAAATTGAGTTGTTAATTTTTTGTTTTTTCTTTACTTAAATATATTGTTTTTCCGTACCATTGTATTTTGTTCTTAACCCCCGACGCAAAACAAATAGAAAAAACCCTAAAAAATATTGTATGTCAGACGAGGATGTATAGGTTAAAAGTCTTTAGCCTGCCTTTCCGGAGCATAATTAACAAAAAAATCTGCCTTAAAAAAATGTAAACATAGACTTATCACAAATATTTTGTTAATTATTATTTTGTTTTCTTTTCAAGTCTTTTCTTTTATTCGCAACTGTGATAAAAAACGTCGTACGATATACGTGTGGAATTGATCTTTGCATCTTGGCTTCTTATGACACGCTCGCTGCCGCTCGCGCGTCATAAACCGCCTCTATGCAAAGATCAATTTACCACACTTATATCGTAATGTACTATTAAAATTACCATGGGTAATTTTACGACAACGAAATATCCACAATATATGCCGTTTTAAATAATTTTAAAAGTAAATAAATTGTATTCACTTATAGTGGGTGGAAGCGATGCAACGTTTCACTGAAGCAGCTGAGCTGATTGATGCGGAGTCGAGAATGAAGAAGACAATGTGGGGCCAGTTCTGGTCCGCTCACCAGAGGTTCTTCAAGTACCTGTGTATTGCTGCTAAGGTATTTAAGTTAATCCATGTTATTCAGGGCGCTTAGTGTCTGGGACAAAAACAATTGCAGGACATTCCACACATCGCCATCTAGCTCCGACCTAAGTAATTAGACTTGTATTATGGGTGCTAGACAACGTACTTAAATACGTTTATTTTGTAAATATCTTATATCTTTAAATGAGCAATTCTTGTATATATATATAATTGGAATCTCGGAATCGGCTCCAACGATTTTCATGAAATTTGGTATATAGGGGGGTTTGGGGGGGATAAATCGATCTAGCTAGGAATCATTTTTAGAAAATGTCATTTTATCCGTGTTTTAACGAAACTTACTTTTTTTTTATCTGAAAAATATGACTCTTCCTGACATCTATTGGCGAACTACTAATACTATTTTTTGTGAGCAATAAAGTTATTCCAGCAGATGGCGTTGTTAAGTAACACGAAGTCAATGAGTTTGCTTTGAGGTTAGACTAAGAAAAAAAAATAAAAACAATACCGAGCAAAACTCGGTCATCCAGGTACTATACATATAATACATAGAAACAACCAGATTACAAACAAATATCTAAGCATAAATACTTGTCTGAGGCGGAAATCTAACCCGCAACTCTGGCAGTCCGGCATGTTGACCATTGTGCCAACTGGGTCGTATTAGATGGAGTAGGCTTGCCCAGTGTCTATACCACACTCTCAGCTTATTAGACCTATAAAGAGGAAATAACTCGTCATCTAGAAGCAGCTAAGCCGCGGGTTTCATCACGATGTTTTCCTTTACCTTAAGAGCAATGTTAACAGCATACATCAATTTTTCGTAAGAAGAATCAATTGACGACCTTCGGAATGACCGTCGAGGTATCTAACACTAGGCCAACAGTAACTCTCCGAAATTGTGTGATTGTATATAGACTAACATATACCTCTTTCGTTGCCAGGTGAACCACGCAGTAGTGGTAGCTAGGGAGGCAGTGAAGTGCGGGAAATGTGTGGTGATAGGTCTACAGAGCACCGGAGAGGCCAGGACCTTGGACCAGCTAGAGAGAGATGATGGAGACTTGACTGATTTCGTATCTACTGCAAAGTAAGTACCCTAACTATACTAATAAAGTTTGTGAGGTTGTAGGGCGTAATCTCCGAAACCAGTGGACCAATTTGGGTAGCTTCGGTTATAGGCTATTTTTTATCCCACGGTATCGAGACTTACGCGGGTGAAACCGCACGGCGCATCTAGTATACTATACATACAGTAATGGTGGCTAGGGAGGCAGTAAAGTATGGTGATAGGTCTTCTACAGAGCACTGGAGAAGCCAGGACCTTGTACCAGCTGGAGGGAGACAATAGTGGATTGACTGACTTCATATCTAAGTACGATAAAACCACGCACCTATAAAAATACATTGTTTACAAAAATAAACATTTTATTCAAGAAAATTAAATGGAATTATTACAATTCTACTATCAATAATAATTACCAATCAGTTCTTAAATTGATTATTCATCTGAGTTATCTTCAAAGCCTTTGGAATGATCACCAGGCTGTATCTTACTCAGTTCTTTAGCCAATCTTATCATTGTATCAATATTAGATTCATTTGGGTTAGTCCTGAACATCCTATTAAGTCTGTAGAACTCCGCGTTTAAAGTATGCAAAGCTTTCTTATAGTTCTTAAGTTTATTAGGAACTTCCAGGCTTTGTCCCACTTCGGTATTATCTAGAGGATCGTAACTATCTTCATTTTTTACCTCTACGTAGTAACTGTTATCTTCTATCTCTGTCTGATCCATTTCTTCTTCATTATCTCCATCTTCCATCTCATTTTTAACATCGACGTCGTAATCTATTTCAACATTAAAGTTGTTTTCTTGACCTGCTGTTTGTAAAAGTAACTCTATTTCTTCAGAGTTAAGGTCCACTTTCATCGTTTCTTCTATGTTTGCAATTAAGTGCGCGCAGAATTCGTCTTTTAGACCTTCGGAGCAATCGCAAAACCATATATTTTTTGTATCTTTTACTTCAGCATCATTATTACTTAGTAATGCACTATATACAGATGTTAGGTCTTTATTCTTACAATGTGCGATGACAATTTGACGCCAATAGTTCTCCAAGATGTTAGACAATACATCGATCATGATTGTCCCATTGAATTGTTTGCATTTCGTCGCTAAGAACTGTTTTATAATACGTACTGATATGTAAAAGTTATCGTAAATATCTGTTACAAATTGTTTGTCATACCATAGCTGATCGATTTGGTCAATCGAGGGTAGCGTCTTCTCGTATTTCTTTTTTATTTCTTTGTAACATTCTTCTGTGTCAGGTATTTCTAATTTTAACATTGAAGTTATGAGTTCGATTATATTTTGCCTTTCCTTCTTTGGCATTTTACTAACATCCGTCCAAAGTTCAGATATGATTGCATATCTAGGTGTCACCGCGTGGATCATATTATTAATATTCTCTACATCTGTAGCCATTACGAAATCTAGCTTTAATTCCTTCTTTGTTTCTTTTTCTATCATTGTTTTAATGTTAGTGAATATTTTTGTCATATCTTCTTCGTTTTTCGTCGAGTGTACGGCACTAGCGATAGGCAAAGCACCTATTTTAGCACTAACATATACTATTGTAATAAAATCAGCATTAACTTGAGTTGTATCTATGAGTAGATTAATTGAGTCGAAATTTAGAAATACCCGTTTCATAAATGGACTTATTAGAATGTAGTTTCCTTCTTCGATATTAACTGTGAAGCCGTCGGTTTCTAACGTGTGTTTTTTCTCCATTAGAACTTCGTTTAAACTTAATTCTCCTTCTTTTCCTTTGACTTTTCCTTGTAAATATATGATATGATGTAAAGTAGGATTCATTGCTTTAGAAGATACTTCTCTAGAATTCGTCCCATATTGAGCCAGTAGAGCTAAGTTATGGTAGTTTTTAGCTACAGCAGATGACATCCCTTCGCGGAAATATTTACAAAACGTACTATCCACACCTGAGTAGGTTTTCAAGTAACTGAGAGACTCCAAATCCAACACGTTATGCGTATGTACGAATTGTATAAATATGCTCAAGTTGTACCCCTGTTTCCGTAATGGATCTTTTTTCTCAGTGTGTTTGGACATTATTTGAACTTTAAAGTCGATTTTCGCTTTGCATCCAACGTTACGTTTACTTAGAATGTTTTGTTGTTTCTTTTTGTTAAACGGGGACCTTTGACAGAAATACAGCTTTCTGAATAGCATTCGTTGTATATGCGGGTAACTCGTCCTTACGATCCAATTCGTGGAGGTGAAGTTTGAAAATTTCGATATCCATTGTTTCGAGTATTCGTTGTAAAATGCCTTTGTTTTGTTGTTTTCTACTTTACATCTCAAGTGAATCGTGTATTGCGAGCTGGATTTGTAATCGAATGTTAGGAACTTGGCACCTTCGGATATTTCTGATAAAAACGCTTTTAGGGCCGTTTCATGATCCATTATCGAAGTAAATACTATTTTTTATTCACAAAAAACACACGGACGCTGTTATTTGATCATTGTTTTTCTATTTTGACAACAAAAGTAAAAGTCGTTCGAATTTAGTGCGCAACACAAATATTTAAAAAAACGTACACGATTTTAACTCCACATTTGACACGAATCGATAAAACGTTGTGTATTTCGGCGCATGTGCGTCGTAATGCGATAGCTTTTGTTACTGGAATACATACACCAAGATGGCGCCGAGTGAATGACCTTGCGTCAGACGCTCGCCCGCCATTTCTATTGACGTTCGGAAATGTGCGGCTCACTGACTTAAGATTTAGCGGGAATATTTGAATTTTTATTTTCTTTAAATTAACGTTTTAAAAGTTTTTAATTTATTTATAGTCTCACTCGCAATCGAGATCATCACTGTTTATAAGAATAAATGGACGAAGCAGTTTAATATAGCGTTTTAAGACTTAATAGACGGATCAGGAAAAAATTTGGCACACATATAACCATGACGTAGACATCAGCTAAAAAGGATTTTGAGAAATTGGCTTTATTAGTTACGGCCAAAAAATAGTTAGATACGATATTATTACCATATATTTAAATAACCATATTTGTTTAACAGGGGCGTTTTCCAAACTCTAGTGGAGAAACACTTTCCGGCGCCGGACCGTGACCGGATCAACCGTCTCCTCGGGTTGGAGGCGAACAAACCGGCGCCGAGCATCAAACCTGCTACCAACGGTCTCACTGAGGAACTAGCTAACAGTTCCAAAAGGAAACGTTAGTATATTAAAAATTATTTTATCTCGGGAATTATTTAAATGAGGATACACTTGTTAAATAAAAACCCTAAAAACCGGCCAAGTGCGAGTCGGGCTCGCTCACGAAGGGTTCCGTACCATATTCTGTTTTTATCTATTTGTTGTTATAGCGGCAACAGAAATACATATCATCTGTGAAGATTTCAACTGTCTAGCATCAGATACAGCCTGGTGACAGACAGACTTACCTACTAGATTTACCTACTAGTCTTAGTAAAAGGGTCCCCTTAATATACAGAACCCTAAAATATCAAAACACAAGGACGACACGCAATTTTTGTTGGCGGCAAAAAGTTAACTAATATTTTTTTCAAACTTTATTACAACAGTGACAGCCCGTCAGCAAGTGAACGAGTCTGCGAAGCGCATGCGCGGCGCAGGCTCCTCCTCCGACGAGTGGGTGAGGTCCGACGACGAGATGCTGTCAGATGCGGACCAACAGCAACGGTCCGAGTCTGATCTCTCAGACTTTAACCCGTTCAAAGCGGGCAGCGACAGTGACGATGGTAAGTTCATTGCATCGGTACGGTTTAGTAGATAAATGCCTGAAAAAAACCGGCCAAGTGCGAGTCGGACAAGCGCACGAAGGGTGCCGTGCCATGTTGTATCGGAGCCCTATTTAATTTTTTTCTGTTTTTTGGTATTTGTTGTTATAGCGTCAACACAAATACATCTGTGAAATTTTCAACTGTCTAGCTATCACAGTTCATGAGATACAGCCTGCTGACAGACAGACAAGTAAACTCTTAGTCCCTTTTTTACCCTTTGGGTACGGAGTCCTAAGAAGGACCTATGCACACGAGTCGGTCTCGAGAGCTAGTATCAAAAACACATGCGACCCACATGTGAGACAGATCACATGTGAGATAGCCCGTCAAGTCGAAAGAAAATATTGTAGCAAATATTATACTTGCACCAGGCCTGTCAACACGCAATTATTTGTCTTTCCCAGAACCATGGGTAGGAAGACAAAAGAAGAAAGCCCTAAAGAAGAAAAAGACAAGCAATCCGAAGAAGAAAGCGACGACTCAGGACAAGATCGAGACGATGTTTGAAAGGAAGACCAACGTTCCACCTCCAGCTGTCACAGTCACTACTAATACGGGACAAAGTCTTACAGGGACGCCTGTCGGGACCAACGGACTCTATCTAGGTAACTATTGCTGTGTACCGGTTCAGTTGTACCGGTTTTATCGGTTTATACAGCTTGCGGCTTTGAAATTTAATCCTTAATATTAGCCACATTAATATCATCTAATCTACATAAGCCACCACCAAGATTCGAACCCACGACCTTCGAAAGGAAAGTCTTGGTATCTACTACTAGGTCAACATATTTTAACCAGTATCTGCATACAACGAACGGGTTTTAAAGAAACTTAAGAAAACCATGGAAACGACACCCATTTTTTTTAATATTCGAAATGTGTTATTTTGAATAGGTCCAACACGAAACCAGCCACCTCCCCGTTCAGCCATAGAGAGAGCGTGCAGCATGAAAGAGGAACTTCTAGCTGCCATAGAGAGGCTTGGCAAACGACTACCTCCCAACACGCTTGATCAACTGGTCGACGAACTCGGTGGCACTGAGAACGTGGCTGAGGTATAGTGCACTATATTACATACTATTGTATTATACTTTCAATTCAATTTTTTTTTTCAATTTCAAATGTCTTTATTAAATACTAGCTGTTGCCCGCGACTTCGTTCGTGATTTGGTTTTGGGTTATTTAGAATTCATTTTTCTGCATGGATACAATTTATCATTCGGTGTAAGTTTTAAAAACAAAATAGGTAGTTACATTGTTTTTACACTATATTTTTAATTGATTTGGCAAAGGCACTTTACTTACTCATACTTTGAAAGTAGGTCTAAAGATGCCTGAAGAGCGTGTAGAAAGAAAAACTTTCAGCCCTAGGGAAAATCGCTTTCACTGACAGCTGTCATGTCAAATTATGGCTTCGCGCGGCTTGTGCAATGTGTTTGTATCCAGTATCAGTATCATTACGCATTAGGAACTTCAAAAACCTAACCTCCTTGCTTTAGGTAACACCAAAGAATAACAATTATGGCTTCGCACGGCTCATCCATACTGCCAGAGTTTAGTACATAATAGGTTTTTTCTTAATAATCGAATTCAGGTAGATATATTTAGTTCAAGATATCTTATTAATAAAATAAATGTAAAGATGAAAATGGTCAAAGCGACGTATGACCATGCTGCGCCTCTGCCGGCGCCCTGTCAAGATGTTGCAGATGTGGCTTTATGCGACAGTGCGGTCAGTGTCGTTCCTTGAGTAAAAAAATACTGGCGGGAAATGCTTGCATTTTGAATGATTTTAATAAGTATTATCTTTTGTAATTTTATTATGTTTTAGTGTTAAGTTTAATCTGGTTTTTCATTTATGATTGTGTATTTTGTGTAAATAACCTTTTCTAGACAAACCGTGTTACAAAAACTGTAATTTAAATCTACGGACTTCGCGTCATCACTCAGTGTTGGATAAACTAATTTATAAAAATCTCTTCGGTTAGTACCGACGTATTTGAGTATTGAAAACATGTTGAAAACAAATAGCAAAAGCAAAAAATCTACATAATGTATAACCTCTTTGGTCCCAACCTTGTAAGAGGATCAGGTAGTATGGAGTCTCTCATTCACTCTCGTTATTAGGAAGAATTTTATGTTTCTTCGTAATGAAAATCAGTGTTTACCTCGGGTTTGTTTTGTTTACCCAAGGTGTGAAAGTCACTCATTTAGTCCCTCGAAGTATTAGCGCCCTCGCTACGCTCGGGCGCCAAACTCCGTCTCGGGACACAATGAGTGACTTTCACACCTTGGGTAACAATGTACTATTTTTGTTAGTTTTTTACAAATAAAACATAATACACAACAATATGATAAGCTGAAACTAAGTCCAATTTCTATACGCACAAAACGTTCAACATACTTTGTCTTCCTAGTTATCTTTAGATTTTTGTAAATTAAAGAAAAAATAATTATCAACTACCTTTGTGTCTCGATTTATATTCTTCAATTAATAATATAAGAGGTTATTATAGTATTTATAACAACAACATCATGCAAATAATAATCTATTTTGGTGCAAATAATATTTTACATTGTTTTTATTATCAAATAATAATATTATGTAATGATTAAAAAGAAAGGCAATTGGACAGAACAAATACTAATACTTAAAATAACGCGATGCACATTGAGATCCTTACATATTGATAGCAGGCATTACGCTGAACAAAAAATGCTTTCACACCAAACATCTAAAGCGTCTCGGAAACGGGGTATTTGAAGGAACGTGATGTCCTATGAATCCAATTTTCTGAATTCTTGACCAAAATACCCAGCTTTTTTTATTAGGTAGCTGGCAGGGCTACGTAACTTTGGGAAAAAAAATGATTTTTACAAATGACTATTACCTGTATATTTTTTAACCCACATCAAAAAAGGTGGAGGTTCTCAATTCGTCACGTATATATATATATATTTTTTTATGTATGTTCGCTGATTACTCGTAAACTCTTGGAGCGATTTGGATAATTCTTTTTTGTTTTTACTATCTAAGGTTTCCGCTACTTGAACTCATAATTCAAACTATAGCAGGAGAAAAGCGCGATAGAAGTGTAACATCGGAGGTCTTCGGTAAAGGAGATCGGTAATATTATGTAGTAGTACCTCTTTGTACTAACCTCATTTTCAGTTTCACGTAGGTAGTATTAAATGCAAACTATTTGGTTTTATGACAGCTGTCATCTTGAGCGGAGGCATGTACTGCACCCCTACCATGACTTTTTGAAGAACTCGAAAAAAAGAAACCCTTTTTCGATCACTCTCTTGTCCGTTTGTCTGTCGGTGTGTCACTACCGATATTCTTAGAGACGGGTGGACCTAGTAAGTTGATTTTTAGGAAGTTTCATAGTAAATACTCAATATAGTATGTTAAATCGAATACGTAAAAAACCCGTGGTAAGAGTACTGTTCCCTTCTGACGTTCGATTACGTTTTACCACGGAAAAATATTTCGATTTCACATTTTTTAAATGTTTTTTTATCAAATATCTTAATTATTGTATTAAAGTTAAATTAAAACATACCCTAAATGTTATTCTGATATATTCTGAACATATTCGTGTGGACCTTGTTAAAATCTGTTCTGTAGTTTATGAGATTACCTGGTTCAAACAAACAAACAGACAGACAAACAGACAAACAGACAAAAATTCTAAAAACTACCCTATCGTGTTCAGCTAACGATTTTAAGGCGACCTGTGTATTTTTTTTCTGGATATCTTACAATTACAGATTTTTTGATGTCTACAGATTTATTATATGTATAGATAATATGCTTAAAGTAATAAGTTACAATTCCAGTGTACGTTAGAAAAATCCTAGATGTACCAATCCTAAAATTAAAAAACATGTAGAAAGCTAGTCCGCTTTTTTAAACTTATAGAATACGTATATTTATATTTTAACTTAAATATTTACCTATAACTTAATAAATACCTACTATTTTTACGATTTTCATGCAAGCTTTAGTTTAGCATAGCATTTACTGACATATAAATAACTGTATTATATTAAATATAGACGAAATACGAGGACGATACGCCATTTTTCCTTGTCGGCATAAACTGTGTACATTAATTAGTTATAACGTTTACGTAATTAATATAATGTTTTTTGTTCACATTTTTTACAAAAAATATATATCAATTACGTTACAAACCTATTTACCCGACTATGGCTAACTCAAAAGGGAGGTTTATGTTTTTGACTCGTGTGTATGTAGGTGGGTATGTATGTTCATCTGTTCTCGCATATCTCCTAACCTATTATAAATTGTTGTTTCCGTTTTTAGATGACAGGTCGCAAAGGCAGAGTAGTACAAACCGAAGCTGGTCACATCCAGTACGAATCGCGAGCGGAATCCGACGTTCCGCTCGAAACGCTCAACCTAACCGAGAAGCAACGGTTCATGGACGGCGAGAAGGACGTCGCTATCATATCCGAGGCGGCCTCGAGCGGTATCTCGTTACAGAGCGATAGGAGGTTAGATTTTGACATATTTATATAACCTTATCTAACCTAACTGAGCAGCAAACTTATCAATTGATAACCTAACCTAACCGAGACGCAAAGTTATCAATTAATAACCTGATCTAACCTAACCAAGCAGCAAAGGTATCAATTTAAAACCTGATCTAACCTAACCAAAAAGCAAAGCACTGGACAGAATCCAGCCTAACTTTATCAAAAAATAAAAATCAAACACTAGAACCCAAAGCGAAGATTTCGTCAAAATTGGATCATGTCGTTAAGCTTTGTTGTCGAATTAATATATTGTCGACGTACAGCATGTCGGAGAAGAGTCTTGTAAACATTGAAACATTCGGAGTAGTATTATTGTCTAAGAAGAATGATGTCGAACTCGCATTGTTTCCTTATAAAATCATGTTGGTCTAACCTGACCGAAAAGCAACGGTATCAACACATTTATAACCTGATCTAACCTAATCGAAAAGTCCTCTAATTGGTACGGTGTAATCGCGTAAAAAATAGGTTTAACAAGTAGTTTTGTTTGTTTTCAGAGCACGAAACCAAAGAAGGCGAGTTCACATTACGTTAGAGCTGCCGTGGTCTGCGGACAGGGCTATACAACAGTTTGGTAAGTCGTTGGCAACCTTCTATGTCAAGTTATCTTTATGATATTACCATATTTTTGTTTTTACTGTGTGGAGCTTGATATATAAAATCTTTTGTGTTGGATAGTCCATTTATCGAAGAAGGCTATTTTTTATTTTAATATTCCCACGTTATTGGGACTTACGCGGGTGAAACCGCGGGGCGCTGCTAGTATGGGGATAAAAAGTAACCTATGTTACTCCCAAGGATCTACTGTATCTTCATACCAAGTTTCATCCTAATCGGTCCAGTGGTTTCGGAGCCTATTCTTTTCGAAAATCTTTCTTACAATATTAAAGTAGATTTTCCTGTTTTATAGGTCGTACACATAGATCGAATCAAGTGAACGCCCCCGAGTATATATTCCTAATATCTGACTTGGCCGGCGAGAGGAGGTTCGCATCGACGGTGGCCAAGCGGTTGGAGTCGCTCGGGGCGCTCACGCATGGTGACAGGAGAGCCACGGAGACTAGGGACCTTTCTATGTTCAATATTGATAATAAATATGGTGAGTTTTGTCTTTATAAGAAGAAGATGTACCCAAAATAAAAGAAGAGATCGACCAAATTCAAGTCTAAAGACAGTAAATTGATTTCAAGACGATCGGATGACATTAAAGAATGTTGCTGTCCACCAACAAACATAATGATGCCTACTTTTATAACGACGAAACAATTTAACGAAACCTTAAAAAGTCAATAAATTTATGGTCCTTCGAGTCAAATATTTCGGATATAGTATCAAGTAGAAACTATTGTGAAATGACCGGTACCTAAAATTACGTTGGTTTATTGTTCTTGTGACATTACACAGGGGGGCATGTATATAGCCATAATATATACCTATGTCTATATAAGTACATACATGTCCACTATTGAACTTGTTTAAAATATATGCAGAATCAGAGACCTGATAGTTAGGCTGTAATTGCGAAGTTCAGGCTAAAATCTGAATTTTGACAAAAATTTCCAAATAATTTTTGAATCACTGAATATCGCAGGACATACAGGGGGATTAAATCGATAGGTATTGAGGTCCCCCACAATTTATCGAAGGTTAGGTCTCCCACAATATGTTCCCCATAAGTCTGACATACAACTGACGTTGTTGACAGGTCGAACAGCGTTAGAAGCAGTAATGCGCGGTATAATGAAATATGAGCAGCCATTGGTGCCTCCGCCGCGGGATTACGCGGGTGATTTCTTCCAAGACGTCGCCTCCGCGCTGGTCGGAGTCGGCCTTATTGTCAACAGTGAGGCCACGCCTGGGATGCTGTCTTTAGATAAGGTAATCTTATCCTACTAATATTATAAATGTGGAAGTTTTGTGTGTGTTTATGTTTGTTACTCATTCACGCTAAAACTACTGGATCGATTGCAATGAAATTTGGTATATAGTTAGCTGGAGACCTGGATTAACATATAGGCTTTTACTTTTTATCCCGATATTCCCACTTTATCGGGACTTACGCGGGTGAAACCTGTATTTTGTAATTCTGTAACTTTTCTATACTAATATTATAAAGATTTGATTGTTTGTTTGTTTGAATTGAATAGGCGCCGAAACTACTAAACCGATTTTGATGAAACTTGGTATGAGGGTGGGTACATTGATTAATTGGTATAACATAGGTTACTTATCATTTTAATATTACGTTACGCTGGTGAAACCACGAAGCGCTGTTAGTAATATTATAAAGAGGAAAGATTTTTTTTTGTTTTTTATTTGTTACGAATATGCTCTGAAACAGCTGGACCGATTTTGATGAAACTTGGTATGAGGATACATTGATTTATTGACATAGGCTACTTCTTATCCCGACATTACCACGTGATCGGGTGTTACCATTACTTGACACATATTTTAGTAAGACAGAAAGTAAAGTGTATTGAATGTTGGCAGGATTACAACAATATATCAAAGTTCCTGAACAGGATATTGGGTATGCCGGTCGAGTTACAGAACAGATTGTTCAAATACTTCACCGACACACTCGCTGCTGTTATGGAACAAGGTATTACTATAATCCTACTATCCTATTAATAATTATAAATTTGAAAGTTTGTGTGTGTATGTATGTTTTTTAATCCTTCACGCAAAAACTACTGGACCGATTGCGATGAAACTCGGTATTTAGATAGCTGGAGACCTGGATTAACATATAGGATACTTTTTATCTCGATATTCCCACGAGATCGGGACTTACGCGGGTGGAACCGCGGGGCATAGCTAGTAAGGTAAATATATAATGTTGGTGCAGCTATTATTGCTGAGGCAGAACCTTTTTGGAGGCACACGGCTCCTTAGATCTTATTTCTTGTATATTTTTTTATTTCTTTTGTATTCTATCACCTATTTATTTTTTCGGTTTTATTTCTTATTTTATACTTTTGTTTTATGTTAGTGCTTTTATGTTTGTTACTACTATTCTGATTGTCTTGTGTCGTGTGCTTGTCCAAATAAATGTGTTCTTTTTTCTTTCTAATAACTTTACAAATTTTTGGTGGCGGAAAGTTTTTAGTGTTTTTCCTTAAAAAACACGGACAGCCAGATAAACGGACAAAAAAGTGATCATATAGGGGTTCCTTTTTTTTTTACTTTTTGAGGTGCAGAACCCTAAATGACTTTTGTACATTGATTGACGAGTTCTTTCCTCTGGATACGGGGATTAAAAAGGGGGGCAAAGTTTGTATGGGATGTGTTTTTTTGGTCCAATCTAAGTTTTCGGCTTCTACACGGACGAAGTCGCGGGCAAAAGCTAGTATATTTTTATGATCTGTACGTGTTCTAGCTAAACGCAGCGGTCGCTTCGACCTCGGTATCGTGGATCTGGGCGCGAGCGGCGAGTGCGTCCGGCGCCTGCGGTGTGTCACCTTCCTCAGGAAACATGCCACGGGGAAGGCGCCCGTCGAATTACATACTGTGCAATCTGAGGTATGTTGAATTACTGTGTTCAGCCCGTACTCCGGCATCAAAATCTAAAATAAAAAAAATTTACTCATACGATTTGTATGCATAGTAATTTTCCCGGGTCTGAATCGCGTATTTTTTTTTTATTTCTCTTACCTGGACGTTTCGACTATATTACAATAGTCATAGTCGCGAGGAGCGGCGGTATCTTTATATTTTGACTTGACTTAATTTATCATCTTGCAGCGAGGCATGGACTGGGACGAAGCCCTAGAGAAATGGTCCGAGCTATCCGGTCCCAAAGAAGGGTTCTACCTGTCCCAGCAGCCGCGGAACAACAAGTACACTGTGGTATTGGCCGTCGCCATACCTACCACTAAGAAGGACAAACTTACCAAGAAGGAGATCATGTTTCATATATACAGGTATTTACATAGTATAATAGTATGGAGAACGAATATTCGGTTTTATTAAATAACCGGCCCAGTGGTAGTTAGACTCGCGCACGACGGATTCTGTAGCACTCTCTCTCTCTCTGGTCGATCCTTCATGACTGAAGATCGCGACCACTAATCTTTTCACCCAGCGGTTTGTAAAAGTCTTCCACTTGGTCCGGTCTGCGGCCAATCGAACCACTTCCTCAAACCTGGACGAGCTCTCCTGTTTATATTTTTTAAGCTATTGCATAGCTTTTATCGCGGGCTTTGAGCGCGGCGACTTCGCCTACCATGTAGCGCGGCCAACGTTCGCTTAACGTGTATGTATATGGTACGACTGTACGAAGCTCGCACGATGCAATAGCTTTACCGCGGCAGTTCCCGAGTGCCACACGTTTTTTTTGTTTATATTATTTGTTGTCACAGCAGCAACAGAAATACAAAGTTTGTAAATATTTCAACTGTCTAGTTATCACGGTTCATGAGATACACCCTGATGACAGACAGTGAACTCTTAGTAATAGGGTCCCGTTTACCGTTTGGGTATGAAACCCTAAAAATGATTGCACTGAAAGCATTATTCAGGAAGGAAATCTGTACTATCTATACTAATATTATAAAGCTGAATAGTTTGTTTGTTTGTTTGAACGCGCTAATCTCAGGAACTACTGGTTCGAATTGAAAAATATTTATATTTGTGTTGAATAGTCCATAGGCTACTTTTTATCCCGATATTCCTACGGGATCGGGAGTTACGCGGGTGGAATCGCGGAGCGCTGCTATTACAGGAATAAGCAACACTCCCAGGCTCCCGCTGCCTCTAATCCACTGTCTTTACACCGTCAGACCGAACACGGGGCTCCAGGTGCGTTCCGAGTCCCTGAGCGAGTTGGAACGCAAGTACAAGCGTGTCGGCGGCGGCGAGGCGGAGACCGCGTGGCGACAACACTACGAGGCCTCAAGGATGCAATGCTCGCATACCTACTGGCGCGGGACTTGCCGCAATCCGGACTGTGAACTTGGTACGTACTATACTACCACTAATACAATAATGCTAGATAGATAGATAGATATATTCTTTATTTCAAACACCTATTTAAAGTTAGATTACAGATCGACATATATGAGGTCGCTTCATACATTTTCATTATGGCGCCGTCTGTCTGCCAGTTGATGAAATATAAAAAACAAAGCTTAAGTGTTACAACCGGTGGCCTTATCGCTCACAGCGATCTCTTCTATGTTCCACCTTTACTACTGGTTTTACTATGATGTGGGTCTACTTTGCCTAAGTATTGAGTAAGTACTTTAAAATACCATCTAGTCATTATTTACTTTTTTACAAATGATTGGTCAGCGTTTGAACACTATCACACCTGCCTGATGTTTAAGATGTAGCTCACGCTTCTAGAAGATACCTGTTCACTCGTTACTTGAAGACTCCGAAATTGTACACGACAGAAAAGATAGACGCAAGGCAAATGATTCCATTCCATTGCTATACTAATAAAGAATGATGAAACAATGCGCTTAGGATTTCCACCATAGTTTAGTTCTGCGGGGCTGTTTCCACACTTAGCCTCTTCATTTGGGCCATTGTGCGTGCAAGAAGATCCTCCTTGTCACTCCAACCATCCCAGGTCCTTCAAGAAGCTTGTCAGGTTTCTGCAGGCTTCTGTAAGAGATGCTGGCGATTGAAGAGATGGAGCCCCAGGATTTCCACCATGAAACTGTGTCTTAATTACTTGTTTATATCCTCAGGTCGTCGCCGTAGAACGCACCACGTCCTCTCCGGGTCTCTACTAGCTGTATGGGCTCGAGTGGAGTCCGTGCTCCAAGCTCGCGCAGCAGCAAACCGAATGCAAGTCGTACGAGTCAAAACAGAATCCGGTCTAAAGATAGTCGGCACACTAATTCCTAAGAACTGTGTCGATCCCTTGAAGGAAGCGTTGTCGTATGACGCTGTCGATGTTAACGAAGCGAAGTTCGACGAAGAGAATAAGTGAAAGTGATTTAGTGTTATTTGTGGTGCGATATAGTGGGGTCACTCATCTTTTTTTATTGAAAACTTTCAAAAATCTTATGCCCCCAGCAATCGAACTCACGACCTTCGCCATGCTCTAAACCACTGAGCTACGTGGGTTTAGTGATTTATTGTTATTAGTGGTGCGATATAGTGAGGTCTCAGTCAAGTGTGTTGTAGTATCATTGTTGAAGAGTTTCGATGTGTAAACGTAAACTCGATCGGTTATCTTTCAAACCTATAGCAATAAATGGAAGACATAAAAACAAAAAATGCTTTGTAATAATATCTCGTGATGTGTCTGATATTCCTGTTATGTGGCAAATAAAAAAATGATTTGCCTAAAATATTTTCTTAAACATCAAATCACCACCATCAGGCAGGTGTGATAGTGGTCACAGCTGACCTATCATGTAAAAAAAGAACTGAAAAAATGATATTTTACGAGATTTTGTTACATGGCATTTGTTGTTTGTTTGTCTTCTATACATTGCTATGGGTTTGAAAGGTAGTCGCGCAAAAAACCAAAAGATTGAGGCGACTACTATGCCGCCAGTCTTTATACAATTCCACCCTTTGTGGGTAGTTTAAAATCTAAATTCCTTTGAACCCATCAGACTTTCCTTGCCGGTTGATTTTGATTGTGGCCAAACTTTTACCTTTTTCGTTTGTCTTAGGGTTGGTAGAGTCAATTATGGAGGCTTATTATTTCTTATAGTGAGAACTAGGAGAAATAACAAGCAATATGGTTGCCCTATGATATGAATGAATGATTGAACAGATTTATATTCAATTAATAAATAATGAATTTTTGTGTTGAGCTGAATGGGTGAACGAATGAGTTGAATGATTGAACATTAAAGTTATTCATTCGTTCTTAATAGGGTTGGACACTGTTGTGTTGAATGAGTGAATAATTAGACGTTTATATTGATTCATTCAATAATTAAGTGGTGTACTATTGAGTTGAATGCATATTATATTAATTATTGGCACCCCACTGTTGTATTAAACAGTAATTTTTATTCATTCTTTCAACAACAATGGTTCCTTTTCAAGTTAAATAAGTGAATGATTGAACATTAATTAAATTGATTTGTTCATTAATGGGGTAGTTCCTTATGAAATATAATGAGTGACTGATTCATCAAATCATTCGTTCAATGAGGTAGTTTCCTATTGTGTTGCGAAAGGTTGAGTTGTACAAAAAAACGTTAGAATTTTATTTAATTAATTCAATGTTGTAATTGAAAATGTCTTTTGTTTTAGATACCCTGTAAGATAGGCGTACTTTGATTTGAATATGTTTTTGTGTTTTGTTGGGTTGGGGTTGAATTATATTTGCAGAGTTATTCCGAGGGTAACATAAATAAAAAGTTCCTACATTGTCTATGGATGGCCTACTTGGTATAACGCTTGCATCTCCAAAGGGGTATATGACATTTAGAGTGGTTTTAACTAGGTAGCAGACTCCACGTTCTAGAAGTGAAAATAATTGACTTAAAAAAATGTTTTACTTTTAACTCTATTATTAAATAAGATTTGTTTCACAGAGTGTCATCTAGCCCTAAGCTAAGCAACTAGCCTTGTGTTATGGTGACTAGACTATACTATACTTTATCTGTATAGTATATTTGTTTAAATCAAACCCGCAACTTTTAGTTTGCATATATATCAACTCTTTTTTTGCGTTAAGACCTCGCCCAACAAAACTCAAACCTTAGCGTACTAATTGATTATCTATTCCTATTATCTTTAGGACGTAATACATGACAGTCCTTTATTTTTTATGTACTTATCGATTCTCATCAAATCAACAAATCATTTTAACCATTTTTTTTTTTATTTGACGTAATAATTGAAACTTGCCATTTTTTAAGAAAAAATTGAGTTTCGGAACGTACAGGGAAGATTTATGTGAGCTAGTTTAAAAATGGGAGCAAAATTTCGGCACCAGAGCGGCGCCACTAGCTGGGAAGTGAAACTTTAAACTATACAAATTATCGAGTGCGACGCACGCTTTAATAAAGTTATTTAAAACGTGATATTTATCATCTTTTTATTTATCTCAATATTTCGACACTGTTACTAGCTACATGTTCACGAATCTGGAGTTTTAGGAAAGATATTGACAGGAAAAAATCCGAACCCTACTTGTCATTAATCTCTCTGAATCGTAACTCGACTTTAACGAACTTTTTTTCGACATTCTTCAAACAAGCATAATAAATATAGTTTTAAATAACTTGGTGAAAATAACCATGTTAATTAATGGTGCTGAGATCTGTGTGATATCGCGAGATGAAAGTACTATACTGCCTTGCTAGTGGCGACCTCTGGCGGTAGACGGCACTAGTTCACGTAACAAAAATCTGAAGTCATTTCATTACGTCACAACCAAATATATTTTAATCATATTTTAATTAATTATTTATAACGTTATCTCATGCAGTGGTATTACATTATTTAAGTGATTCATTTTAAACTGTGTTAGTTGTATTTTTGGCGCCAAAACGATGGCGTCGTTTAGAATACAGAGAGGTTTTAAGGATCTGTTTGTTGTCTTTGGAGAGAGTTTACTATTTAACCCGTTAGATGGCGTTTAGTCGCTGATGCTTCACTGAATATATGACACGAAATATAGATATTGATAGATAAAATAAATAATATTAATAGGTATGTTTGATATCATTATTTTAAATAAATACTCTTTAAAAAACCTCATTTTTTCTTAGCGTCTGTACTGCAACAAGTAGCAGCGACGGTGGCGCCATCTCGTATCTCCATTAGTCGATTCGAAAATGATTCGGGACAAATGTAACAAAGCAGATGGCGCTGTAGAGAAGTATTTTAATACTGTTCGACAAATGATTTTTAATTGGGTTAATTGCAATATATTTTGCTACATTTGTCCCTTAATTGTAAATTGAAAAAAAAACTAAATGTTGCAAGTTTAGAAAAATAAATTACAGTATCTTACTAGTTCTACACGCATTACAGGATATTTCCAGAATTAAATGAATAATGTTTCATCGAAGTCTGTGAACGATCAATACCCTAAAACTGGCACTAGTTTTTTTCGTAAGCAAATGTAATTATTTGTACCTACATTTTGTAGTTAGGTCAGTATGTATAATACCTATAAGGTATGTATTGGTTTTGATTGTTCAATACATTTGTATTTATGTAAACACATGTGTAAACTGTGCTGTGTCACACTCACTGATACATGTCTCATATTTCTTTATGTATAACATTGAAGACAAGTAAATAAATGTATATAAAATTATATTCGTTTTATTTTTCTTGGTTCATGTAACCTCGTTTTCATACGCCCACACCAAATCAGAATAGCTTTTGACATTTGTCGTCGTCGTTTGTCGATCGTATTTTGTTTCCGTTTCGATCATCTTTTGTTTTTTTTTATAGTTTTTCGTTTTCTTTTTGATCGTTTTTTGTTTGAGATCGTCACGGGTGTATTGCGTGTACCAGGTACCATTTCTCTGGTTGGGCTACCTAGATAAATGGGACAACGAGAAACTGTTCTCCCTGGTTAATGGGACAAAAGGCAGAACCACCGAGTATGTATATTCTAATAATTAGCTGCGCCTTGTTATACTGGCATCAGTTAGTTTTTCGTTTATAATTCAGTTTCTACTCTGTGGATTTTTGATGCAATGTCCACCACGCAAAGAAATAACAAGTTCGTCCCGAACGTGCTTTGATTGGGCCTTCCCAGAAAACAGCAAATAACACATCGCGTTCTTATCTAACGAAACAACAGAGTTTGTTGAGTAATATAAGTATTTATTTAAAATTTTATAACTGAAAACTGCGTTAATTTTAAAGGTTAAAGCTTTAAGGCATGGGATTCGCCAACCCAAGTTTTAAAAATGGCGCCACCTGCCGTAACAGCAAGCCATAGGCAATCGAGCAGTCAGGCAGTCAGTAGATTAGTATGAGTAGTGCCTAACTTTTAATATCTAATAATTCATTCAACTGCAAATAATTAAATCCAGAGTTTTTTGCAGTTAAGTGAAAAAAAAATAATAGTATGAAGACGAATACGTAACAAAACGACAAAAAAATAATGAATTAATAATTTTGACAGTGGCTACATGCATAAATCGTGCGATGTCAATGCTCGAAAAAATAATTAAAATGTTCATTCATTTTTTAGTCTGTGGCAAAGGATTTACCGAAAAATGCATTTTTGTTTGCAAAAAATGTTTTGATTACGCGATAAATGTAGGGTCAAGGGTAGTTATAAAAAAAATCAACACTATTCGTTATTTGTAAAAAATACGAGTTTTTACTTCGTGATTTTGCAAAAAATTAAATAAAATAAGATAGTTTTCTAATTGCCTGATTATTTTAATAGTGTTTTTAATTATTGTGGAATATAATGGAAGATGAAGAAACTAAACTGTGTTCAAATTGGTATGTATTTAGTAATAGCGTGTTGTGTCAATATTATTCTATTTTTATAACACATGTTCGCCGGTTAAAAATAGCTATTCAGTACATCGGAGCAGCTGTTACGATAGTTCCTGTGTTTATTCAATAAATTAGCTGAACTATTTTATTGTTGTAATCCTGTCATTCCTATTACATCCCTAGCAATTTACGCCGTATTTATACGAATTTCAGTGGAAAATCTGGCTCTATGCTAAACTATGCTTAATGACCACTATTTTTTTTTATTGACCTATTTAGCGACTTTTTAGGGTTCCGTAGGTACATCAAATAAAAAAAACTTCACTCGATTGTTTTTCCGTATGTCTTTGAAGGTTATTAATATGGTCCTATAATACAAAATACCTACGCATTTCATAACGCAGTACTGTGGTACCTATTAAGAAGGCCAGTGGTCAAGAACCTATTATCAGGAGAGAGATAATGAGTTGAAATGTATCAAATGCTGAGGTCTAGCTAGGTACTTGGTACCTATCACTGTGCTTATACTTCTAGGTGTAAAAAACGCGTAATTGCGTGTCCCGTAGTCGGGTTAAAAATATGCCCACATGTGGGTAGGTATTTACCTACAAAAACTCACACTTAATTAGTTTTAAACCTGTTCAAATGGGAACCATACAATTTGAAAAAGAAGTTCAAATAATCTGAAAAACTAATAAAATCCCAATTTTTTGACGTGATAACGTCTTATAAATTGATGAACACCGCACTCACAAAAAGTGCGACGTCATCGCGTTCCGCTCACGTTCCGGGAACGTGAGTGGTAATATTTTCGAAAAATATATCTACTTACTAGCTGTCCTGGCAAACGTTATTGTGCCAATTACAAATTTAAAAAAAATTGGATTAATTTTCTGTTGCTTTTAGAATGAGTATATTTAATTAAATTCCTTAAACATGCACCTATATATTATATATATATATAAGTTGTAAAAAATATCAATTAAATTCATAAACGGTTTCTGATGACGATAACGTAAAGATATCGTCCGTAAACCCACTTTACAGACAGGCAATTTTTTCTTTTTAATTTACTAGCAGCGGTTCGTGGTTTCACCCGCGTAAGGCCGTTCCCAAGTTACCCCCAAGGATTCGATATATCTTCATACCAAGTTTTATTAAAATCGGTTCAGTAGTTTTAGAGCCTAGTAACAAACTAAAATAAACCTTCCATAATATTGGTCTGAGGAAAAATATCATAAGAATTCCCCATACTTACATAATATTGAAGACTTATAGTTATGATAAACCAATAATAAAAGCCTTTGAACATTTTGGCATAGTAAACTAAAATGTCGCGGTGCATTTCTCGAAATGCATTGGTGCCAAGCTCCCATACTAAATGTCCGGACCCCTTTAGATATCCTTTTCTTTTTTTCTTTCTATCGTCCCAAATGTTTATACCTATTATCGTTATACATTATTCGCATATTGTGACTTTTTTTGTGTATATTTTGGCGAAATCGTTTACGGTCGGAACCCTCGTTGCGCGAGTCCGACTCGCTCCTGACCAGTTTTATTGTTAACTAGAATCCCCCCTATACGAACGTCTAGAGATATCTTCTCCAATTCAATGCTGCCTTTGTTTACATTTTTTCTGCCACTTACTGGCTTCCTTTGTAAGTAGTATAATAGGTAATTGACGTACTAACATTCACCATGTGGTCTCGGAACATTTAGTAGGTAAGTACCCGGTCCCGTACCTACCTACTAAATAAAAAGTTTATTCAAATTATTAACAAAAATACATAATATTAACACACAAATTCAAAATTAGGTACATCAAATCAAATTATACAAAAACTAAAAATAATTAATTTCCTTACCTATTAAATTGATTTTGGGAATATCAAAATTAAAGGTAGCCTATAGCCTTTCTCGATAAATGGACATTCTGACACAAAAATAATTTTTCAATTCCATCAAGTAGGTAGTTCCTGAGATTAGCGCGTTCAAACAAACAAACATACTCTTTAGCTTTATAATATTAGTATAGATGAGTTTTTCAATAATGACAGACTATTTAACGAGTTAGAAATCGAATCGAGAATAAAAACCTACTAACTATTATCCATTTTACTCGATTATGATTTAACACTTCGTAGCAAAGGCTGGGCAAAGGTTAAATTATTAATCGGAAAATATTTTATACTAGCAGCGCTCAGCGGTTTCACCCACGTTGCTCCCGATCCCGTAGGAATATCGGGATAAAAGCTAGCGTTACTTCCAACTTTTTTCAAAATCGGTCCAGTTATTCGAAGCCTATTTACAGCGATACAAAGCGTGTAACGCAGCTCGCGTTACAAAAAACAAAAAAATCTTTCGCCTTTTATTATAATAGTGTAGACAGACGCGGACTACAAAAATAACGTTATGTAGGTACCCACCTACATTACTATTACTGAGTAATTTTTACGAAAAACCTTAAAATAATGACGTGAACGAAATTTCTATTTTTTCGATTACTCACCGTCCTTCAAACAAATCTGAAATAGATGATTTTATAGTAGAAATAAATCGAGATTTACTTACCTACATATAAAAAGTGACAGTTTTGATTTATCTAGTCACGACGCGCGCGCGCACGAATATTACACATTGACGTAAACGATATGCGTGAACACACCTACCAAATTGTTAACGAATTAAATTTGTAGGTGAAAATCATAAATGTACGAGGAATTCTTAATGGCTAGTTTAATACTTTGACTACAGCAAGCGCGAGATCCCGGCCGTTAACTTCACGATCCACTCGGTGCACTGCGCTCGCAACATCAAGATCTGCCCCGTGTGCAAGGAGCCGGTGCCGAGCGCCGAGCTGAAGGAACATCATGAACTGCTACACAAACTACGTAAGTATGTCGGCCGTCAACTTCACGATCCACTATGAAGGAAATAAAATGACCCGACCAAGAAATGTTCCATTTAAACCACTCCAGCCCAACTACTACCCAAATTATCTTTGAGATCTAGAAGACAGTGCTTCACATCCTAATTTCACCATCTCCCTTCATCATCGGACAGCCACAAAAACTGATTTGCGATACCGGTTCTCAGTGGAATTACAAAACACCCTCACTAAGACTCGCTTCGCCATTCCTTATTCGCACCGCGAGAGACTAGAATGAGTTGCCTGCGCCTGTCTTTTCTGACGTGTAAGTACATTTTGGTGGTCTTCAAGTCACGAGTAAAGTGGTAGGCATTTCAAAGCGTGCTAAACCTTAGACCGTGTCGTCAGGTGAGATAAAAAACAATAGATTGCATTTTGTAGTTAGTAAAGTAGCAAAGTGAAGATTTTTGGTGGTGAGAAAGGAAGGTCCAATCGTCATAATTCATTAAGGCGCTCTTCCAGTACCGTGTGTAGGTATTCACATTACCTTAGCCCGCGTTCTCAAAGACGTAGCGTGCTGCATGCTAACTGTTATATTTGATCGATATGCAAAACATTTTAGCATTATTATCCACAAATATAGTTCCTAGAGGTCAAAACCTATCATTTGATTCATTTTTAGAAACAAATGTTAACTATTTTTGAATAAAACCCGATAAACGATCTAATAATTTTTTGTTTTCTAACATTTTTTTTTATCGAACGAAGTTGTTCATATCATGTTTTCAACCACAATAAACAAAAATATGGTTATTAAACTACAACATCCATTTATATCCGAATAACAAAAAAAGAGTATTTGATTACTTAGAGTTGCTTAAAACAAAGGTCGATTTTGGTAGCTTTATTAGCACAGGGCGTAATAGGTAATATGTATTTGTTATATTTCCAGTGCCCTGCAAGCAATGTGGAGAGAGCGTCTGTGGAACAGACTTAGAAGACCACATCAGGGATTCCTGTGCAAATACTGTCAAAACTTGTAGGTAAGAAATAATAAGGAAAATTGGACTTCACTGTCGCACGTTCAAACCCAATCGGGTTTTTGGATTAGTAAAATTTAGTGTTAACAAAGAATATTATGTTTTAACTACCTATTATTCCGAAAAGTGGGTAATGACAGGCACAATATTTTTTTTTCACTATGCCATATTTTCTTCTGTCCTTAGATTCTGTGAGTTAGACCTACCACGTCGGGAACTGCCTCCTCATGAAGCATACTGCGGAGTGAGGACGGAAGAGTGCCCGGACTGCGGGGAGTACGTCATGATCAAATACAGGCAACTGCATCTAGACTCTAACCATGGATTCATACGGCTTAATGATGGTGAACAATCTTAGTTTTAAAAAAACTTTGCTTCTATCATTAAAAAAAACTTGAGAGGTGTCAAGGGACCCCCGGATGGAACGAAGTTCCTTTCGATTAATTAGTGAAGGAAATGTAATTTTTTTTTGAGTTTATAATATTTTTTTTTTATTATTGACAAATATAATGTAATATAAACTTAATCAGTAGGCTCAATTTTAGTAACAAAAACCTTTATACACCCAACAAAAATAATCGTCGCGACACCACACTGTTCAATGCGAAATAGAAAGACGAAACGAAATTTTTTTCAGCTTTCTATGAGAGATAGAGAGAGAGAGACAGAAAAACACGCGCACGCCGTACGGCTTACAACTATAGCAAAAAGTGTCGTTACAATTTTGGTCTTAATATTTTCCGTCTAGTCCCCTTTCGCAACGCGCGATAAGGAACTTCGTTCCAAAACTTCGTTCCAATAATTGTTTGGATTAGATAGCACATTTATCCGGGAATACTATCCAAAAAACAGATTGGAATAATTCCTTCATTTGCAGTCTTGACACTTGTACTTGTATACGGGCTGTTTTCCGCAATTAGACCCTTTATCTTCTTATTTTGGGTCTTTATTGCGTGAGGATGGAGTAGGCTTTCCCAGCACCTACTACCCTCTCAGCCTAGTCGACTATTTCAAGAGGAGAGAACTTGTCAATACTTCTGAAGCCAACCAAGCCGCGGGTTTCATCACGATGTTTTCCTTCACCGTAAGAGCAATGTCAATTAGCGCACATAATTTTTTCTTAAGAAAAACTCGTCGGTGCACGACCTTCAGAATGAAAGTCGAGATATCTACCACTAAGCCGGACACAGCCGCAGGGTGACGAAAAGGAAACTAGAATTCCTTACAGTAAAATTCACTATAATAATTTTATCATTAACTAGCTTTTGCCCGCGACTTCGTTCGCGTAGAAGTCGAAAATGGACCAAGGAATCACGTTGTCACATACAAACTTTCCCCCCCTTTTTACCCCCTTAGGTGTGGAATTTCGGAAAATCCTTTCTTATCCGATGCCTACGTCATACAAAGAACACACCATCCAAGTTTCAGGTCTGTACGATCAGCGGTTTAGGCTGTGCGTTGATCCGTCAGTCAGTCAGTCAGTAGTTCAGGACAAAGCATTTTATATGTATATATACCATTTTCCCGCATATAAATACTATTTATTTTTCGGTGTAAGTTATAATAACAAAATAGATTGTTTCCAAACTATGTGTCTTTATTGATTTAGCAAATGTCTGCCTGCCCAAGAGGTCTTTACATAAAAATTACAACTCGAACGAGGTCACGAATGAATGGGGTGATCGGTAATATTACGCCGATTTAGCTGACTCGACCCTCGTGAGGTGTCGCTAGTCACTTTACGTGGACATGTATCAACACACGTCGTAGCCGCACACTTAAAAGCATGGAGAAGGGAATTAAATTTGAATTTTTTGAAAATGTCGGATGGAATCTTGGAAACCGAGAGACTTCATAGAGCATAACTTTTTTTTTTTGGAACACCTGTACCTAAATAGATTTAATAACATTATTTTCCAGAGCCAGCGCCACCGAAGCGTGATCCCAGACTGCTACGAGCCAATGTCTCGATGACCTCGAACTCTTCAACAAGCAATGGACGCAGCATCTTCGATGAAGTACAGCGAAATTTCCCGCCAAAAAGAGTCAACAACTACTTCAATGATGTTGATGCGGTGAGTCCAATACATGCCGTGTTTTTTCACTCACAAATTGAACGCAAAATCGATATCTTGGGACCCTAGGGAAACTTAAGGTTGATTCTTAACGGATCCGCTGACGGATCCCCTAGAGGATTCGTTAAGAGTTTTCACTGGCCTCCCTGGACTAGGGTATCCGATAAAAGTTCATTTAAAACTAGGTCAGTGGGTTCCTTATGCTCCCGGGGAACCGATTAGAAATTAGAATCTAGGGAAATTGAAATCCAAAAGCATATTGTCTGGTTGTCTTAAATTATTGCCAAACCTTCAAAGGTTTTAGACAGAACAGACCATGAACAGACTTAGAAGTGCTATTTTGAAATCCATTCCTATCGATTCAGACTATAGAGATAAACAAATAATGCCTTGATGCCAAACCTCTAAAGCTTCAGGGAACGGGATATTCAAAGAAGCTTAATAACCATTAATATTATTATTATGAGCAATGTCCCACAGCAGGGCTATTTACTCCCCCATTCCAGTGATCGCGATCTTGTGCGACGGATTGCCAATCTGCTATTTGTCCAAACCATCTCGCCACCTATGGTCTATGGTTTTCCAAAAGGTGTGAATACGGCAACTTCTATCCATGCTTTTCATGCCGCTGTAGAGCCTGGGACATGTATTAGATGGAGTAGACTTTAACCCCTAATTGACTCGTATTACCCCACCATCAGGCATCAACGACAGGTCGAGCATCAAGCTCAAGTCAGTCATCATCATCATCGTCATCATCAAGTAAGCCCCAAAGCAACGGCACCAAGAAACGTGGCAACGATCAGCCCCAGCTCAACACTGACACTTCACACACTAAGAACATCAATAAGGACTTGTAAGATATTCCTTATTATGAAGTTAGGTACCTGGGGGTAATAAATGAAACAGGCTGCTGCCCCTTATTTAAAAACTAAATATTTCGAAAAATTGGGGTAATTAGATAATTTAGCTTTATTGTCAATCTGAAAAACATATTTACGATTACTAAGTTACTAATTATCAAGCTTTGAAAAACTATTTAGCGGCCCTAATTACCTGCAGGTACCTTATACCATTTTAAAATTGGTGGGGGCCATGAAGGAAGTGGGTCCCATAGAAATACACCTTCGTACCTCTCGTGGAGAGGGGGGGGGGCATTTGCAAAGACCAAATTAGACTGATGCAACGATATAGTTTTTGTAACAGTTGTTGCAAATCCAACCTTATACAAGATTGATGTTATCATGAGGACAGATCCCGAATAGGGAATATGTCAGAGGAGTGATGTTGCTAATCTAACCTCATTGTAAGGTACAAACTGTGAGGTTCCAGTTCTGGGTGGTCCTGTGGAGTGATCTGTTAGCAAATATGTGTTCGACGGAGTGAATCCAACCAGCAACCTCCTGTATAACCTTGCAGGGCAGTATATAGAGAAGCAGTGTCTAGTGGAGCAGTGTCTAGTGGAGCAGTGTCTAGAGGAGCAGTGTCTAGAGGAGCAGTAAAGAAGCGTCTCGCGCCAGCTGCACCCAAGGATCCTAAACGTGACCTCCAATACTACTCAGCCTTGAGGAGACGGCAGCACGAGGAGCAGGAGAGACATGAGAAGAACTTGTACAATGCTGCACATGGTAACTATAGTGTTTCCAATCGTTTATTTAACTTTTGACAGATCACGCACATAAAGTTTAGTAATAATTTTTGATACAATGTACTACAGGAAAAACAGTAATTCATGGACGGGCTCCGCCCACTTAAGAGATGTGTCATTCGTAATTAATGACCACAGACTAAAAACGGTTTTGAAATAAATCGATTTTCGATTATATTTTATATCAAATCACGTAAAAACCTTTATTATTTTGCATTAAAATGCCCTAAATGTCTCTGTTTTAATGCATAATTAATTTGCGTAATGAAAACAGGTCCATCGTACTTCGTACCTAGTAATGGGATCGAATATATTCGTTGCAAATTATTGAATGTAAAGTAATCGTTTGGACTTACTGTAGTTGGTTCAAATAAAAAGCATGTGGATGAACTGCGGTACCTACTTGTAAGGAACAACTACAAAATAATGAGTAAGTCAAATCGATTAAAACTTCTTCATGAATAAAATCGATCGATGAAAGAAATCGAATCGGTAACTGGTCTGGGTATCACTATTTGAGTAAGTATTAGAGCTGTCAAAAGTTAAATAAACTATTGGAAAGGGTATATATCACAATACTTCTTCTTCTGCTTTTGTCCCAGTTTATTTAGGTACGGTACGTCTTCTTCTTCCATTCCTCTCTATTAGCCATCATTTCACATAGTTTCATCAATTTTAATCATTCATCAATCTTTTCTTAGGTTCGTCCTCTTCCTCACCATCCCTCTACATTCATACTCATCACTCTTCTAATCACATGCGTCTCTTCTCTTCTCATCTATCTATCTATCTATATATATAAAAATGAATTGCTGTTCGTTAGTCTCACTAAAACTCGAGAACGGCTGAACGGATTTATCTTATCTTAGTCTTGAAATGTTCGTGGAGGTCTAGGGAAGGTTTAAAAGGCGAGAAAAAATCGAATAATTTCCGGGAAAACCCTAAAAACAGCCTTTTTATATTTCCCATACAAACGTTTTCTAGAGTCAATTCCTACGGGTTCGGGACTTACGCGGGTGAAACCGCGGGGCGCAGCTAGTATATATATAAAAGAAAGTCGTGTTAGTTACACCACTTATAACTCAAGAACGGCAGAACAGATTTGGGTGAAAATTGGTAGGGAGGTAGCTTAGAGCCAGGAGACGGACATAAGATACTTTTTATCCCAATATGCCCACGGGATCGGGACTTACGCGGGTGAAACCGCGGGGCGCAGCTAGTTAAATATAAATAAGGGAAAAGAAATAGATGTTCGATTCTCAGACTTCATGAATATACAAAATTTCATACAAACTGGTTCAGTCGTTTGGGTGGAGTTTGGCAACTGACACCGCGACACGAGAATTTTAAGATATACATAATTAAATATTTAGTTTATTTAAAAAAAATATTGTTTAATATGTATTTTGTTTTACTATATTATTTGGGTGTATTTTAATTTTTGCTATTTTAATTCTATAATAAATATTTATTATGAATACTAAAAAAAAAAAGAAAATTATATATATATGTTTATTTTTTATTATAGTCTGTGCCCTTAACTTGTCCTTAATTATGATGTTCTGTACCCTGACAGCATCGTGAACTAAAAATAAATCAAAATCTGAATTAAAGACCGATTTTAACAAAATTCATAATCAATTAAATTAAATGGGGACCATTGTTGCATCATCCCTTTTCCAATATTATCGGGTCCACTAAACTAGGGGATCCGATAAGCCTTATCGGATATAGCCTATTTTTTTTTGGTTGACTCTCAACGTATCCCTTATTGGATAAGAGATACCTACGTTGCGAGGCAACTAAAACAATTAGTAAATCGAATTGAAAAGGTTGATTTCAAAAGTTTTTTTTTCCGTTCAGGTCTACCTCCAGTCCTAAATCCAGCTGCAAAGCTAGAGAAGCTCCGTAAACTGGACGCGTTGCAGAACCCTGAGGTAGCTGAACAGTATAGGAGAGATAATAGAAGGAAAATTGATAGCAATAAGCTGAACGATGCTGAGAGGAGTCGCGTGAGGATGGACCTACAGGTTGGTGGGGTTTCAACTGGGATTCCGCACTGGGGCTACGACGAATACAAAGTAAAAATATTGTTTTTTTTTCGTGATAGGGTTCTGTACCCAAAGGGTAAAAACAAGACCCTAAGCGACTTCTTGTAGCGATGCTGTAAGCAAGTTTAGTAGAAAACTTCTTCGAGCAGATAATTAAAAGAAGATAAATATACGAGCTAATCGGTTGTAAGGCTGGTGGCCATATTTATTTTATGTAAGAAGAAAAAAGTAACAAAAAACGAGTGTTGCTTTTATATCTAAACAAACAGTTACAACAAAACGGGTGTTGCTATTATATCTAAACAAAAAAGTTACAACAAAACGGGTGTTGCTATTATATCTAAACAAAAAAGTTACAAAAAAACGAGTGTTGCTATTATTTCTAAACAAAAAAGTTACAACAAAACGGGTGTTGCTAGTTTATAAGAAACGATATAAAGCGAGTCGTCTACAGATGCTTTCGGGTGTTCGCATCGACTCAGTCGCTATTCAGTAACGGCACAAAAATGCCGGTGATCATAACAGTTGCAAAATGGACTCCGTTGAGGCATGTAGCGATGCTGCATCGCTTCTGTAGCGCGTTGCAAGTGCGACTAACACGCGTTGTTAGCGATGCTTGCTACAAAAAATCGCCGTGGACGAGGGCGTTTACCGAAGAGAGAGTGATCATAGAAGGGTTCTTTTTTACATTTTGAGGTACGGAGCCCTAAAATTTAGATTTTTTTCGAGAAAAAGGGTTTTTTTAAAGGGTAAAAACGAGACCTTATTACTAAGACTCCACTGTCTGCCTGTCTGTCACCAGGCTGTATCGCATAAACCGTGATAGACAGTTGGAATTTTCACAGATGATGTATTTCTGTTACCGCTATAACAACAAATATTAAGGGTGTAGATCGTGAAAATCACCGAAAAGAGTGTTACGATTTTTCATATTTAACCTATTTACATATGATTGATATCAATGATAATTTGTATATATTACAATCAAAGACCAATAAGTATGTTCATGCTTAAATTAAACTCTTAAACCTAATAGTTGTTTTATAATAAACGTCAACAAACGCACAAAATTGAGTAAAAATGCAAAAACATGACTTCGTATTTTTCAGATTTAACCCCATAAATCAACACAAATTGATAAAAAGAAACACTTTTTGAACACTGAAGAAACCAATAAGTATAGCTGTATACTTTTTTTTATACCTTTACAAACAAAGACTTCCTCTTTTAAAGCCCTAAAATCTAGATATATTTTAAGGTAAATTTTTCATACACAAATGTATGGGATAAAACGTTCGTTTCATTCGTGCAATCTCGGTGGTCAACAGCGGCAGTTCCTTTCTGTAAGTGAACGCGACACCACGCTTGTCGGCTGCAGACAGCAGAATTACGTATTGTGTATTTGTGTTTTTTGTAAAAAACTGTAAGTATAACATTTTTATAATTAATTTATTTTCAGTTAGTAGAAAGTATCGATATAATGAATGTCTGAAAGAAAACCATGATGGAACTAGATATAAATCGTAAAAAATACAATATCTACACTAATAGGTATTATAAAGAGGAAAGATTTGGATTTTTGTATGTAACGAATAAACTCAAAAAGTACTGGACCGATTTTAATAATTCTTTTATCATTCGAAAGCTACATTATCACTGAGTAACATAGGCTATTTTTTTCGCAGGACTGATTGAATTTGAGTGTCATGCCAGGGAAAAGAAAGTTTTGTACGCATTATAAAAATATGAAAGCCAAAAGATCTCGGAATAAAATGTAAGGTCCTCCCTACTTATTTATTATCGCATTTGAACAGGGTACATTACAAAGCTAATAGAATATGTCATATGATTTAGATCGCCCGATTCAGACATATACCTACAATAACATGTAGGTATATGTCAAATTGTGGAAGTAGGTAGGCGACAGCGCAACTTTGTCGACATACCCGCCAAACAGACGCGAGGCGCCTAGCGTCTGGCTTAGGGTTGTACAAAATAAATAAAAAGTGGATAATATTGATGAATAATATTTCCAGTATTGAAAATAAAGAAAACCTTGGGGCCGAGACTCTGAGCAACAATGCTACGCGCTGTATAGAGGTAAGTTGTTATACGTAATTCTTGTAGACTTGTTACATAAATAAATAAACTACTTAGTTAGTGATGGGCGAAGACAAAATCTCAATACCTACCTATAGATTTTTTCTTGCAATATTTATTATTTTCATCGAGAGACAAACACCTTAGTACCGAAATACTTCTCAATTACTTTCTCAAAAGAAAATTTACGTTCAAATAGGTGACGTCATAAAAAAACAATACCTAATGCGTAAAGAAACTATAATTTCTATTCATCAGGAACCTAATATTGTATTAATTCTTTTGCATTTTTTTAAATTTTTAATTATTTTTTATAAAAAAAATCAAGCCATTATCTTTCTTTACAGGAACTAGTTATTGAAAACGACCAAGAGGGAAAGGTGGATGAAATGGAAGTTGGGCGTAGAGTTGTAGACGTTTCTTTTTTTTTTAAAGCTCTTCAGGCCATAGGGGACCACGGTCCAATGGATTGTAAGTTAAGTTACCTCAGTATAATAGGTGAAGTAAAAGTTGGTCTGGACTCAAAACTCATCATGAAATGTAGTATGTGTAGTATGAAATTTACTGTGTGTTTGATTGAAAAGAAAGAAGATAGAATGGAAGTGAATCATCAAATTGTATCTGGTATCATATCATCTGGTGGGAGCTACTATCAGTTAAAAACATTAACTGCCGCAGTAGCCCTACCAATCATGTCACCTTCATTATACAATGAAATTAATAATACGGTTTGCGATTGGTGGGAAAAGACAGCAGCACATTCCATGGCAGAAGCTGTCAAGGAAGAAGCGGAGTACGCAGTGTCTATAGGTAGTGTTGATAAAAATGGTACACCATTAATATCTGTTGCTGTTGACGGTTGTTGGAGCAAGAGATCTTATGGTAAGAATTTTTCCGCCTTGTCCGGCGCAGCTGCGATAATTGGCATTAAAACTAATAAAGTATTGTTTTTTGGAGTTAAAAATAAATACTGCGTAGTTTGTGCACGAGCCGCAAAGAACGACAGTCAGCCCTCGGAACACCGTTGTTTCAAGAATTATTCGGGATCATCTACCGGTATGGAATCGATAATAATAGTTGAGGGGTTTAAACGTTCCATTGTTGATCACGGTGTAATTTATAATAAATTTGTAGCAGACGGCGATTCCAGTACTTATAAAAAAATATTAGATTCGCGACCGTACGGTAATTTAACAGTAGAGAAAATTGAATGCAAAAATCATCTTTTACGAAACTACTGCAATAGCTTGGAGAAACTGTCGAAAGACACTAAGTATCCTTGCGAATTGCGGAAATTCCTAAAAGAAAGGTATTTGCGTTTAAGAACGGGTGTAAAATGCGCTATTAAATATTGGGGCGATCAAAATCAGTCACTCGAAGAAAAAATAAAAAATCTTAGTGAAGATATCCTAAATGGTCCACAACACGTATTTGGTAATCACCAATATTGCAAGGAGTATTTCTGTAGACCTGATACTCGTCGAATAGAACCTGTTGGGTTGCTTCCAGCAATTGTTGGATGCGGATTAATGGACGCGGTACACATTTTAAGTAAAAGACTGTCATATCATTCTAGAAGTTTAATTCATAATTGTACAAGTAATATAGTTGAAAGTTTTAACGCAGTGATTGCCAAATTAGTAGGGGGTAAGCGTGTAAATTATTCTTCCCGTGGTTCTTATGCGGGCCGATGCGCAGCTGCTGTTGTGTCTTTTAATACAGGATCGATTCATAGTAAAACTCATGAAGTAATATTTAAATCTAGTCCTAATCCTTTGATCGCGAAAGTGGAAAATTGTAATCGTAAAATCCGTTTAATTGCTAAACCTAAATTAAGATTGAAAAAGAGCCACAGCGCTGTATCGAAAGACGCTCACTATGGACCAAACTGCGAAAAACCTGATCTGAGTCCAGAATTATATGAGAAAGCCAAGTCATCTTTTTTAGCCGATTTAAAGTTGTCTTGTGCTGAAAGAGAGGAGCTTGAAAGGTCGACCCATTTGCAAAGAAGTAGTTCTGAGTGGATGAGTACAAGGAGAAAATTACTAACCTCATCATCGTTCGGGGAAGTTTGTAAAAAACGAGAGAGCACAAGTTGTGCTGTTCTTGTTCGTAAAATCGTTTATGGTAGTAATATCTCCAGTTTGCCTGCTGTACGGTACGGTATCGAAAACGAAGAAACCGCAATTAAACAGTTAGAAATTCAAGAGAATATTAGTATACAAGGTTGCGGTTTGTTCGTCGACGATCAATATGAATTTCTTGGTACTACACCAGATGGCATTTATGCAAACGGTTTAATTGAAATTAAGTGCCCACATTCTTTAGCTGGCATGACTCTTGATGAAGCAATGGCCAAACATACCTTTTGGGTTAAGGACAAGGCTTCCAAGGGTTATGTCATAAATAAAAATCATAACTGGTATTTCCAAATTCAGGGACAGGTACATATTACTAAAAGAAACGTTTGCATGCTTGGCATCTGGTTTGGTGCTACTGTACCTATGAAAGTTTATATTATAGAAAAGGACGACAAATTTTGGGAGGAGAAAATGGAGATGAAATTAGTTAGGTTTTATTACGATTGCCTACTTCCAGAATTAGTTGATCCTCGGCAGTCACGAAGCATGCCCATTCGTGACGCGCCCAGTATCATAGAGGCTATGAAAGAGAGGAAAGAAAGAGCTTTACGTGTTATGAAAGAGAAGAACGCCTAATGATTTTGAAAGATACAGGTAACTTAACTACCCAGCCAGTCGATTCACGTAAACACGCCAGTCCAAAAGTCGTTTTAACTTAGGAACTTAGAAATCGCCTTTTGGTTTTCTGTTTTAAACGCACTTACTTATCTAGTCTTGGATTGTCATAAATCTTCCAATAGCTCAATTACTATACAATTTCTGAGTTACCTGGTGTAAAGAATCATAAAAATTGGTTAAAAAATACAGCGAATTGAGGATTCTCCTTTTTTTAAGTCGGTTAAAAGGGCTAAATTTGCAAAAAACGAAGTGACGTCACTGCGCTACGGTTTTTATTACTTACGTGAATCGGGCAGCTGGTAACGTTTTCATTCTGATAGGTTTTGTGATAGCCATTGATTTTATCATCAAATTAGCAGAAATCAGAACTTGATCCGTAATCGAATGAAAAACCATTAGAATTTTGAACTCATATTTCGTTATTGTTTAATTACATACTTTTAATTAGTATATTAATAATTTACAAACTTCTGTTAAAATTAGTAAATAAATGAATTATTTACTAATTTTTGTACAACCCTAGCACGCTTTTGAGATAGCGAGTAATGGCGACTCATATTTGTTATTGTGTAGTAAATAAATCATTTTTATACTTGTGTTTCATTTATTGACATTTTTTTTTAAACCCTAGGATTTTTTTTTAGATATCGACGAGGTGATCGTAAACAAAAAGTAAGTATTTGAGTTTACGCAATAGGCACATTTCCTTGCGTAGAGATAAACACACTTCCTACTGAATTTGCAATTATTTTATTGAATGAATATTTTACGAATTAGAATAAATTTTGGTAGTGAAATTACAAATAAATAAATAGTTGGAATCAGTCAGATGTCAAATGATAGAAAAACATAAAAATTGTGTCTCAACAATCTATTAAAAAGAATCAACAGCTAGTTTCCAAAAATTCAACGTTATTGTTATGCTGTAAATATTCAAGTTCAATAACAATTTCTCAACGTGGAACGTTTGTTGCAAAACATTTTGAAAATCGCGCTCTCTAGGTCATTCATCCGCCCCGTCGGATGTTACATTAAACTTTGGCGCTGCGGTCGCTCGAAATCGAGATCTCAGGCCAACAATCTACACCCTTAAAATCAGAATATAATAAAATATAAATATAAATAAATATTGCAGGACATTCCACACAGCGCCATCTAGCCCCAAGCTAAGTAACTAGACTTGTGTTATGGGTGCTAGACAACGGATATACTACTTATATACTTTTCTTTTGTAAATATATACTTATAATACATAGAAACAACCAGACCACAGACAAATGTCTAAGCATAAATACGACAAGTATTTATGCTTAGATATCTATCTGAGGCGGGAATCGAACCCGCAACCCTGTGTTTGGCAGTCCGGCATGGTGACCATTGTGCCAACTGGGTCGTCAAATGTAAGTAATGGTACGGAACCCTTCGTGAGCGAGTCCGACTCGCACTTGTTGTTCGCGTCTGGCGGCCATCGTCTGTGACGTAGTGGGCAGTCACCTGCCTGCAACGTACAAGGTTGCGGGTTCAATCCCAACATCGAACAGTGTCTATTGTTTTTAGGGTTCCGTACCTCAAAAGGTAAAAACGGAAACCCTTATAGGATCACTTTGTTGTCCGTCTGTCTGTCTGTCTGTCTGTCTGTCTGTCTGTCTGTCTGTCTGTCTGTCTGTCTGTCAAGACCTTTTTTCTCAGGAACGCGTGGAGGTATCAAGCTGAAATTCATATCAAATACTCAAGTCTATGGTCTCTTGGAGCTGTGAAAAAATCAAACTTCTAAGTCAACGCGATCAAAAGATACTCCCGTTTATGCCGCAAATTTTCGACACTCGCAAGGGAATCAAAACCTACAGGGTACTTCCCGTGAACTCAGAATCTTGAAATTTGGTATGAAGCAACGTCTTATAGCAGAGATATAGGAAAAATTGCGAAAAGTATACATTTTTAGTTATATCATATAATAAAAATATTTTTAATAATTTTAAACTTACTACCCCTTTCCTCATGAACGCGTAGTGGTATTATATTGAAATTCATATCAAATACTCAAATCTATACTACCTTTAAGCTGTAACAAAATCAAACTTCTATGTCAACGCAATCAAAAGAAACAGGAATTAAAACCGCATATTTTGAAACTCGCCACTACTCGCAAGGGAATCAAAACCTACAGGGTACTTCCCGTGAACTCAGAATCTTGAAATTTGGTACGAAGCAACGTCTTATAACACAGATAAAGGAAAAATTGCGAAAAGCATAAATTTTTAGTTACATCATATAATAAAAATATTTTTAATAATTTTAAACTTATTACCCCTTTACTCATGAACGCGTAGTGGTATTATATTGAAATTCTTAACAAATACTCAAGTCTATAATATCTTTAAGCTGTAACAAAATCAAACTTCTACGTCAACGCAATCAAAAGATACAGCAATTAAAGCCGCATATTTTGAAACTCGCAACTACTCGCAAGGGAATCAAAACCTAAAGGATACTTCCAGACGACCTGGAATCTTGAAATTTGGCATGAAGCAACGTTATAAAGTACACATATAGGAAAAATTCCGAAAATCTTAAATTTTTAGTTACATCACATAGTATATTTTTTTTAATAATCATAAACTTACTAGCTGACCCAGCAAACGTTGTTCAGCGATTAAAAAAAAAACAGATGTTGGCCGATTCTCAGACCTACCCGATATGCACACAAAATTTCATGCAAATCGGTTCAGCCGTTTCGGAGGAGTTTGGAAACAAACACCGCAACACGAGAATTTTATATATTAGACTTGCTGACCCAGCAAACGTTGTTATGCGATTAACAAAAAAAAATAAAAAAATAGATTTTGGCCGATTCTCAGACCTACCCGATATGCACACAAAATTTCATGCAAATTGGTTCAGCCATTTCGGAGGAGTTTGGAAACAAACACCGCGACACGAGAATTTTGCTTCCCATTCCCTCTCGCTCCACACCATGGTCTGAACCAGGGGCCCGGCCCTACGAGAGGTTTAATCTTTTTATTTTTAACTTTTAAAAAGTTATAGTATTGTATAACTTCGAAGCATTTTTTATTTATTTTGTAAATATGAGTACCACGTGTAATATAATGTAACTGTTTTTGTTTAGTTTGTCATGCTCACTCAAATGTCTCGCTGATGGTGGCACGTGTGTTGGGTCATTCGGTTCCCTTCAATATGGTTGAGCTGAGTAGTGCTGATCCACGCGTCATGTTCGTGAACGGGCGCCATCAGTTGAGACTGGTCATCTCTCAACTGCCACTAGCTTATTTTAATTTTATTGTTAATGTAATTTTTAATTAGCATTGTTCTCATATATTAGAAGTAATAAGACATGTAACCAGAATTTCTGTAATACATAATCATGGTTTAAAAGAGTGTCCATGGAGTTTCTTGCACGTTCTTCTCCATCGAGATCTACTCCTTGGAATGTGCAACTAGCTTCCTTTTTCTGACTGACCGACTTATTGACAATTCAAAAGTGCCTGTAAATGGTTTATCTATCTATATATATATATATATATCTTATATATAAAAATCAATTGCTGTTCGTTAGTCTCGCTAAAACTCGAGAACGGCTGAACGGATTTATCTTATATTAGTCTTGAAATGTTCGTGGAGGTCTAGGGAAGGTTTAAAAGGTGAGAAAAAATCGTTCCCACGGGATCGGGACTTACGCGGGTGAAACCGCGGGGCGCAGCTAGTTTGAAATAAATGCTTTGAGTTTGAGTTGAGTTTGAGCTGGAGGAGCATAAAATGTAAGACAAAGGTCTCTCAGTAATCCTTTATTTTGTATTAACATATAGGTATTTATTAATATTTTTTTTTATTATTTTTTCTTTTTTTTTAATATAAATGAAATACCTAACACTAGCCTTGTAAAAATTATTTTATCAAAGTTATTTATTTATAAAGTTTTTTAGTCACTATTTAGAAATCTAGTTCAAAAATACTAATAATTAAGTATTAAATTTGAACCAGAAAAAAAAAAAAAATACGATTTAAAAAAAAAAAAAAAAACCATGTTTATAAAAATAAAAGGGAGAGCATCTCTTCCAAATATAAAATAAAAGAAAACTAATTAGTGGACCCAAGTGGCTGTGACTGTGGAGCAGGACCAGCATTAAGCCAAGCTTTTTTATCAAGGATATAATCCTCTAATTTATAATATGCTTGTCTACATAGTGTGCGTTTTATGCATGTTTTAAATTTTGTCTCGTTCAGTTGTAGAATCCGCAGTGGTATTTTATTATAAAATTTTACACAATTCCCCATAAAAGAATTTCGTACCTTAGCCAATCTAAACCGAGATTGATCCAAATTGTGCCTATTTCTAGTATTAAAATTATGTCTATCACTTCTCTTCTTAAAGAGATGAAGATTTTTCCGAACATACATAATGTTTTCATATATGTATTGACAAGGTACCGTCAGCTTTCTACATTGTTATGTTATGGATTTCATTTAGCAATAAAAATACCATAACTTTTACTTATATACCTACAGGTTTGTACGGAACCCTCGGTGCGCGAGTCTGACTCGCACTTGGCCGGTTTTTTTTTGTAAACTAATGTTTGTTGCAAAGTGTTTACAAATAAAAAAGTATACTTAAATACATAAGTGTTCTGTCAGTTCTGGCGCTGGGTGAAGCGCCCTTCAGTATTTATTATCTATACATATAAAATGCTTTGCCCTGACAGACGGATCAACGCACAGCCTAAACCGCTGATCGTAGAGACCTAAAACTTGGAGGGTGTGTTCTTTGTATGACGTAGGCATCCGATAAGAAAGGATTTTCCGAAATTTTACTCCTAAAGGGGTGAAAAAGGGGGGCAAAGTTTGTATTGGACAACGTAATTTCTTGCTCCATTTTCGACTTCTACGCGGACAAAGTTGCGGGCAAAAGTTAATATGGATGTATGTTTTAGAATGCAAAGCCAATGTCCCCTGAAGAGTTCATGGCGCGGTTCTCGCAGTTGCATGTAGCCCCAGCAGCCCCCCCACCAGCCCCAGCAGCCCCCGCCGACCGCTTCCAGGACATCAAGACATCCCTCACTGAACTACGGAGGGGACTTAAGGAGGTACTTCTTTATAAAATGATTTACTTAGAATTTTACAAATGAAAAGTTTGGTGTTGCCAGCTTAAAGATAGATAATGTATATTTATAGGTATCTTTTCCGTACCTCAAAAAGTAAAAAAGGAACCCTTATTAGATAACTTTGTCCGATGTCCGTCGGTCTGTCTGTCTGTATGTCACCATCAATTTTCTCAGGAACGGGTGGATCTAGCAAGTTGAAATTTATACTAGATACTGAGGCCTATAGTCCTTATCTATACTTATATTGTAAAGCTGAAGAGTTTGTTTGTTTGTTTGTTTGAACGCGCTAATCTCAGGAACTACTAGTTCGAATTGAAAAATTCTTTTTGTGTTGGATAGTCCATTTATCGAGGAAGGCTATAGGCTACTTTTTATCCTGATATGCCCACGGGATCGGGAGTTACGCGGGTGAAACTGCGGAGCGCTGCTAGTAATATTATAAAGCTGAAGAGTTTGTTTGTTTGAACGCGCTAATCTCAAGAAGTACTGGTTCGAATTAAAAAATCATTTTTGTGTTGGATAGTCCATTTACCGAGGAAGGCTATAGGCTACTTTTTGTTTTGATATTCCCACGGGATCAGGAGTTAGGCGGGTGAAACCGCGGGGCGCAGTTAGTTAGGTGTATAAAACGTTCTAAGCCACCACGATAAAAAGATAAATTTACATTTTGTCGATAACTTGTAAGTACCAAAATTAACTTTAATTACCAACTTTTTCTATCTTTGTGCTGGCAACACCTACTTACAATTACGTTTCATATAAATAAACTGCAGCATATGTTGTCCAAAACAATAGTTTGTTATTGATTGTTTCACAGGTGACAGCGCCATACAATGCCAACAACAACATGTGAGTTTACACCCCTCCCCCCTCCCCCCCCCGCCCCCCTGTCAGCCCCTGATATGAAAAGAGATAAGATTAGTCATCTTAAGTAACTAATATTATAAATCCGAAATTATTTGTCTGTTTGTTCACTCTTCACGGTCAAATGACTGGACCGATTTGGATAAAAATCTGCATAATGGTAGTTTAGAGGATGGAGTACAACATTGGGTACTTTTGATGCCGCAAATCTCGTGGGATCGGGACTTACGCACGCTTAAGAGGGATCGACAGTCGACTGTTTCCTCCCTGGATAATGACACTAGAGCAAATATTTTTGTAACATAAAACTTATAACTGCCATGACCATGCCTCTATGTTTTGTTTTTTTATTTTTTGTTTTTTTTTAAATATTAATTTCTACGATAATTAGAAAATGAAAAAACCAAGACATAGGGGCATAGTCATGGCAGTTATAGGTTTTATGCAACAAAAATATTTGCTTTAGTGTCATTATCCAGGGAGAAAACAGTCGACTCTACGTTTGTATGAAGAGAGCGTCGGTACCCTTTCCTGTTAAGCTAGTTAATAATATGTTTAGTAGTGATCGACAGGATGACATCGACCATAGTCCCGAGTCAGAAGAGCTAGAAGACCGTCTTCCGTGTGAGTTCTGCGAGATGATGTTCCTGCCTGAAGATCTGGTGCAGCATCAGGTTAGATATTTAGACATTACTTGATACATAAGGATGCGGGTTCGACTCCCGCCGCGTCGAACCTATATGTGTTTATTTTTTGTATCAGTACAAAAATATTAGTTTTTGGAACGAAGTTCCTTATAGCGCGTTGCGAAAGGGGGCTAGACGGAAAAAATTAAGACCAAAAGTTGTAACGACACTTTTTAAATTGAGCCTACTGATTAAATTTATAGTACATTATATTTGTTAATAATAATAAAAAAATATTATTATAACTTAAAAAAAATTACAATTCCTTCACTAATTAATCGAAAGGAACTTCTTTCCATCCGGGTGTCTCTTGAGACCTCTCAAGTTTTTTTTTCCGTTTTTGTATGTACGGTCGAAGTCAGAATTGCAGACCCAGCGTAGAATTCTAAAATTACTATTATTAGAATGTTTTTATTCTAATCATATTTCTAAACTTATATATAAAAAAGATTTTTCGGTATTTTTTGTTTGTTACGGATAGGCTCTGAAATTGCTAGACCGATTTAGATGAAACTTGGTATGAGGATACATTGATTTATTGACAGTGACATAGGCTACTTTTTGTCCCGATATTCCCTCGGGATCGGGAGTTACGCGGGTGATATCTTCTTAATTAGTTGAAAGTCTTTAAACTTGAACACGAGCAAGACTTAAGAATCTTGCTTGAGTTGAAAACATTCTTATAATAGCAGTTTTAGAACTCTACGCTGGGTCTGCAATTCTGACTCCAAACGTACCCATAATAAGTATTTTTTTCCAAAAACATGTATAAATAAATAAATAAGTATTCTATTCATTGTCTAGCTACTATAACACAAGCCTAATTGCGAATTAAAGAATTCTACGCTGGGTCTGCAATTCTGACTTCGACCGTACATACAAAAACGGAAAAAAAAACTTGAGAGGTCTCAAGGGACACCCGGATGGAAAGAAGTTCCTTTCGATTAATTAGTGAAGGAATTGTAATTTTTCTTAATTTTTTTTAAGTTATAATAATATTTTTTTATTATTTACTACATATAATATTGGTCTATACGACCAAACACAGGGTTGCGGGTTCGATTCCCGCGTCAGACATGTATTTATGCTTGGATATTTGTCTGTGGTCTAATTGTTTCTATTATAAGTATATATTTACAAAAAAAAAGAAATATACAACACCGTGCTGCTAAAATTGTCTTCAGGCCCTTGAAAATATCACCAGATATATTTTCGTTCCAGACGGGTTGCCGACCGGACCTTGCGCAGTACGTGCCCCCTGCCCCCCGGACGGCGTCCCCCCCGCCCCCGATCCCCCCGAGGGCGCCCCGCCCCCGGGCGCCCCGAGCGCCCTCGCCCAGCGAGCACCCCGTCATACCGTGCGAGTTCTGCGCACAAACTCTACCCGTATACCTCATTGCTGAACATCAAGTAAGTTTACATTTAGTATCAAAGTAAAAAAAAAATATTCAATAGGAATCATACATGCATCACTTTGAAGCGTCTTAAAAACTAAGTTATGTGTGCCTTCGAAACGCGCCCACCAATGAGAAGAAGGCACAAGAAACTCATAAGTAAATAAATATTGCAGGACATTCCACACATCGCCACCTAGCACCCAGCTAAGTAACTAGACTTGTGTTATGGGTACTAGACAACGGATATACTATTTATATACTTTTACTAGCTTTTGCCCGCGACTTCGTCCGCGTAGAAGTCGAAAATGGACCAAGGAATCACGTCCCATACAAACTTTCCCCCCCTTTTACGCCCCCTTAGGTGTGGAATTTCTGAAAATCCTTTCTTACCCGATGCCTACGTCATACAAAGAACACACCCTCCAAGTTTTAGGTCTCTACGATCAGCGGTACGCGGGTGAAACCGCGGGGCGCAGCTAGTTACAAATATTTGATGGTCTGTAAATCCAGTCCCCTGATTCACAAACCGTCGGAAGGCAACCGAAACGAAAAAAAAGTTGCTGCTCTTTCACTCCCGCGACTTTTGACGTGTTGTCATCCTTGTCTTTTCAGTTTATTTATTTATTTAAGTTTAGTTATTTATTTTCGGGCTAGATGGCGATGTGTGGAATGTCCTGTATTATTAATTTATTTTATTTTAAATCATCATTTTTTGAATTGATCCGATGAAAAATGATTACTGTTTTATTGTGTGTTTCAGGAACAATGCGCTCGAGAGGTTGACTTAATTGGAGACTGACTGGTGTGAAGTAGGTACAGATAAAAAGATATCACAATCCATCTATCTATCTATACATATAAAATGCTTTGTCCTGAGTCAGCCTAAACCGCTGATCGTAGAGTTCTAAAACTTGGAGGGTTTTTTTACTTGGAGGGTAAATTTTGTATGGGACAACGTGATTCCGCGGACGAAGTAGCGGGCAAAAGCTAGTATTTCTATGTAAAATGGCGCTCTATGTGCTATCTTCCTTTTGAATATTATTTGCCACAATTTTAACTAACTTTTAAAAAGAGGCCATAGTCCCAAAATGGTTGTAAATAATTGTAGAAAATTAATTTAAAAGTTTTATTTTTTATTTTTATAGAAATATAAAATATGTTTAAGAAAACCTTTGTCATTTTACGATTATTATTAACCCTATGTACTTTTATATCATAAAATCTGTAATTTCCGAAAATCTTATTAAGTAGGTGTTTTAAAAGTCCTTCTGTACTCATTCAATGACAATAAACCGTATAAATCAAACATATTTCGGGTCATTCCTATCTGTCCCCGATTTTGAATCCGGGGACAGGCAGGAATAAAGTACTCCTACCGTGTTCCTGCCTGTTCCCGAATTTAAGAGGTCTCCTATTAAAATGATTAGTTTTAGATTTTTGAAATTATGCTTGCATTTGTAACACAAAAATCACATGTTGCAGCTTCGTAACCCAAAAGTAAAACAGGTCGAAGCTGCGAGAGTGAAAGTTTAAGAATTTTAAAAATTTATATGCGCTCATCACTGTAACACTAAAGTTACAGGTTGAAACTGCCCGCAATAAAAATATCAGACGGACGAACGGACAGACAGACGGACGTATAATTTATTTTACCATTTTGTCGGCGTGAAAACTAGCAAGCTATGATAGCGTTTACCGCTAAAAGCGGTCTGTCCAACCTTAGAACGATTCGGGGCCAGGCAGGATTTTTGATTCCTGTTTGTTTGGTGACAGTATTCGGCTAGCATGATACAATAGGCCGCTCAAGGCTGTCTTTTCCAGAAAATTTAGAACAATTCGGGGACAGTCAGGATTTTCGATTCCTGTTTGTCCCCGTTTGGGGACAGTATTCGGGGACAAGCAGGAATAACCCAATATTTCGCTCATACTTACTACCCACGTAATCTTATAAATAATTTTATAACTTACTATGTATTTATCTAATAATAAGTGCCATAAATTGTAGTGACTTTGTATGTTGCCTTGTAAACTATCTTGATTGTCTGTGTGCATGTATCTAGCCTTGAAAAACCGATTGTATCATTATATGAGAAAGAGTTTTTTAAACCGCCATTTAAAATTGGGTATTTTATTCGTACTTTTTTTGAGGTGGTTTAGTATTCTTTAAAATTTCCAGAAAGAAAATTATTAGCGTCACGTGACCAAATTAAATGAAAATGAACGTTAAATATTTGAAAATTTCTAAAACCCCTATATAATATTTTATCGTTTTAAACGACACGAGAGGTGTTAAAAATATCTCCCGGAAAAGATTTTTGGAACGAAGTTCCTTATCGCGCGTTGCGAAAGGAGGCTAGACGGAAAAAATTAAGACCAAAAGTTGTAACGACACTTTTTGAAAGTTGTAAGCCGTGCGGCGTGTACGTGTTTCTTAGTCTGTCTCTTTTTCTCATTTTTTTTTTCAAATGAATTCGCTGAGCTCTCGCGCTCCATATCCATTCAAAATAATTATCACAAGTGGGTAACACCGTGGGTAGTTAGCAAATCACCCCCTTATGTATATTGCCTTAAATTATTCTAGCTGCGCCCCGCAGTTTCACCCGCGTAACTCCCGATCCCGTGTGAATATTGGGATAAAAAGTAGCCTATATGTTAAACCATCTACATACCGAATTTCATTGCAATCGGTTAAGTAGTTTTAGCGTGAAGGTGTTACAAACATACATACTTTAAGATTTATAATATTAGTAGGAAGTAGGATAAATTGCATATCTACCCCAAAATATATTTAAAAAATTATATGTGCTTAAGTACCCAACATGTGATATTCGGCCAAAGGAGAATACCCAATAATGGGTCATCTTATTACGTGGTGTTTAAATTTTATTCTATTTGAAAATCTCATTATATTTTATGTATTGTGTGTTAAAAACATAGTTTTAATTCTAGATTTCGAAGTAAATAAATTAAGCATTTATTTGGTTGCTGGTACATCCGCCATTGCTCTGTCTCGCATTCAAATTGCAATTTTTTTTTTAATTTTTAGTGCTTTTTTTTAATCTACTTAAATAAAGTGGAGATTCTTTTGCGACATATATGTGACACAGTAAAAACCTTGTGAAACCAATTGCAACGTGAGTTCTATGCTCTTCATATTTAATTGTTATTTTAGTTAAAAAAAGAAAACAGTAAAAAAAATCTCTTAAACTAGGGTAAACAATTGGAAATCATTTACGAAATTAAAAAAGCAATTGGTTGTCTATAAAATGAAGCTAGTAAACTTCGACATATCCAGCCAGTGGCCTAAATCTCATAAGTAAATGGGCATGCTTCTTTAGCTTTCAAGTACCTACCTACTTATCCCAGTCAGGAACCTAAAACTCCTAAGAAAATGGGCATGCTTCTTTATCTTTTTAAGTTAACCTATTTTTATTTAGTTTCGCGAATAGATTTTTTCACTACTAAAGTTTTTTAAAAAGGGATTATTTAAAAACAAATCTTGATAAATAATCCTTTAAAAAATCAGTAATATTAAAATAAGGTGTAGAATATGATCTGTCTGTTGAGGTTCGAATTATAAAGACGAAGTGTTCATTGTCTTAGCGCCCTCTAGGGGCCATTTTATAACTGATAGTATGTAAGTTATGTAATAATCAAATTATTTTATGTAAAGTTTATTATTTGTCAAATATATGGATGTATATAAATGATTTTGTATTCTTTTATAATCCCTTAACAGCTAGTTTTCGATAAATGAACAAACAAAACACAAGTATGAAAATCAAATCCATTGTACAAGCGTTTTTCGATTAACAACGCACCAGCATTGTTATATGAAACTGGGCGGCGCGACGCTCTGTTTCATACAACGCTAATAACCCTTATTAAAAACTCTTTTATCAAAGTATACCAAAGACAAAGTATTTTTTACAAATTTCGTTCATTTGGCTGTGTAGCCATAAACGCGTTTGCCTTCGGCCCAGATGATAAATGAAAAAAAAAAATAGCGTCGAAGCTAAAAAATCGTCTTGATTTGTTATTTACATTAACTAGGTAAATATAAATTTATTAATTCAAATGAGTTCCAACGGTCAGAGAGTGAAATGGAGATTCATCAGAAACCAAATTGGCAATGAAAAACCTGCTTCCAGCGAAGTCAAAAGAAAAATACATGAAAGTCCCTACCTACTGAAAATTTTATGAGTTGAAAAATCGAGAAAAATGTAAGTATGTTTTATTTCCCTGCATTATTTTGAGAAAAGCACTATACCTATATACCTCGGCGGAAATGGCAATTGCCTGTCTCGTATTAGTGAAGTCCTCGACTAAGGCTCGGCCTTCAAACTCATACTCGACCTACAATTGAATATTTTACGGCCTTTGCCGACAATAACTCGCAACTGTTATATAGTACATTGTTACCCTAGGTGTGAAAGTCACTCATTGAGTCCCGAGACGGAGTTTGGCGCCCGAGCGTAGCGAGGGCGCTAATAGTTCGAGGGACTTAATGAGTCTTTTACCCGAGGTAAACACTGTGCTTTTCATTACGAATAATACATAAAATTCTTCAAAATACCGAGAGTGAATGAGAGACTCCATACTCCATACTACCTATGGCAGTATGCATGAGCCGTGTGAAGCCATAATTGTTATTATTTGGTGTTACATAAAGCAAGGAGGTTAGGTTTTTGAAGTTCCTAATGCGTAATGATACTGATACTGGCTACAAGCACATTGCACAAGCCGCACGAAGCCATAATTTGATATGACAGCTGTCAGTGAAAGCGATTTTCCCTAGGGCTGAAAGTTTTTCTTTTTACACGCTCTTCAAGCATCTTTATACCTACTTTCGGAGTATGAGTAATGAAAAATAATGTTTTGTCGTGTGCTTGTCCAAATAAATGTTTTTCTATTCTATTCAATAATGTACCTACTATTGGGAACCTCCCTCTGTCGGTTCGTAAAAGTGGAACTTTTATTCCACCTATCCCTACTAGTAGCTAAGCGGTAGAGACAGGTGGTAAAAAATCCACTCTCAAAAATCCATAAAAATTGAATTGTAAGTAGGTATTTACCTAGATAATTTTTAATAGGCTAGTTTTTTTTAAATTTGACAATAGACATCTCTTGGCCACTAAAAACTTTGGCCGGCCCTTGGCCATGGACAATTTCATGATAGGTTAGCGCCATCTATCGAGCGATTCCGAACTAGTTTCGAAGAATTCGCTTCGATGTATATTTATTTCGGTGGTTCGTGACGCGGTGGGATTCGAACCTGCGACCCTTGTTTAACCAACATAGTAGACGAAGTGTGTGGGTTTGATTAAGTACTTTGAAATATCAAAATATTATTTTTAATTAAAAAAAATCTAAAAATAACTTAAAATAAGGTACATGTATAAACTGTACAAAACTTATGAAAATACTGTTATATTAGCAGCGCCCCTCGGATTCACCCGAACCCGTGGGAATATTGAAATTAATTAAGTCAACGCACAGCTCAAACCAATGAACGGATTGGGCTATTTGGCACACATATCTCTCCAAACAAACGTAGTCGGCTGTTTCCTCCCTGAATAATGACACTAGCACAAATATGTTTGTGCCATAAAACCTATTACTGCCATGACTATGCCCCTACGTTTTGGTTTTTTCATTTTCTAATCATCATACAAATTAAGATATAAAAAAAAACATTAAAAAACATGGCCATGGCAGTTGTAAGTTTTGTGCAACAAAAATATTTGCTCTAATGTCATTGTCCAGGGAGGAAACAGTCGACTACGTTTGTATGGAGAGAGCCTCCGGGACCCTTTTCTCTTAGGAAAGTTCAACCCCTACGCGGACGAAGGTGTAAGAAAGTTTAGCTTAGCTAGTCTAAATATAAATTATCATCAAAAACAACACAGGAAATATTCGTCAGGACATCTCGGAACGCTAATCTGAAGCTTAGGACAGTTCCATATCTTTTCACACCTACATCGCGATCTAAACTGCCTCTTACCAACTTTCTCAAGCAAATTAGTTGAAAACCTATCGTAGTTTTTCGGAAAATAACTCAATTTCGGCGGGAATTGTGACGATTTCTTCGCTTCTTCAGTAACTTCTTCGTATTTCTCCGTTGCTATTTCAAAAGATTCCGTTGTTTCATCGGAATTGTAATTCCTTCCTTGTCTTGATTGAGTTTCTTGGGTTAAAATGTCTGATTTGTTCTCTGATTCAGTTAGGTCTGTCTTTTGTTCGGAGAGTTCCGTGTTTTGTACTGATAAGTCGGGTAACGTTTCATCAGATGTGCCATCAATTGGTTTGCCAATCAATGTGGCATCAGTTGGTTTGTCATTTGATACTGTGATATCTGACGGTTCGCTTATAGACAATGTGCTACCAGATACCGTATCATCAGTTGCTTTGCCATTCAATGTGCCATCAGAGACCGTGTCATCAATTTGTCCCGGTATAGTTAAAGGTAAGTTCTCTATCCTGGACTCTCGTCTTTTGTTCGTCACTTCCGGCGCGGTGTCTTCTAAAACGGGCTGGATTTTGACGATTGTGACGTCACTATCGGATTTCGACTGCGGCGCAGGAGTCGCCACGTTCATGCAGAGCAACAGGGGAAATAGTAATCTGGAATAAAGTTAATTTAGTTTTATTAAAAAATAAATAACTTCTTTTTCATACAAATATTACCTGGAAGTAATAGCTTTCAACAACATGGCCGCCCATTTGTGAAACTTATACGTTCTAGCTATTACTTTACTCTGTGTATATTGTGTTCTATATTCCTTCCTGTGTTGTATAAATAAAGTTAACTATCTATTTCTTTTCGAAAAGCTAAAAATATGATTTTCAAGGTCATCCAGTATTTATTCCCACGAAGGACAAGTAAAGTTAGGTAAGTTCCTAAATAATATCTAAAATATTTTAATTAACAAAAACTAAATGGCTATTAGCGAAATGATACATTTACAAGAATTCAAAACACAAATATTACGTAAATAGACGCGTAATAAAAACAAGTTCAACGTATATATTATTTGGTCGTAGACATTTTGTAGGTAATAGGTACTATAAATATATTAGGACAACTTATTTGCTGGAGATTTATATTTGATTTGTATCTATAGAACTAAAGACTGACGCCCATCACGTCCGAGCCGGTTTTATAAATGTGCGTATCTCTAATCGTTCTAGGGCTACGGTCCAAATTAAACAACAGCACCAACATTAGGTAAGTACTGATGATGAGATCTCCCGGTTTGAAATTGTGGGCGGACTTAGAATGCTTACATTTCGGACCAGCCCCCTAAGACAGGATTGCTTTCTATTAGCGATGTCGCCAATCGATAGCTTTAAGTCTATGAAATTGACATAAAAAAATTGCATAAAATTAGCTTAGATGGAACTTATACACCATTTTTTTCTCTCTAACGCGTGACTTTTCGTTGGTTTGTGTCAATGTCATACAAAAAATTCTGACAATAAGCGATATCGCTAATAGAAAACAATCTTGTCTAATGGGGCTGGGCCTTTATTCGCTAAGGTTTAAGTCGTTGGGCGCGCGTGATTATAGCGGCGGAGGGGGAGTGGTTTTTGTAAGACAATCTCGCCATAATCACGCGCGCCCAACGACTTAAAGGCGCTGGTTTAGCGCGTCAACTATCAACTGCAATTTCGTTAACTTTGTTTGTACTCATTGACCTATTATTTTGTACTGTTACTTTTTTGGGATGTTAATAAGAGTCATACAAAGAGATTTCAGGGGTCAAAAGTAAAATGCCTTTCGGTCTAAAACAAAAATTGTTAGGTACATGAAAAAATGTTGTTTGTAACGTTTGTACATTTAATTCAGAGACGAAAGATTCCTTGTCTTAGCTTATACAAATGTCCTTCTAAGAAGTACTATCTATCGAGGCCTGCATCCATATGTGCCTAAAAATAAAATTACTTCCGTAAATATTTTTATTTATTGTGAAAATCTCATTAAATCATCTATCTATCCGCCGATTTTTAGTTAATCTGCGTTCGCCCTAGTTATCCACATTCTACATACGTACTTAGAATTTTCTAGAAAGAAATCTAGAATAATTTTTGATAGACGTAGGTAGGTAAGTAGGTTTTTCCTTTCTGTAATTGGTTTAGCAACCTTCGGCCTTTACTTCTTCAAAGCGGTTTGGGCTCACATGGGTGATGGCTGTCACGTGTGACTCTTTTAAATAGTTATGCGCAGATTTCGCGGAATTATTACTTATAACGAACTTTCATAACAAAATATTAAATTAACGCGAAGGAATTTAGATACAAATAAAAAATAATAATTAACATCTGAACCGCCTTCTTTGTTTTTTTGTCAGTTTATATCTTTTCTATACCAGCTACGTCTGTACTAAGTGGCTTTTGGAACTACTGGCATCCTTTGTGTGTTTGCGGGTCCTTCAGAAAATGGCAAACCAATTGATGACACGGTGTCTAACGTGTCTTATGACAAATTGACCAATGGCAAATCAATTTATGACACAGTGTCTTATGACACATTCACCAATTGATCAATGGCAACCCAAGTGATGAAACAGTCTCTTATGAAATCAACTGATGACATGTTGTGGTGTCTGATCGATCGATACCTGACTTAGAAGTCTTTGAACAAAGACAAACTTAATTATACAGAACATAGATCTATAATCGAATTACGATCACAGGGGCAATTTCACAAAAAAAAGGTTTTTTACTGCTTACGGTGAAAGTGTACCAGCGCTCTCTCCATACAAACGTAGTCGACTGTTTCCTTCCTGAATAATGACACTAGCACAAATATTTTTGTTGCATAAAACCAAAACTGCTATGACTATGCCCCTATGTTTTGTATTTTTTTCTCTTTTTTTTTCTTTTTAAATCTTAATTTCTATGATAATTAGAAAATGAAAAAAACCAACAAAAATATTTGTGATAGTGTCATTATCCAGGGAGGAAACAGTCGACTACGTTTGTATGGAGAGAGCGCCGCCCGGTACCCTTTCCTGTTAAGTTTTCTATTATAAAAACCAAGAAATTATTCTTTATCGTCTATAGGGAGATGATAATTTTTTGCTTCAAAAAACCTTTTTAGGATTCCGTACCCAAAGGGTAAAAACGGGATCCTATTACTAAGACTTCGCTATCCGTCCGTCTGTCTGTATGTCACCAGGCTGTATCTCATGAACCATGATAGCATATTTTTCTGGATTTGGGATCATGGATAGTGTGATTATGTCGACGTAGACTCTAATTCTGTTTAGTGAGAAGGCCCAGGGTTGTCCGAGTTATTTGTTCAAACATTGTAGTACAAACAATGGTGGTCAGGGTTTGTGGTGTTTACTTTTACGTAATAAACTTAGTTTTTATGGCGCCTTACTAGGTACCAACGCCTTGAGAATCTTATAGTTCGTACTATGGGAGTTTTTAAAACTCCTAGGCGATGTTTCGTTAAAGATTAATGAACCATGGTTTCGTCATAATACCGACGGCCGTGGAATCAATAAAAAAATAAGCGTGAACATACATAAAAAATAATAAAAGTAGGCGTTAACTTTAAAAGCGCATTTTTTTTTGTCGGTTAAATATAAAAATATTTTCCGTCCGTCCATGGACTTGTCCTGTTTTATAATGAAAATTATTGATTAAAATTAAAATCGAACGCAGGCGAAACCGCGTGGTGCAGCTAGTATCATAATAAATACTTACTACATAAATAATAGAATAAATAACTCTAATCATACTCAGTAGCGTAGCGATAGGGGGCGGCCGGAGTGGCGGGCCGCCCTGGGCGCCACATTAGGAGGGCGGCAAAATTGAGAAAAAAAATTGTGCGGTCACTGGCGGTCAGTCAGACAATGAATTTATCAAGAAATCAGCTCTTACTCACTTGCATATATTAAATGTCCCTCCCGCCCAATACAGTTGTTTTAAATCACGAGTCGCCCGCATCCTTACATGGTTATATTTATCGCTCAATTCTTTCATATCGTTGCGTTTTTTTATCACCAATACCAATATTTTTATTTTTATGACGTCAAAGGACAGCAAATTGCCAACATAATTATTTTTATGACGTCAAAAGGGCGGCAAATTATGACTCCGCCCCGGGCGACAGTGACCCACACTACGCTACTGATCAGACTATGATTGTCACTGGTTTTCGCAATACAATTATAAGAATAAAAAAAACGTGTGGCACTCGGGTACTGCCGCGGTAAAGCTATTGCATAGTGCGAGCTTCGTACAGTCGTACCATATACATACACGTTAAGTGAACGCTCGGCCGAGCTACATGGTAGGCGGAGTGGGGGGTGTTAGGTTTTATTTTTGTTACGGAATTTCTTGATTCGGTCGCCGCGTTCAAAGTCCGCGATAAAAGCTATGCAATAGCTTCTAATTTATATTTCTATTTATCACGTAAAGTAGATATCAATAACCTATCTATCAACGGCCAAGAGTTAAAATTACATTTCCTAAAGATATTTCCTTAATTAGTACTTAAAGAAATCTACAGTAATTATTTAAAGTAGAATTTTTTGTAGTGTTTAGTTAGGAGAGCGTTACAATCAAGATATAAAGCAATCATAAATTGCTTTGTAAAGTCACAGATATGTGGGTCTTATGTATGTCACACAGAGAGATGGGTACATAGTATAAAACAAAGTCACTTTCCACTGTCTGTCCCTATGTATGCTTAGATCTTTAAAACTACGCAACGGATTTTGATACGGTTATTTTAATGGATAGTGTTTCAAAACTAAGGTTAATATGTATAATACATGCATAATATAGCCGTGCGAAGCCGGAGTGGGTCGCTAGTAAATATATAAAATAAATAAATATTGCAGGACATTCCACACATGGCCATCTAGCCCCAAGCTAAGTAACTACACTTGTGTTATGGATGCTAGACAACGTCTATACCTTTTTTTTTTTAAATATGTACTTATAATACATAGAAACAACCAGACCACAAACAAATATCTGAGCATAAATACTTTTCTGAGGCTGAAATCGAACCCGCAACCCGCAACCCTGTGTTTGGCAGGTACCGTAATATAAGGGGCTCGGCTCGAAAGGGAGGGGTTCATAAAAATCACGAAATATCACAAGGGGGGAGGGGGGGGGGGTGAGTAATCTATACATATTAAATGCTTTGTCCTGAATGATCAACGCACAGCCTAAACCGCTGATCGTAGAGACCTAAAACTTAGAGGCTTATATTATTTTCATTCTTTTCAAGGAAGGGTGGGAACGATTTAGTAAGTGAGTGCGGTGAGTATGGTGACTAGATACAACGAATAATATAGTTTTATGTATCACTAGTTGCGCTCCGCAGTTTTACCCGCGTAAGTCCTGATCCCGTGGGCATATTGGGATAAAAAGTATCTTATGTCCGTCTCCTGGCTCTAAGCTACCTCCCTACCAATTTTCACCCAAATCTGTTCTGCCGTTCTTGAGTTATAAGTGGTGTAACTAACACGACTTTCTTTTATATGTATAGATATAATACTTGTGAATACGCAACGTTTGTCTATTTAACGTTCGGTTCTTTGACAGTTAAGCTTTCCGGAAAACCATAAAAAATTCTGATATAAGTATTATATGTTCATCATTCATTTATTTATTATTCATCAAATTTAGATTACGTTGTCACCGCGTCAAAATAAACGCCCATAATTAAAGACACTGATACACTTTTTTTTTTCATAATCTACCTGTGCCAACACTAAATGAGTAAGTATCAATTTTGACAGCTTCGAACAACCTTAGCTTCTGGTTCTATTCTTTAGTGATGTGGTTCCACCACGTGAACTACCATCACATCTTATACCAAGTCGTCGGAAACGCGTGTCAATTTCTCGGAGATATTAGTTCCATCAAGTGGAAGCCGGCTTACTCTCTCCTGTATACATACGAGTATATTACGCGTTTATTGATATTTTGATTGATTTTTTCCGAAATAAAAAAACAGTTTTTTACGTTTTAGGAAGCAAATGGGAGCTGGGGTAATTAGGTATATTACTTAGGTGTTTGTATTTAAAACAAAATAGACACGCATATAAACGAAAAGTGTTGGTAAATCACAGACAATCGTACAAAAACAGTCGTATTGTGTTAAACAATGGATGCGTTGAGACACGGGAACTTGTCTTTAGGCACACATTACCTCAAATAAGTATCTAACTACTTATTTCATTAATTAATTTGATTGCTGGGTAAATGCTTCTGGTTTTTTACCCGACTGCAAGGGAAGGGTAATGTATTTCGCGCGCCTATCTCTGTCTCCCTTATTCCAAAAGGAGGTTTAAGGATAGTCCGAGATGTGGATTTAAACCTTAGATTTAGACACAGATTTACTCGTGATCTAAACACTATCCCTATAGATTATATAGGGAACTATAGTCTAAACACTATCCCTATAGATTATACAGGGAACTATAGTCTAAACACTATCCCTATAGATTGTCTAAGGAGCTATAGTCTAAACAAGATTATTTTTGTATTGGATAGTCCATTTATCGAGGAAGGCTATAGGCTATTTTTTATCCCGATATTCCCACGGGATCGGGAGTTACGCGGGTGAAACCGTGGAGCGGTGCTAGTCTTCTATACCACTCGATGGATTATTTTAATAAAGGTATCGTTAGACTCGTCTTATTAGTCCAAGGGTTCTTAGATTGGTACCATAAAATAAAACTTGAGAGGTGTCAAGGGACACCCGGATGGAACGAAGTTCGTTTCTATTAATTAGTGAAGGAATTGTAATAAAATCAAAAAGTGTCGTTACAACTTTTAGTCTTAATTTTTTCCGTCTAGCCCCCTTTCGCAACGCGCGATAAGGAATTTCGTTCCAATTAAATATGAGGGCTGCTAGATTTCATTGGGTGAAACAAATTTTTAATCTACTTTTTTTGTACCTAACTTATTTTTACTAAAATGGTTTTTTACAGTAGGTAAATATCTCAAACGTAAATTGTAATGTTTTTTGACGAAGTAGAAAATAGAGATCTTCCTCTTCTTTAAGGATTTTATAATATTTTTTTCTTCCATTTTATAGACTTAGACTTCATTAAAAGGAGAAGGCAAAGCGTGTTAAAATCCATATACTGCTGTGCATATGTGATACCTATAGGTACCTACTATGTATCTACCTAGATATACATTTAAGGTGCGTCCACACCAGCAACTTTTTCTCCGTCTTCAATAAATTACAAAACATTAAAAGATTCTTTGGATCTGTCTGGTCGTAGCTCTTTCAGCCTAAATACCTTAGCTGTTTAAACAGTTAAAAGGCTTTAACCAGTAGCATAGCGAGGGACGGGGCGGAGGGGCGGGTCGCCCCGGGCGCCACCCTTAGAAGGGCGGCAAAATTGGAAAAAATAAAATTGTGTAGTCACTGGCGGTCAGTCAGACAATTATTTTTTCAAGAAATTAGCTATTAGTTTTTTTTAGGTAACTTATTTGCAATATATTTATTGACCTATTTAATTTGATATAAAATATTTTTTATCCATTAAACAGCTCGATGACGGTCGCCCTTAAAGGGATCTCCGACTATCTTACACACTTGTACAAATAGAATATTATGCCTCCTGTTGCAAATCATGACTCGCCCGAAATCCTTATTGTTTTGAAATAAATATTTTTCGCTCAATTCTTTTATATCTTAACGTTTTTCTCACAAACACCAACATTATTGATTTTACGACATCAAAAGGACGGTAAATTGTCAACATTACTATTTATATGGTGTCAAAAGTGCGGCAAATTTTCAACATTATTAATTTTATGACGTCAAAACGGCGGCAAATTATGACTCCGCCCTGGGCGACAATGACCCACGCTACGCGACTGGCTTTAACTATTCTAAAGGGGTGAGGTGTAAAATCCTTGAATAAGAGAGGTGTCATCAAAATATCATTTAAACCCTTAGAAGTTGACAGATAGGTTATTAATATCTACCAGGCGTTAAGAGGAAAGGGTACCGGCGCTCTCTCCATACAAACGTAGTCGACTGTTTTATCCCTGGATAATGACACTAGAGCAAATATTTTTGTGCCATAAAACCTATAACTGCCATGACTATGCCCCTATGTTTAGTTTTTTAAATCTTAATTTCTATGATAATTAGAAAATGAAAAAACCAAAACATAGGGGCATAGTCATGGCAGGTTTAGGTTTTATGGCACAAAAATATTTGCTCTAGTTTCATTATCCAGGGAGGAAACAGTCGACTACGTTTGTATGGAGAGAGCGCCGGTACCCTATCACCTTTAACTCTTCATATAGGACAGAGCCGTAAAAGTCCTTCAACCGTTCAAAGTTTAAATATTTTTTTAAGTCTAGATTATTCTTATAAGTCGTATTTTAAAGGACTAAAACGGCTCTTTTATTTCTATGTAAAAAAAATAGGTTTGTTTATACGCACCTTATATTTTTAAAAACTCTATTACAACACAATTTAAAAATTAGGTACCTCTTTTAAACTGACATGATTATTTTCACTATTATGGAATAACACAATTTAAGCCTAAGCCCTGAACTTGATCTTAATTTAAAAAAAAGTGATAAAAGCAACTAACCGGTACATGTCGTTCCTCACGAGAGTTCCAGTAAATACTCGCAGGGAGTCGCCGACACGGCCTTATAAATGTTGTTTATACAAAACAACATGCAAAACTTTGCAACTTAACGGTGTATCTTCATTATTACTATGAAATTCAACAATTTTTTATTTTACTATACAATTTTTTAAAGAAAAAATTAAAATCTTTGATAATTTATTCAATAACTTTAGTTACAATTTTATAGTTTTAATTTAAACTTCTTTTGAGTAAAACTTTTTGGTGTGAATTAGATTTTTAAATGAACGGAAACTTTTATTCTTTTATAATAAAAAGTTTTAATTTATCTGAATTATTGTCTAAAACATAAAATTTGAAAAGTTTTTTTATAACCTCATTGGTGAGAGTTCGATTTTTAAAAGGCCAATTTTTTTTCGTTTAAGAAGTTTGATCTAAATTCTTTTGTTTCTGCTTCGCGCCAAATGAGTTTTTTCTTCAAGCTACGGTATGAGACTGCGCACTAAATTCGCATTTAGCCAACAACACAGTGGAGCATTGTTTGATTTACTGGTTTTATTCGTTAGTCTTGGTTTTATTTTTCCCACAAATAACATAGAGGTACCTATTTTTAAGCTGTTTAATTATTATTAGTGTTTGTTAGGTAGAGTTAAGCAGGAAATCTTATTATTCCAATTATGATTTACTATTATTATCTTCCTTAATTAGATGTTGTTTGATTAAACACCTTTAAATATATATTAATTAAGGTCGCGGGAAGTGGTTGGACGCAGAGAGCATGCGACCGATCGCTCTGGAAGTCTTTGGGGGAGGCCTATGTTCAGCAGTGGACGTCCTGTGGCTGATATGATGAAATATATGAAAAAGATGTCCGGGATGGACAAACTGTTGATACCTACTATAATTTGTCATCTTATGTACACAGTTTTTTAATAATTATTCTTGATTCTTGAAAGTATTTTTTATAAGAATCAGCGTTTTCTTAGTCACCTTTTGCGATTTTAAATATGTGTTTAATAGATCATTAACGCAGCTAGGCCTGGAGCATCATCTGAGTCGACTGTTTCCTCTCTGGATAATGACATAAGAGCAAATATTTTTGTTGCATAAAACTTAGCCATGACCATGCCTTTTTTTGTTTTTTAAATCTTAATTTCTATTTTAATTAGAAAATGAAAAAAAAACAAGCCATTATCCAGGGAGGAAACAGTCGACTATGTTTGTATGGAGAGAGCACAGGTACCCTTTCACCTTAAACCATAAGTTTAATTAAAATCAGTCCTGTAATTTGAAGCCAATTCGTTAAAAAACAATCAAATAAACAAATAATTATTCTTTGTAAGTGAAAATATGTATATATGGGATAAGTGTGTTTGTATGGTATGTATGTACATATAAGCCAAGAATTCAAGTTAATATTTAATAATTGTCTATGTATATGATCAGAACAAAACATGCTACATATTCGAATCATTTTGTTGTGACACATATGGAATCTGTGATGATTTCATAACAACAATATCATCCTTGACATTCGTTTACTAGCGACACACCGCGATTTCACCCGCCTTACTTCCGATCCAGTTGGATTATTGGAATGAAAAAAAAAAACCGAACTTACTCCCAAGGACCCACCGTAGAGTAAAAATTACTAAGTATTATTGGAATGTTTTCATTATAATAATGTTTATCTAATAAATTAATAACTTAAAGACTTTAAACATATACCCCTTATTTCAAAACGAGGTTTAAGGATAATCCAAGATGTGGATTTAAACCTTAGAGTTAGACACAGATTTACTCGTGAACTATATATAGTCTAAACACTATCCCTATATAATCTATAGGGATAGTGTTTGGACTATAGTTCCCTATATAATCTATAGAGATAGTGTTTAGACTATATAGTTCATGAGTAAATCTGTGTCTAAATCTAAGGTTTATTAAATCCACTATCCTTAAACCTCGTTTTGGAATAAGGAGGAGAATCTTTGAACTTAGAAATTAAACCCAGGATCTTAGATTCTTGCTTGAGTTGAAAACATTATATTAAGAACTCTACCTGCAGTGCTGCACTTTTATTGCCTGATTGTACCCTCATGCGAAGTTTCATTTAAATGGGTCAAGTGATTAACAGACAAATCTTTTATCTTTTATTAATATTTATTAGATGTAAGGATGGAATTCTTTATAATTATCATCCAAGTCATATTTTATTCAAGTTAACTATTTTGCTTGTAATTCTTCATACAAGTACATGTATCTATGTTTACATGCAATGTAAATAAAAAAATGGATTAAAAAAGGGTCTTGACAAACAGACGGGTTCCATTTTGCCTCTTCCAGGTACGAAACCCTAAAATTATAGGTAACTAGCAGCGCTCTGCGGTTTCACCCGCGTAACTCCCGATCCCGTGGAAATATCGAGATAAAAAGTAGCCTATGTTACGCTCAATGAATCAACGTATCCTCATTCCAAGTTTCATCGAAATCAGTCCAGTAGTTTCGGAGCCTATTCGTTACAAACAAAAAATCTTTCCCTATGTAATTTATAATATTTTTTCCATTTTTCTGACAAATAATATAGGTAGGTACTGTCCTACCTGCATCTACTCAAGATGCAGTAGTACATGACTGTGCCTAGAAGTACATTACGATTTAACTGTTCGGTCAGATGTTTTGGACATCATCCAGGCAACGGAACAATAACCTACACCTAAAATACCTTCTCGTAAGTTTGCCAACAGACAACGGTCGTACCAATCAGCTATTAGGGTAGGGTCAATCAGTTGCTTGTCATGTTGCTCAGAAAAACATACATACAAACATACATACATACACACACTGCAAGTTAAATAAAAGCTTTTAAAAAGCATTCGGTTCGTTTTAAAAATTTGCAAACCTAACCTAGATAGAGGGTGATTCTACAAACTGAGATTCGGCTGATTCCCTTGGCTCTTTTGACGTGATAACATCTTATAAATCGATAAACACCGTATTGCACTCACAAAAAAGTGTGACGTCACGGTCAGGTTACGGGAACGTGAGCATTATTGACAAAGTATTCGTTCTACGGTTCAACGTTTTTTTTATAACATTACTAGCAGCGCTCCGGGGTTTCACCCCCGTAACTCCTGATCCCGTGGGAATTTCGGGATAAAAAGTAGCCTATAGCTTTCCTCACTATCCAACACAAAAATATTTTTTCAATTCGAACCAGTAGTTCCTGAGATTAGCGCGTTCAAACAAACAAACAAACAAAATCTTCAGCTGTATAATATTAGTATAGATTACGTTTTTTTAACCCCCGACGCAAAAACGACGGGGTGTTATAAGTTTGACGTGTCTCTGTGTGTGTGTGTGTGTCTGTCTGTGGCTTCGTAACTCCCGAACAGATGAACCGATTTTAATTTAGTTTTTTTTGTTTGAAAGGTAAATTAGTCGAGAGTTATGGGGCATAAAAGTCAAGATTAACAACCGAATGTATGTGCCCGAGTAGGGTATCAAATGAAAGGGCATGGTTTGCACATTACAAATAGCTAATTAAAAAGTTTAAAAATTAAAAAATCCCTCCCTACCAAAAGGATGAAATAAAATATTAAAATTTAAAAAACCCCCGACACAAAAAAATAAAAATAGTATGAACGTAAAAAGCCTAAAAAAAAGCAAAAAAAAAACTATGAAAAAAAAACCCTATAAAAAGAAAAAAAAATAACTTTAAATTATGATCCTACGTAAGTAGGTACATTTGATTTTTTTTGGACAATGACTATATTTAATAGGCTCAATTTTGGTTCATATGTATTAAGAACCAGTTTAAAATTAATTTTGACTCCCCTGTCATGATTCGTTGATTCCCCTGCTTACCAAATTTGAATTTGTTATATCTTCGAAATGGATGAAACAAAACTAATGCCTATTGGATTAATCTGTTTGAAATTAAGTTATATTTTATGTTTATTTATTATATTTATCATATTCTATTAAATAAAAAGTGCAAAGGGAATCAAACGAATCTCATATTCCAGAATCACCCTAGAATAATGTCCCAGAACTTCGAGCTTTTTTTTTATTTAGCGTAAGTTTCAGCCCGAACTGTTTTAATTTTTTTAAGAAAACTATGAAACCCTATCATTTTAAACCCCATACGATTGGTTTAAAAAAACAATATCATACCCAAAAATGATGACTTCATAAACTTTTTTTAGGAGTTTCGGTTTTAAAGCTAATGGAGGCGAGATAACTTAAATACTTATCCACCCCATTTTGTGATGATTACTAGCTGGCTTTCTTTAGTTATACGAAGCAAGACGAGATCATAAAATAACAGCTACCTTGAACTGCCGGTTACAAGGCCAAGGCACACGTTAATATTATATGGTCAATGACCATCGGAAACTCGACGATTTATAGATATCTTGTTGAAGAAATCGAAAAGATTGTTGCTAGGTTGGAAGCAACCTGCCACCTTAATTAAAACATAGCTAAGAACACTCCAGACTAATGCACCTTTTAAACAAAAAAAAACTATATCAAAATCGGTTCATCCGTTAGGGAGCTATGATGCCACAGACAGACACACATACACAGAAAAAAAAATAGGGAATCCACATAAAATTTACACAGAAAAAAAATAGTGTAATATGCTACTAGTGCATAAAGGACGGATTTAAAGCGCGGGCCTTAGATGAATCACGAACAAGTAAAGGATTCAAGTGTTAGAATCCTGAGCGACGCAAGTGATTCATGGCCCTCAATGTAAATTCTCTATAATAGAGATTTGCGTACTTTATACCATGACTACGAGAAAAAGAAAAAAACAAAACGTGTCGCGGGACCGACAGACACAGACACTGACGTAACGTTGGCATATTCTTTAAGCTACATACTTTTGATTACATAGAATTTTGTCAATTAGCCAAACCAGCGAAATGTTAAAAAAAAAGTTAATTAATCATATTATGGACCGCAATTCTTTAGTCAACCCCTTTGCAATATATTCACTGACCTATTTAATATAAGTATATTTTTTAACCTATTCAATTTGATATAGAATAGAGACTTTTCATCTATTAACCAGTGGTGAAGATTGGTGAAGGTCGTTCTATACTGGGATCTTTAGACAATTTTATCCAACTATAGTTAGGTACGTTTCGCGGTTTCAGCCGCGTAATACCGGATTGCAGCGGGAATTTCGGGATAAAAGTATTAGTCTTTCTACATCCCCTAAACGACCACTGTACTGATTTTCATCTAAATCGGTCCAGTCGTTTGGCCGGGAACAAACAAACAAATTTTCTGATAAGTATTTTTTGGCAGATACTCTATATCAAGACAGCGCCATCTACCGCGAGCGGAGACCTTTATAAATTCTTCGAAAATACTCGAAGAGCTACAAAAATTCATATAATTTGTTTGGCACATGAAAGAGGAATAGAAATGTAGATAGCGTGACCACAGCGTGGTTATACAGTGGTTACCTATTGTCAGAACACAATGATTTATTTTTACCTGTGGCGACATCTACTGAGTATCGTTTAAAATGAAAGTCTGTGTTTTTAACCGACTTCAAAATAGGATGAGGTTCTCAATTCGTCTATCAATCTCTATGTTTTTTTGTGTGTATGTTACGCGATCATTCTGCCAATCGATTCTGATGATTATTTTTGTGTTAGAAAAGGGATACCTCTCAAGTTTTTACTTCTACGTTTTATTTCGAAAAACTTTGTCTCGTATTATAAGCTATATAAGCTACTAGCTGCGCTCCGCGGTTTCACCCGCTTAAGTCCCGAATGTGGGAATATCAAAATGAAAAGTAGCCTTCCTCGATAAATTGACTATCCAACACAAAAATATTTTTTCAATTAGAACCAGCGGTTCCTGAGATTAGCGCGTTCAAACAAACAAACAAAAACTCTTCAGCTTTATAATATAAGTATAGATATGGCCGATTGGACCAAGGAATCACGTTGTCACATACTAAATTTTACCCCCCTTTCAAGGGGTAGAATTTCGGAAAATCCTTTCTTATTTGCCTACGTCATACAAAGAACACACTCTCTAAGTATCATCAGCGGTTTAGGCGTTGATCCGTCAGTCACTCGGGACAAAGTATAGAGACTAGGTTTTGCCCGCGACTTCGTAAGCGTAGTAGTTGAAAATAGTTCTAATAATAGAATTTTTTAGCACGTTTTCCACTAATTCTGTTAAAGAATGTTGCAAAATTTGAAATAGATTGGACCAAGGAACCACGTTGTCCCATACTAAATTTGGCCCCCTTTTTCACCCCCTAAGGGAAAAATTTCGGAAAATCCTTTCTTATCGGATGCCTACTTCATACAAAGAACACACCCTTCAAGTGTCTTTACTATATTACTTTAAAAATCCTTTTGTTAGCGCCGAATTCTTCTTGATTATTTAATCTTCTTTGTTCTTTCTTCCCGTTGTAGAACAACTCAGTCATTTGTTGCCCTTCGCTAGGCAGCTGGCAATAAATACACAGCAAACTGCCATACGATGAGCCGCAACCGACAAGAGTCTCTTCTTTTTACCTTCTTTCTTCTTTTAACCTTCTCTCTTCGTTTAGCTTTTGACGTGATAGATCGATAAACACCGGTACTAACAAAAAAGTGTGCAACATCGCTCACGTTCCCGTCGCGAGTCATGTTATTGATAACGTAACCGTAGCAACGTATTATCGTTGCTATGTTTACTGTCAATATTTTCTTATGAAGTTTATCACGTGAAATTTCGTCCGTAAACCGACTTTACAGAAACAATTTTAAGCTATTGCATAGCTTTTATCGCAGGCTTAGAGCGCGGCGACCGAATCAACAAATTCTGTAACGAAAATAAAACCCAACACCCCCCAAACCGCCTACCATGTAGCTCGGCCGAGCGTTCGCTTAACGTGTATGTATGTATATGGTACGACTGTACGAAGCTCGCACGATGCAATAGCTTTACCGCGGCAGTCCCCGAGAGCCACACGTATTTTTTTTCATAATTTGTACCCGGTGGTATGTGGCTCAGTGGTATAGAGCCATAAGTCGCTAAGTACCTAAAACATTCAAATCCCGTCGAGAGCATTGAATTTGAAATTAAGTAATTCCATTTGACATATTTTATTTTAATTATATTCGTTGATATTTTTAATTTTATAATGATGTAAATATATAATAAATAAATTATAAATGATTTGTATTAAATGTATTAATATATTTACAAATGAAAAATGAATAAAAACGATAACGATGTGAAAGTGTATGATGTGTGTATGTGTAATCGATATTATATCCACTGACTGGCAACCATATTACAAGCCTAAAGGACTGTGCAATGTGTGTAGTGACGTATTATGAATTTTTTTCACGATTTCCCAGAAGAGCTCAATTTTCTGGGAAGTGCTATTCTGTGACATCCATGCATACAATGCCATCTGGTTTTAAAAATAGGTAAAGTGGTATTTTAAGTAAAGACGAAGTAACGGCATAAAAATTCTTTTTTTTAGATTTTTAATGGCCAAGTTTGAAATATTATTTTGTAAGTTCCGCTTTTAGAACATGATTTTCTAATAACTTAAACCTTTTTGGCTTTTAAACTATCCCAATTATAGAGTTTGTGAATTAACCGTCAATTAGTATAATAATATACTTAGCACTTTTATTTAAATTATGGATAGTTTTAAAACCTACTAAAATATTTAAATCAATTCAATTGTTTTAGATATTTTCAAATCCATAATTACAATAAAATGAAGAATAACCGAAAAACACTAAAAATAAAATACCCATAAAATTAAAAAACAAATCGGAAACAAATAAATAAATATAAATTAAATTAATAGTTGGGAAAATATATAGCCTAAATAGCGCTGTTTACGATTTCTAACTTGGTATTTTTATGAAAAAATTTTTTTTCGAATTTGTGAAGCTATTTGGTAAGATAATACCCTTAATTAATGTTAAATAGGAGTACAAAACGCTCACCAGATATTCCCGAAGCTCCCTCCGAGTCGAACTACGCCATCGAGTTCACTCCCGGCCAATAAATACAGTAATCATTGAGGAAAGTTATAATATTAAACTAATTAGTAACAAATGTGGTCACACCCGAAGCAATAATAACTGCTTTTTATTTATAAAATGTGATTAGGTTTAGGGATGGGAGGTTGTAGGGATTTGGTAGAGGTCCCGGGGGATCAAATGCAGGGAAAATAATAAACGTGTCGCGGGACACGCGTTTGGAACGAAGTCCATTTACTTTACATTTTTTTTCGTGTAAGTATGTCTGTGAGAAGTATCTCACACTATATATTTAAGTATAATTATATAGTGTGAGATTAGTTTCTCTTACGGTTTTCGTTTCACGTTATCGTGACGCGTAACATTTTTTCTCGGCTAGGTCCCCTAGGCCCTCGAACTTCGTTCTAATAGAAGAAGTACCTAAAATGATATTTTATTTTACTATATATGTTTGTTCTACTTCTTTTTCTAAGTCCCTTAGATTCGAGAAGTCATTTTGGAGTTTTGGAGTCTGTCTGTGTGTCTGTATCTAAAAATTCGCCCACGAGTGCCTGAAGAAACGACGTGCAATGGAGCTCAGCCTTGGCTAGCTAGATAGTACCGAGAGATCGTGAAGACGAGCTGATGCGCAAACCGTTCACGTGACGGTTGAAGCCCCAGTCGGGGAAAGTTACATAAGCAAGATGTTAAAAGTCTAATATCTACACAATATGATTACTAGTGCTGCCACCTGTCGTGCATTACTTATATACATGTTTTTTTTTTAAAAAAGGTAGTCTGTGTCACTCGTCAATACGAATACGTTGTTTCAATTTTAGGTTATGGGCCCAGGCTCATAAAAATCGCGGTATTAAGTCGTTTTAACAAGGATTTTGCAGTAAAGCAAGTGTTAAAAGACAGTATTCAGTGCGATTTAGCTGTGAACTGACTGTATTAATTATCGCAGTGTATAAGTGTAGAAATAAAAACTGTTCGAAAAAATGGCTACCAACTACCTTATCAATGTGCCGAAACTAAAGGGACGCGATAATTATTCGGAGTGGTGTTTCGCTGCAGAAAATTTCTTAGTTCTCGAAGGCATGAAGCATTGTATCAAGCCAGGACCGGGAAAAGAAATAGCAAGCGCGGATGACGAGAAAACAAAAGCCAAATTGATTATGACTATAGACCCGTCGTTATATGTCCACGTCAAAACCGTAAAATCTTCGAAAGAATTGTGGAGTAAACTACAGCAATTATTTGATGATAGTGGCTTTTCACGGAGAATAAGTCTGTTGAGAAATTTGATTTCAATCCGGCGAGATAATTGCAGTTCGATGACGTCATATGTGACGCAGATTATCGATACAGCGCAGAACGGGATTTGAAATAAATGATCAATGGACAGGGTCATTGTTGTTGGCTGGATTGCCTGATCGTTTTGCTCCAATGATCATGGCAATCGAACATTCGGGCATTTCCATTACGGCAGACAATATCAAGACAAAATTATTAGACATGGAGTCGGTAGATTACAACGAGAGTGAAATGAATGGTGCTTTCGTCAGTCATTCTAATCATGCAAAGCAAAATAAGAATAATTTGTCTATGGCCAAGAAAAATTGTAATGTTGGTAGTACTGCAGCTGTTCCGTCAAAGTCAAACACCAAGACGGTGAAATGCTACCGATGTAAACAAGTCGGCCATTACAAAAATCAGTGCATGAATAATTACGAAAATAATTCAGCAAATAAGAAAAATAAAGAAAGAATGCAATCAAACGCATTTAGTGCAGTATTTTTAAGTGCAAATTACAACAAAAATGATTGGTATATCGACTCCGGGGCAAGTGTACACCTAACAGCAAACGAAAGTTGGGTTATGAATGCCAGATATGAACAAAATAAAGGAATTGTCGTAGCTAATAGTGAGAAGATGACAGTATTATGTTCTGGCAATGTTAAAATAACGACTTCAACTGATGATTGCGAGTACGACATCGTGATAGAAGACGTATGTATACCATCCCTGACTACTAACCTACTATCAGTCAGTCAACTAATTAAAAAAGGAAACAGTGTGTCTTTCACTGATAAAGGCTGCTGTGTTTACAATAAGAAGCAACAGTTAGTCGCTACAGCAGTATTGGTCAATGGGGTATACAAAGTAAACTTGGTATCCCAGGAGTATTTGGCTGCATCAGCTGTGTCAGGAGTAACATGGCATCGCAGATTAGGACATGTCAACAAGGATTACTTAAATAAAATGAAAAATGCTGTCTTGGGAATGTCATTTGATGAAAAAGTAGAAATAAGCAAGGCTTCTTGTACAACATGTTGTGAAGGCAAACAGTGTCGCTTACCATTTAAAGGCAGTGGTCAGAGAAGCAGTAACTTGCTAGATTTAGTGCACACAGACATTTGTGGCCCTATGGAGACTACATCGATAGGAGGAGCAAGGTATTTCTTGTTATTTGTTGACGATTACAGTCGTATAACATTTGTTTATTTTCTGAAACACAAAAATGAGGCTCTGAAATATTTCAAGATATTCAAAGCACAGGTGGAAAATCAAACAAAAAGAACGATAAAAGTGATAAGAAGCGATAACGGTTTAGAGTATTGCAATAAGGAATTTGAAGATTACCTAAACAGTGCTGGTATTATCCACCAGAAAAGCAACCCATATACTCCAGAACAAAATGGTTTATCTGAAAGATTCAATCGCACAGTCGTAGAAAAAGCGCGATGTCTACTGTTTGATGCAAACCTGGGAAAAGAGTTTTGGGGTGAGGCCACAAATACGGCAGTGTACCTGCAGAATAGAACTGTGGCTGCTGCGTTGGATAATAAAACGCCATATGAACTATGGACTGGCACAAAACCAGATATTAGTCATATTAGGATATTTGGTAGCACTGTCATGGTACATGTTGCTAAACAAAAGCGTAAGAAATGGGATAAGAAATCTGTGAAATGTATTCTTACAGGATTCCCAGATAACATAAAGGGATACAGAGTCTATAATCCAGAAACAAGGACTGTGTTTACAAGTAGAGATGTGGTCATTATTGAGCCAGAAATCAATCCTGAATGTATGATTCAAGTGCAAGACCAGAATGTTGCTTCAGTGGGGGATGAGGTTGAACCAGAACAACAAAGCCAAAAGGTAACAAGTTTTGAATCAACATCTAGTCTTGAAGATAACTCCAACAGTGAAAATTATTATTCCTATGATGATGACAATGATCAAACATATGTTCCAAGTGATTATGAAGACTCAGAGAGTACACTTCAGTGTGAAAATGAAGATTTCATGGTTAGACCCAGACGAACACGGAAACCACCAGAGAGATATGGTATGTCGAATCTTTGTACAAGCACTGAAACCTATGATGATGGGGCAGGTTTGACACTGCATGATGCTTTAAACGGACCAGAAAAGAAACAGTGGATGTTGGCCATGCAAGAAGAACTACAGTGTTTCAAAGAAAATGATGCGTGGGAATTATGTGATAGTCCACAAGATGGTAGGGTTGTACAGTGTAAGTGGGTGCTTCGTAAAAAATATGATGGTGAAAACAAAGTTCGGTTCCGTGCGCGTTTAGTCGCTAAAGGTTTTTCACAAATTGAAGGTATAGACTATACAGAAACATTTTCTCCAGTTGTGAGGCATACTACATTGAGGCTACTATTTGCATTGTCAGTTAAGTTAGGGTTTGACATTACTCACCTTGATGTAACTACAGCCTTCCTGAATGGTGCTCTTGATGAAACCATTTTTATGCAGTTGCCAGAAGGATTTTCTGAGCAGACCCATGAGGGTCAAGTACTTAAATTAAAAAAGGCAATCTACGGGCTTAAACAATCTTCGAGAGCATGGTACAGGAAAGTGGATGAATGTTTGTTCAATATTGGTTATAGGAGATCTAAGATAGAACCATGTATGTACACAAAAATTAGAAATAATTTGAGGACTATTGTAACACTTTTTGTAGATGATTTTTTTATTTTTTCAAATGATTGTAAAGAAACAGAATATTTGAAAAATGTATTAGCTAGCCATTTCAAACTTAAAGATTTAGGTGAAATCAGAAAGTGTCTTGGTGTCAATGTAAGTGTTAATAAATCTGAGAAAACTATCACATTGAACCAGTCTGATTATATTGATCAGGTGTTACAAAAATTTAACATGAGTCAATGTAAACCCATTCAAACTCCTATGGAAACTAAATTGCATGTATCTAAGGGGGAAAACTATGTTGGAAAATTCCCATATCAGCAAGTTATTGGTTGTCTAATGTATTTAGCAGTTTTAACCAGACCTGATATTACTTATACAGTTGGATTTTTGAGTCAATTTAACAATTGCTATTCTAGAGAACATTGTGTATATGTAAAGCGTCTATTGAGATATCTAAAATTTACTAAAAACTATGGTTTGAAGTACACTGCTGATGGAAATTCAATATTAGTAGGATATGTAGATGCAGATTGGGGTGCAAATGTTATAGACAGGAAATCATATACAGGATATTGTTTCACATTATCTGGTTGTGTAATTTCCTGGCAAACAAAAAAACAGACTACTGTAGCCTTGTCTAGTAGTGAGGCCGAATATATGGCTATTACCGAAGCATGTAAAGAAGCTGTTTATTTGAGAAATTTACTATATGAAATTACACAAAATTTGTATACCATTGATTTGTTCAACGATAATCAGAGTGCTCAAAAGCTAACTATGAATCCAATGTTTCACAAGCGTACAAAACACATAGACATTAAGTTTCACTTTTGTAGAGAATGTGTAATAAATAAAATTGTAAATGTGAAGTATTTGCCTACAGCTGAGATGCCAGCTGATGTATTCACGAAGGCTTTATGTGTTGTGAAACATAATAAGTTTTTGGCTGCATTAGGTATTCAAAGACTGTAATATTTTTGTATATCCATATTGTTAGATATAGTGGGGGTGTTAAAAGTCTAATATCTACACAATATGATTACTAGTGCTGCCACCTGTCGTGCATTACTTATATACATGTTTTTTTTTAAAAAAGGTAGTCTGTGTCACTCGTCAATACGAATACGTTGTTTCAATTTTACAAGAGGACAGGAAAAGACATGTAGGGACTTAAGTGAGTACGTTGGTGAAAGAGCACAGTGCAAGTAACCACGTATGTCACAAGATTCGGCCTTTAAGACCTAAGATGTCGGTAAGGCCATGGGAGGAAGGTAGGATTGTCCGTCTGTCTGTCAGGCTGTATCTCATGAACAGTTATAGCTAGAAATTTTCACAGTTTTCATTTAGGCACTCCAAATAGGTACTGGATTTTTGTTTTCTTTCCCTCAATTCAATTTCAAACCCAAGCTACCTAAATGCCTTTTAGCCTGACCCGTCCATTGGTTTGAGCTAGACGTTGAAATAGCAAGGCGTAGTATTTATTAATTTGATTAAAAAGCCTGGGGTTTAGTACTGAATAATTTATGGGAAAACGGTCGGAACCGGACTCAAATTGACACTTTTATTTTTGGAGTAAGTAAATTATTTACCTTTATTAAGACCTCTGTGTCGCGGTGAGCGAACACCTGCCTGCGACGTAGCAGGTTGCGAGTTCGGTTACGGCCTCAAACAAATATTTGTGAAACCCTCCGTCGAAATATAGAAAAAAACGGTTACTTGAAGCAAAGGAATAATTTCCCTATAGACGCTAAGGAATTTATGACTTTGTTTTAGTAAAAAATCTTAAAATGAGTACCCCGAAAATTTATTTTATTTTATACCTAAATATGTGGTTTTATATTACAAAACCCCAAGATCCCGTATAATCCCGCACCCCATCACTAAATGTGGTTAAAGCGTACGTTATCAACTGTTACAGGAAACATGGCAGGAAAGACCGCGGGCAAACGTCGATATGGCTCACCAATTGTTAATATTTATGTATTCAATATATATTTGTATATAGGTTCGATTCCCGGCTAGGGTAATGATGAATAGCAAATCTCTTATAAGTTACCTAAAGATGTATATGACTTCCATTAGCAGGTTCAATATTTTTTTTCTGTGTCCAGTCAGCTCTGTGACCGAACTATTGGCCCCGGATTTTTTTTTTCTCTCTTTTTTGGCCCCACGAACGTTATGCCATTTTCATGTTGTTCTTCATTCTTAGTGAGATTTAGGAAGGACTTGAGATGTACTTAGGTTTTTTTTAAATTTTAAACAAAAAATTTGGGAAACGTATTTACAACAAAAACACGGACTTATTGAAGACAAAATAGGATCAGGGAAGTTGGAAAAAGTGACTGGAAAATAAAATATACAAAAAGGATAAGGATAGTAAAGGAAACCTAAAAAATACAAAAAGGAAAAGGATAGGCCCCGGATTTACCAATATATTTACGAATAGGTTCTCGAGATACAAGTGGCCAGTAACTTAAAATATAATTATAATTACAAAATAAGTTTGTATTGCATTATCTTGGACGTCTCTATAGTTGGTCATTTTATTTCTATTCTTGGTCAGTTTTTTAGGGGCCTTTTCTGTATCTGGTCATTTTTCTAGTTGGCCTTTTTTATACTTGGACGTTTTTCCAATTGGGCGATTCCATAGTTGGGTATTATTATGCACCTGGACATTTTTCTTTTTCGACATTAGTCGTGCAAATCTTCGAAACTACTGGACCGAGTTTAATGAAACTTGACATGAAAATACATTGGTTCATTTAGAGTAGCATAGGCTACTTTTTATCCTGATATTTCTAAGGGAACGGAAGTTACGCGGGTGAAACCGTAGGGCGCTGATAGTAAAACATAAATTGTGCTGTTTCAAGGCAAAAATGCGATAAGCATTTATAATTTTAACTGATAATCCGAGGAGTTTTATGTTCCGATCTCGTGGGAATATCGAGATAAAAAGTTGCCTACGATACTCCCAAATAAACAATGTATCATCGTCAGTTTCAGTAGAATCGGTCTATAGTATACAGAATGACTGAGATTAGCGCGTTCAAACAAACAAACAAACTCTTCCGCTTTATAATATTAGTATAGACTATAAAAGATAGTAAAAAATGCTGAAACAAGTTGATTTTAACATTATTAGATTTTTTTTAAAAGTCGTTACCCTAGCCAGGAATTGAACCTGTTGATTTTGCAAAAATATAGTCATATATTTTTATGCCAATAGATAATCTTGCTGATAGAGATCAATTCTTGGAAATAAACATAGTATGACAAATGAAAGGGAATAGCAAATTTTTGTAGTATTCTGTAATTTTCATACAGTCCCTGAAAAAATGGTTGTTGACGTAACAAACTGTTGCACAAAAACATAAATCACAGGGTGCATGTACAGGGTGAAATTTTTACGTGCCCAAGAGTACATCTCGAAATTGAAAAAAAAAACAGTAAAGGTTTTTTGCCAACAAACTGCTGCATTTTGAGTTTTGGCGGGAACGAGTTAACAACATGTCGTGCTGCAGTTTTATTTTCATGAAACTTAGTTGTAACCCGAGTTGAATTGTATAATTCTGGTGGAATGTTATTCAATTTAGTTCTGTGAAAGTGCACAAGTGTAGTGAAAGTAAAAATCAGTGTCACACATGAAGTTTTCTCGTTGCCTCCAAATCTCCTATTAAGGTTATAGTAAACTTGCCACCGCTTTACTATAGCCCCTAACTTGACGGCCCGATTTATGAAAAATCGGGTCATAATTTGATGCAAAATTTAACTTGAAACTGGCTAAATGCACAAGCCGTGCGAAGCCATAATTAATAGAAAAAAAAACTGCTGCATTTGTTTCGTCATCAGCCTTTCTTCACTATATTTTTAGGGATTCCTGCCTCAGACAATTATTTATGTATTTGTCTGAAGTCTGGGCAGTATATCCGTTGTCTAGCACACATAACACAAGTATAGTTACTTAGCTTGGGGCTAGATGGCGATGTGTGGAATGTTTTGCAATATTTAAAAAAACATTAAGAATACTGATTAACATTGTAAGGTTGTTTTTCTAGCGGTTATATATAGAGGATTATATTTTGCTATAAAGAAACCTTTTTTAGGGTTCCGTACCCAGAGGGTAAAAACGGGACTGTGTGTCTGTCTGTCTGTCACCAGGCTGTATCTCATAAACAGTGATAGCTAGACAGTTAACATTTTCACAGATGATGTATTTCTGTTGCCGCTATAGCAACAAATACTAAAAACATACTTGGCCGGTGTTTTCTCTACTCTAGGGCGGAAAAGTTCATATTATTACACGGGTATGATTAAAATAGAATTTGATACATTGGAAACTATTTAGTTATTTTATTTACCTACATTGGCAAGTATTTACCTCATCCGATAGGAATTAAAACGACTGAACCGGGTAAACCACAAAACGTTATTATTTTCCTGCATTGTTTACAAAATATACATATTAGGTAGTTAGGTTATTGACGACCTAGTTGGCATAATGGTCACTATACCGGATTGCCAAACACAGGGTTGCGGGTTCGATTCCCGTCTCAGACAAGTATTTATGCTTAGATATTTGTCTGTGGTCTGGTTGTTTCTATGTATTATAAGTATATATTTACAATACAAAAGTATATAAGTAGTATATCCGTTGTCTAGCACCCATAACAGAAGTCTAATTACTTAGCTTGGGGCTAGATGGCGATGTGTGGAATGTCCTGCAATATTTATTAGGTACCAATACTAGAGTATAACATATATTTTAAAACGCCTTACCATGGCCTTAACCAATTTTGCGTAAAATAAAAAAATAACGAAAGTTAAATCTCTTAGATTATTTTAGTATTTTATTGGATGGATCCTATTTGGTTTAGGTACTTCTACGTTTTCTACTATATATCGCTAGCATTTTTAATTCAAGTAGCTGGGAACTCATGTATTGGATAGAGTAGGCTTGCCCAGAACATGGGGGAAACCCCAGCTTAGTCGACCGTGTCCAGAGGAAAGAACTCTTCAATACGTCTAGAGACAACTAAGCCGCGAGTTTCATCACGATGTTTTCCTTCAGAGCAATGTTATTTAGCGCACATAATTTATTTGTAACTAAGAAAATACATTGGTAGGTAGATACGTACGTATTCTATTTATATAGTAGTTATAAGTCTATAAGTAGTTATAATCCTACGTTTTTTACATAGGTACCTAAGTGAAAAACTAAATTAATATAAAAAAAATTAGATGGAAAAAGAAATTGATCAAAACAGATAAAATGCTAGCTACTCAGCTCTTTTAGATTTTAGACACAGAATTCCTCGGTTTCGCCGTAAACAATTTGTAAGAAATTAAGTAGGTATTATGAACCTAACTCCCTGAAAAGTATTTTAATTTAAAACACGTCATGTTATATTAAATTAACTTAGGTACCACCACTAAGCAAAGTACTTACTCTTTTTAAATTTTCTTTGTAAAAAAATGATCAATTTTGTTGTATAAAATTCGTAGCACGAATTTAATAGAAAAACTACCTAACTAACCGTAAAAAACAATTTAAAAAAGCACAATTAGAACTAAACTTACCCTATTTTCAAATAAGTCGAAAAATCAAGATGTTTTCTTGGTTTTTCTTCGTAAAAAAATGTCCAAATAGTATAGATTTTGAGAGACATCGCAGTAGGAAGCTTGTGACGAGGTCAAAGACTAGCAATGCCAAGTTCTGGGTCAAGGTTGAGCTTTGGCCCTGCTGCGGCCTGCGCGGTACGTTTGCGCAGTCTTGCCAGGTTTTCGAAAATTAGTAGATTTTTTTAGCATTTCTACTATTTTTTTCGAAACTTACTAGATAATGTAGAGGGAATTTTTGATTGTTTGAATCGTATAGGCTCCAAAACTACTGAACCGATTTTGATGGAACTTGATCCATATCAAGTTCCATTGGGAGTACATTCCCAACAAATCAATGTATCCCTATATACATTGATTTATTGGGAATGTACTCCCAATGAATCAATGGGAGGCCTCTTTTTCTTACTTGTACAAAGATGAAAGATTCGATTGTTTGTTTGCATTGAATAGGCTTCGAAACCACTGGACCGATTTTAATGAAACTTGGTACGAGAATACATTGATTAATTGGCAATAACATAGTTACTTTTTATCTCGATATTCCCACGGGTCGGGAGTTAGGTACGCGGGTGAAACCGCGGAGCGCTGCAAGTATTTTATAATAGCTGAGATCCGAAAGGCTCAAATAGAAATTGCTATCGAGAATTGAAGTGTTTTTCGAGTTCCTAACGACTCAACTAATTGGTCCGGTACGTTAATTAGTCGTGTATAAGGGAATCAAAAGTACCCACAGCACACCAAACTACCTGGACCCAGTAATAGGTCGACCCACCGTGACCACGGGCAACCACTGGAGAAATCTTGTGAATTTTCCTTCAACCAAGCTAGTTTTCGCCGGTAATCGGCGCAAGTGGTTTGGATGTTTTTTAGTTTTTAAGACGTTTTCAAGTGGTCTATGTACAATTGTATTAAGCATCCAAAGAAATAAAAGATTTTGAATTTGAATTTGATGAACTGCGCTGTTATGCGCCGATAAATAATAATAATAAATAAATAAATAAATTGTCATTTATTTCAGGCATACAATGTCACATATTGGAGAAATATTACATACATAATAGTTAAATTAAAATTAAAAAATTAAATTAAAAATCAGCTTAGTTAGCTTAGCAATAATAATCATTTACATTTCGTCGCTTTAGTACTGTTTTCTTTAAGATGAACAGCAGTCCAGTGTTTAAATAAAGGACTCTGAACGTTGTCAGAGACAGCCCTCAGTATTTCATTGTTGGAGCATCTTATCCGATGCCAGAAAGTTGCAATCCGCGTCCTGACTATGGCATAGAAATCAGGGACCCCCGCCTCAGCGAACATCTCAGATGCACTACAAAACCTAGGTAACTTCATAAGGCAGTATAGAGCTATAGTTAACTATTGTTTCTCTATGATATGATAATTCAATAAAACACAAAAGTTATCAATTTCCAATATATTTCATCTAATGTATCTAAAATTAACATAGAAATAAACATGGTTCACAAATATATACGAACAGCATCGGGGTTCGAACACACTACCTTCTGAATGTCGGAGATACCATCCGCTAAGCCAACACTGATATTTGGTAAGATTTTTTATTTCAAATACAATAATTATTGCATATAGGTACAGTCGGAGTCAGAATTCTAGACCCACCGTAGAGCTCCAAAACTGAAATGTTTTCAACCCAAGCAAGATTCTTAAATCTTGCTCGAGTTTAAAGTCTTTCAACTCACGAATTTATTACATAAATGTTAATGGAATAAGAACCAATTAATATAGGAATAGAACTCTACGGTGAGTCTGCCATTCTGATTCCGACCGTAAATGAGATAAGAACACCTACCACGAGTTGTAGTATTTGACAACGTTGTTGGTAGTTGGCGTGCAACAGACGCGCAGCTTGTTTGTTTTAATGCCAGCGTGCAACATTAAATGTTATCAAGTGGAAAAATGAATGTCCAAAGGATGTGGATGAAAATATGTTGCCGACGACTGGTCAGTGGTAATGCAACAATGTCATGCAACATGCCAAATTTAACCTAGTGGAACGAAAAGTAACTGTTAATTTAACCGACTTCAAAAAAAAGAAAGAGCTTTGAGAGGCTCTTTCTTTGCAAATATATATCTATACTTATATTATAAAGCTGAAGAGTTTGTTTGAACGCGCTAATCTCAGTAACCACTGATTCGAATTGAAAAAATATTTTTGTGTTGGATAGTCCATTTATCGAGAAAAGCTACTTTTCATTTTGATATTCCCACGGAATCGGGACTTATGCAGATGAAACCGCGGAGCGCAGCTAGTATATAATTATTTTGTTTTATGTATGTTTATCGGTTACTCGAAGAGGGCTGAACCGATTCTATTAATTTGTCCAAAAAATTACCCAATTACACATCAAAATGTAGCTCTAATCGACTGTTCAGTGCACAAATCCTTTATAGGACCACTCAAAACAAAAACAAAAAGTCGTCATCCAGATAACATTCACCGAATACAATTACAACTCGTGCTAGGGCTTAAAAAATAAATATGGCAGATCGAGAAATTAACTGAAAACTTAAAATTTAACCAATCAGCCCTTATTAGCTGCCAAATATAATATCAAATAGAGATTTTTACCCGTGGTTCATCTAGCTAATTCACCCAATAGTACTACAATCAAACCTGTGTACAAAATTAAGCACACATGGTAAAGTGCGCTCACATTTATTGAAAAAGTGAGCTGACATTTATTGACAAATCTGAGACCTTACCACGAGTTGTTTAAGCACTCGATCAAACATATTGATTATTTCTCACGAAACTTTAAAACTGTAATCGGCCAATACGTGACCCGAGACAGCTTAAAAACAGTGTTTCTGTTTTTAGAGGAACAGAAAACTTTTATTTACGCTAATAAGCTTGCATTTCACCTCTTTTCACTTGATAGGAAGTCAATCAATGAATCAATCATTATATTTGAAGTCAAAGGGAAGTCAAAGCTTGACGTTCCTTTGAACTGTACTTGTTTGTAACATAAGCAATTGAGAAAGAGACATTTTGAGATAAGGATATTTCGAGGGGACGAAGAGGTCGAGGATGTGGCATGCTCGCCTAAAAAGTACCTATTCACTCCAGATTTGAAGACTCCAAGGGTTGTAGTTTTAGGGAAACTTTAGAGAGTTTCACTTCTTAGTGCGCACGAGTTTTTTTTTGTATAGATAGCTGAAATAGACGGCGCGATTAAGACACAGTTCTAAGCTATCTATCTTATAGCTTACGTATTGGCATATTCTAGTGTTAAAGTTTCATAGTGCATACCCAATACGAGACGTTTGCTGGAGTGCAGAAACAACTCGTGGTAGGGTTAGAGACTTTTTGGACTCTAGTTCAAAATCCTAGATGTTTTTTACAAATTATAGATTAGGGTTTGACCAATATCACTCCTGCCTGACGGTAGGTGACCTACCCAGGTGTACCACGGGTAAAACAATAACACTAATAATAACTAGGCCTATAAATACATTACATAGCAAACGATTAACAACTGTACACTCAAGTGCAATTAATTATAGGTCGGTTATTTAAACTTCTGGGGCTCTATTTTCGAATCATTCGTGTGACATCGTCGTATACGCCTACAAGTCATGCTCGACTTCCAAGTCGTATAACACCAACTTTCTGTATTTTTTAAACATTCGTCGTCGAAATTTGAAAACAGGTAATTACCGACGAACCGAAATAATACCCAATAGATATAAATATTTTTCAAAGAACAACAAGGTAACCATAGCAAAGTATTATCGGCGCTATGGTCACCATCATGTTTTCTAATGACGATGTCACGTAAAATTATCGTTCGTAAACCGACTTTATAGACAACCGGTTGAGTTTGTTATTGTCAGATGGTATATAGCTCGAACTATCGCTCGTATTTTTGTTCGCAAAGAATAAAATATCGATAGTATTGTTGCTCGTTAATAAAAAAACTATCGATAGTGTCGATAGTTTATGCTTCGCGAGCAACAATACTATCGATAGGCTATCGATACTATTGGTTTGTAATGAACTATCGATTATTCGGCGATAGTCGACTATCGATCGTCAACATTAGGGTTTCCACTGACGCGGAGCTGGCCGGAGTGGAGTGGAGCGGACCGTGGCCAATCACAGTGCTCGAAATCTTCATTCCGCATTAGAGGTAACAGTTTATTGGCCAATTGACGGTTCACTCCGCCCAGCTCCGCGTCAATGTAAACGCACCCTAAGTCCTCCGAAACGGCTTGACCGATTCTTATAAAATGTTTTGTGTATATTCGGTAGGTCTGAGAATAGGACGTAAACTATTTTTTATTCTAAATGAAACAAAACTACCACGCGTATGAAGTCGCGGGCAACAGCTACTAATATGATTTAAATCCGAATGTATGTTTGTTTATTTGTTTGTTCACAGTCAAACGACTGAATCGATTTGGATGAAAATCGGCATAGTGGTAATTTAGGGGATGGTGAAGGACATAGCGTTTTACATGCCGAAATTCCCGCGGGATCGGTATTTACGCGGATGATACCGCGGGGCACAGTTAGTATAATATAAAAATAAACATACAAAGATAGACGCAAAAAACATAATCCTTTCCTTGTAAATAAAAAAATATTTTTCTAATTCTTTTTTTGTTGTGTTTGTTATAGTCAGAAGTTTTTTATAAAAGAAATAATAGAGAAAGTTGCACCAATAATTATCACGCAGGTAAAACCGCGGGGCACACTTAGTCCTTATACATATACATAAAATGTTCGAGTCGTGGTGTTACTTGCCAAACTCCACCTAAACGGCTGAACCGATTTGAATATTTTTTTTGTGTATTATTCGTTAGGTCTGAAAATCGAACATAATTTTTTTTCCATTTTAGGATCCCGTACCTTAAGGGTAAAAACGGGACCCTATTACTAAGACTTCGCTGTCCATCCGTCTGTCTGTCACCAGGTTGTATCTCATGAACCATGATAGCTAGATAGTTGAAATTTTTCACAGATGTATTTCTGTTGCCGCTATAACAACAAATACTTAAAACAGAAAAAAGTAAATATGTTTTTAGTATATTTTTAAGAATTTTAGGTTTTTTTTTTGTTTATATCAAAACAATTTTTGCCGGGACTTCTAGCTATCATTAAATAAATATTACCCCTTAATTTGAAAAGGGTTTCAAAAATAGTTACGTTTCCAAGTGATCTTATATTTCAATTGTATGATGTATGAAAGAAATGCTAGATCGTATGACAAAATTGAAAAAACACAACGATAGCGCGATCTAATTTTACCTGTGGCGCCATCTAGTAGCAGTTGATGTAACATTCGACTAGTACTGAATCTTATATCTTTAAATGAGCAATTCTTGTATATATATATACAAGAATTGCTCATATTATAATTGGAATCTCGGAATCGGCTCCAACGATTTTCATGAAATTTGGTATATAGGGGGTTTCGGGGGCGATAAATCGATCTAGCTAGGAATCATTTTTAGAAAATGTCATTTTATTCGTGTTTTATCGAAACTTACTTGTTTTTATCTAGAAAATATGACTCTTCCTGACATCTATTGGCGAACTACTAATACTATTTTTTGTGAGCAATAAAGTTATTCCAGCAGATGGCGTTGTTAAGTAACACGAAGTCAATGAGTGTTTGCTTTGAGGTTAGACTAAGTAAAAAAAAATAAAAAATACCGAGCAAAGCTCGGTCATCCAGGTATTGTTTTGTTTACTACCTGCACCCTGCGGTTTCACCTGTAAGAGAGAAGCGGACCGTGGCGAATCACAGCCCTCGAAATCTCAATAACGCATTAGAGGAAACAGTTGATCGGCTAATTCACGGTTCTTGAAATAACTTAAGGCCCTGTGCTAATAAAGCTACCAAAATCGACCTTTGTTTTAAGCAACTCTAAGTAATCAAATATTCTTTTTTTGTTATTTGGATATAAATGGATATTATAGTTAAATAAACATATTTTTGTTTATTGTGGTTGAAAACATGATATGAACAACTTCGTTCGATAAAAAAAATGTTAGAAAACAGAGAATTATTAGATCGTTTATCGGGTTTTATTCAAAAATAGTTAACGTTTGTTTCTAAAAATGAATTAAATGATAGGTTTTGACCTCTAGGAACTATATTTGTGGATAATAATGCTAAAATGTTTTGAAAGAAAGAAGAAGAAAGAAGCAACTCTTTTAACATTAATTATCATCAATTTTCTGCGCGATTTTCATTAGTATCACCCTCAGTCTGGAATCGGAAAATAGTTTACGTTTTCCACATATTTTTTTATACCATTCCTTATTTGAAAATAAAAGCTTTTAAGGCCTTTAAATGCCTTTTAATCACTGTTTTGGTGTTTGTATATTCGACCTCTATACAATGTTTATTACAACCTCCTTGCGCAAAAAATACTGTCCGTCCCGCGACGTTTTGTTTTTAGGGTTCCGTACCAAAAGGGTTAAACGGGACCCTATTATTAAGACTTCGCTGTTTCTTTTTCTCGTAGTCATGGTATAAAGTATAGTATGCAACTCTTGAATAAAGTACGAATTTACATTGAGGGCCATGAATCACTCGCGTCGCTTAGGATTCTAACACTTCACATCATGCATCACTCCCTACGGTCGTGATTCAGTTGTTAGAATCCTTTACTTGCTCGTGATTCATCTATGGCCCTCGCTTTAAATCCGTCCTTTATCCATTAATTGCATAATATACTATTTTAAATCCGACTTATAGTTCTAGCGAGATATTACTAGTTCTCCGAACACAATCTTTGAATAGTTTTGTATGAGAACCCGCAACTTCCTGCGTTGCAGGCGGTTGTTCGATCGCTGTGCCACAAACGCAGACGTCGTTAGATCCACGTATGTGTCAAATGTTATTGCTTTTACTGACCGGAAAAAATCAGCTTTTTTAGTTGTACCACGGTTATAGTGGTAAAAAAAGCCTAATTACGCTTTAATTTATGTGTTTTTTAAATCCTAGTTAAATAACCGACCTAAATTGATTGCTCGCTAATGTATATATCAAAATTGCATTTCGGGATACCCTGCTATCCAGCGATATAAAATTGTAATTCATGGTGATGTTGAACTAGCGGCCCGGGAAATTCACCTTTTTTCAGTTTTTCGTAAAAATGATCCAGTTGAAAATAGAAATCGACCATCGTTTAGCCGCGCATTTAGAACTAGATTTTTCACAATTTAAAATCTTTATTAGGCCTTTGAAATATCAAAAAACAATAGGCGTTTATGAATTAACCGTCAATTATTGATCTTTAAATTTACTAAAGAAAAGCCTAATAAAGGTTTTAATAGTTAAAAAATTATATTCTAAAGGAGCAGTTTATAAATAATTTTACATTTTAGATTTCCTTCTCGCTCATTTTTACAAAAAATTACAAATAATAATTATTTTCGCAGCCAAGTAGGTAACATTCACCTTATTTTTTTTTTAAATCTTATAACATTAAAACGAAAAAATTGCGTGCAAAGTGGCGTTTTTTCTTTAATTACACATAATATTTTTTTTATTTTCAGTGCATTTTATTTCATAAGAGCGGCTTTTTGAGACACTAAAAACAGTTGGGAAATAAATAAGCACCGGATGCTTGCAAAATTCAATTAATTCTTTAGTTTTTCGTAAAGATCACCGAGATAAATTCCAAAATGTAAGCTTATTTTGTAATTTACGACTCTAGAACATGATTTAGAACATAAAAAAAATATCATGACCCCAACAATTATTTGTTTACAAGGAAAAATTTTGTATTAAAAAGTTTATATTTTAGTGGTTTAATAGTTCCAAAATAATTGTTGTGACAACATACGGGCCACAAACATAACCCTCCCTTTTGGTTTCTCCGTAGTCGGGTAATTATATTCTTAAGTCGCAAACTACAACAAAAAGTTACATTAACATTTTTAACCAGGTCATTTTTACGATAAAATTGGTAAACTTGAATTTGGCGAGCTTCCGGTTTGACATCCCTTTACCAACTTAAAAAAAATGTTATAATACATATAAACGCCCTTACATAGTTACAATAGTGCTACAACAGATTACAAACGTATTTTTTTACATTTTACATATTTTTAATAAGAATTTCTTAGTCCATTTCAGTCATTTCAAGTCGATGTTGGTACATACTTAACCGACTTAAAAAAGGACAGGTTCATATATTGTTAGGAATTTTTTAGGGTTTCGTACGTCAAGAGGAAAACGCGGGACTCTATGTTAAAACTAGATAAAACAGTCTATCTGTCCGTCTGACCTTTTTTTCATGAACAGGTTTTAGTATAATATTGTAGTCGATATATGTCAGGTCTAGTCACGGGCAGGAACCATTCCAGTCACCTACTAATAACATTACATTTTAATCCGTCCAGTTGTAAGTCGAAAATTAATTTAAGGAAAAAATGCTTTGTTTTTGGAGATGCGTTTTCCTTGTTGTAAATATTTATAGAAATAATAAGCTTAGTGCAGGCCTATGATTTTAAAATAAGATCATTAACACGTGTGTAGTCGCGGGCGGGAGCCAGTTTAGTTACCTATCTAATATTATAACTGTGAAAGTAGCTGTCTGTTAAGTTTTCACTTCTATCCCTATTTTGATAAATTTTGGTATAGAGATAGATGGGACCTTGGAAAAGGATATAAGCTACTCTTTATCCCGCTATACGCGGGAGAAATCGCAGGGCGTAGCTATAGTAACTGATATTCGAATCAATGCAATTTTAAGTCGGTAAAATAACACATAAATCAGGGAAAAAAATTTTGAGGAAAAAATGCGTCTCCAAAAATAGGTCTAATTTTGGAGTTTTTTCCTGATAAACGCGTTGTTTCCTGATAAACATGATCATAAATTAAAAATCCAAATAAACCGGGGGAAGGAAAACATCGTGATGAAACCCGCGGCTTAGACATATTGACGAGTCGTTTCCTCTGGTTATGATCGACTAAGTTGAGAGGGTGGTATAGGCTCTGGAGAAGCCTACTCCAACAAATGTCCCAGGCACTACAGCGCCCTGAATAAGCAAGGATTACAGTTGCTGGCACTGATGTAAAGATCGATATAAAGAAGTTAATCTAGTCACCTATCCGACTTTCCCACGTTCAAATGATTAGGTGCATCGGCGAATGCAAACTTCAACCTATAAGCTTCAGCTACCAATAAACTTATATTAGAATCCGTCCAATTGTGCGTCGGTACGTTTTGCAACAATATCATTAAACCTTGAAAATCTCTTTCCAACATCAATCTCTCTCGCCAATGTAGTAGGAAAGCAGCGCAGACGTAGAGTTGGAAGGTGGCGAAACCATCCGATTCTGCCAGGTAAGTGTCCCACAGTCTGATGGTGCATGGGAGTGGTATTTCTCTAGTGAGAAGATTGTTCATCCAGCGGAATGAGAATTGCAGGTAGTCGACCCCGTGGGTTTGGAGATGTTCGTGGAGGGGTTGGTCTATACGACGTATCAGTTCCTTTAGTTGGTTCACCTGGAACAAAAGATACGGAGCTTATAGTTCGTCTATACCTTACCTTGGTACACATAGACTTTTTTTTTTTTTTTGTTATGTTATTGTTCTTTTTTTTGTCTTTTATCTACTATATAAAAATAAGTCGGGTTTTCCTTCCTGACGCTATAACTCCAGAACGCACGAACCGATTTCCACGGTTTTGCATTCGTTCAGGAAAATCTGGTGGCGAAACGGAGTTCACCGGGTTTGCTAGTCTACTATATATATATATATATATATTTAACTATTTTTTGTTTACCTACGACTGCACGGATAAATAAGAGTTTTTGTTGCACCTTAATTTTGTACTAGATTCAGTTTTTTGTATTGGAATAAATAATAAAAAAAAAGATGCGTGCGGTGTGGCGCTTTGAAGAAGTTACAATACAATTAAATACAGATGCTAAAAGGACAGGTTACCGGCGCTCTCTCCATACAAACGTAGTCGACTGTTTTCTCCCTGGATAATGACACTATCACAAATATTGTAAAATTTATAATTGCCATGACCATGCCTCTATGTTTTGTTTTTATTTTTATTATTAAATCTTAATTTCTATGATAATTAGAAAATGAAAAAAACCAAAACATAGTCATGGCAGCTATAGGTTTTATGGCACAAAAATATTTGTGCTAGTGTCATTATCCAGGGAGGAAACAGTCGACTACGTTTGTATGGAGAGAGCGCCGGGACCCTTTCACCTTAATTATTTCAAAAATAAGCCTGCCTGGTTACAGACACACAGTGGAGAGTTAGTAATAGAGTTCCGTTTTTAACCCTTTGTGTACGGAACACTAAAAAACAGCTGAACCACTTTTCAAGTATTCTGGTATAGAGATAAACAAGCCAATTAAATTTAAATAGGTATAAACAAGAATTAGTATTTTAAAACAATTACCTGTTTACTCAATAACATACAAGGAAAATAATATTAATTGATAAAGGATGGAAAAATTTATACGTATGTTATCGTTATTTGTGTTCTAATACAGAAATACCTACTAATTAATTATGAATGTAATTTTCTATTTATTTTAAGCCCCTCAAATTCGAAAAAGTGTACTTTTTGTAATAACCCATAATCTAACGCGTTTTTAGAACAATTTTCTAACAAATAAATCCTTAAACTTTAAAATTATTCAATACTAGCAGCGCTCCGCGGTTTCACGAAGGATTTTTTAAAATTCTACCCCCTAGGGAGTGAAAATAGTGGGCAAAGTTTGTATAGGTGTGATTCCTTGGTCCAATATATTCTACGCGAACGAAGTCGCGGGCAAAAGCTAGTAGGTATACATGTAAAATGCTTTGTCCTGCCTAGCTGACTGACTGACAGATCAACGCACAGCCTAAACCGCTAATCGTAGAGACCTGTAACTTGGAGGGTGTGTTCTTTGTATGACGTAGGCATCCGATAAGAAAAGATTTTCTGAAATTCTACCCTTTAGGGAAAAAGAAAGCCAAAGTTTGTGTGAGTTTCCTAGGTCCAATCTACTTAAAATGTTGCATAAACATTCCATAACAGAATTGATAGAAGACGTGCTTCGTACTTTATAGAAATTCATCCCTTAACGGGTTAAAAAAGGGGTAGAAAGTTATTTTGTGGTTGATTTGCTTAAAAGTTATGCTACTTTTTAAGAGATTCTAAATAATAATTGTACTTTTTATCCCGATATTCTTACGGGATCGGGAGTTATGCGTCTGAAACCGCGGAGCGCTGCTACTTACGTATAGAAGATAACTCACCTTATACTGTATCCCAAGCTGCGCAAATATATAATTATCCTGGATACTATCTAGAAACTTGGACAGACACCAGAAGGAATCAGCCTCGATGACATCCCTCTGTTCCTCGGTCAGCTTGTCCAGTGGAAAGTTGTCCAGCTCTTGGCCCGGAGCCGCTTCTTGGAGGAACACCATGAAGAACGGGGTGACCAGATCGTTGATGCCCTGGACGTAGCCGGAGGCTGGGTGACGGATCGCCCAGATGTATAGGATACGTTCGAACATCACCTGCAAATAAAAAAATAAAAAAAGTTTAAAATTATTTGTTTATTTTCTTATTTACAGAGCCATCTGTGTGATATTGGCGTTACTAAAATACAAGTACACTATTTTTGAATGGTGTTTGGTTATCTATAATAAATATTGCAGGACATTTTTACACAGCGCCATCTAGCCCTAAACTGAGTAACTGGGCCTGTGTTATGTTATGGTTAATGGATAGAATGCTTATTTACTTTTTTTTTGTAAATACTTATGTATGAGAGGGTGATTTTTTACATGAACCTTTAGGGCTATATCCTAAAGTATAAGAGATAGCTAAAAATTCTGAAAAGAGTTACGTGCCCAACATTGACAAATACTGAAACTGCATCATTAGATTTTTGAAAAAGCCATTAACCTAGCCAGGAATTGAACGTGTGGATTTCACGTTTGATTTGTTAACAAAAAAATGATTATTTGTGGCGCGCGCCATTATATAAGGAGTATAAATTGCATAAATAGCGATAGCGCCATTTAGATCAGGGATTCATTGAGGACTCTTTAATGTTCACTAGCATTGCTCCGTAGTTTTAGCCGCGTAACTCCCGATCCCGTGGGAATATCGGAATAAAAAGTAGCCTATGTTACTGTCAATGAATCAATGTATCCTCTTTCTAAATTCATCTAAATCGGTGCAGTAGTAATACTATTCGTATTCGTTACAAACATACAAAAAATCTTTCCTATTTATAATATTATTACTAGCTATTGCCCGCGACTTCGTACGCGTAGTAGTTTTGTTTTATGTTTTATGTATTTTACTACACCTTCCTCTGAAATCACTCTATCTATTTAAAAAAACCGCATCAAAATCCATTGCGAAGTTTTAAAGATCTTAGCATACATAGGGACAGACAGACAGCGGGTAGCGACTTTGTTTTATACTGTGTAAAGTCAATTGTCCTGTCACGATGATGGTAAGCATCTCACCTGAACAGTAAGTTGTTGGAACAAGGCAACGAGCGGACTCATCCTCGGTATATCTATATGTATCTGCCTATAAGTATCGTCATCTCGCTCAGCGTCGTAGTACTGCCGTACTAAGTGCTTGTAGTCGGCTCTCTTTCTGTCCAGGGTCTCCGTGCGACGCTCCGTGTTGGCGGGGAGGTAGCCCGCTAACAGCCGCCAGGTTATCGCTCTAGCCTGGAAAATAATAATAAATCATTTATTTCAGGCAAAAGAATAATTTATTTTAAATATTGTATGACACTTTACACAGCGCCATCTAGCCCAAAGCTAAGCAATTAAACTTGAGTTATGGTGGCCAGACAACTAATAGAATAATATACTTTTCTTTCATAAATATATACTTAATCTACATATCGAGTTTCATCGCAAATGGTTCAGTAGTTTTTGTGTGAAGGAGTAACACACATTTTCAATACTACTAGTATTGAAAATGTGTGTTACTCCTTCATATAGAAACACCTAGACCAGAAACAAATATTTGTTTGTTCTGCCTCACAGGCGTATGTTGGCCCGCCACGCCACTGAGGTTGTCAAGCCATAGATTAAGGTTGATACGCACTACAAACATTAAAAGCGTTGAAGCATTTAAACATGATTAACCAACTGTCAAAGTGTCAAACTGATTAAATAATAGCACAACCTTTGTTATTGAAATAGAATTTAATTTTAGATTACCCGTTATATGAATTTAGCTAAATTTATTTTAGCACAATGTCATGCAAGCTGTCCTAAGAATTAGACAATTCATTGGTGAATTCATTGGTCATTGGAGAATAGTCTAATAGACAACTTCTTAAGGTTGCTGGGCGGACACCAGTGGTCGAACAGAAGGTTACGAGTAAGATTCTCCCCTCAAACAAATATTTACATAGCTTATGCCATGAGTTTATTGTGTCTTCTTCGTATTGGAGTGTGTGTTATGAAAACACACACATTCTAACTTCGTTTTAAGACGATTCAATGTAGTCTTATGGTAATTATTCCAACTGAATATAGAAATTTTGAGTTGTGACTTTGAATTCTCGGAAGTAATATAGGTACTTATATTCTTTTATTCTGATATTCCCATTTGACCAGGAACAAACCAGGTGAAGCCATGGGGTGTTGTTAGTCTTTTTTTATCTTTATTAATTAATTTAACATCCTTATCTCACCTTGAGCTGTTCTTCCTTATCACAACAATGGATTGATAAGAATCACTGAGATGTTAGACATGATTTTACTAGGAAATGTTTTATTTTTGTTAGTTATAAGTATCTATATATCTTTCTATATCTATATATATAAAAGAAAGTCGTGTTAGTTACACCACTTATAACTCAAGAACGGCAGAACAGATTTGGGTGAAAATTAGTAGGGAGGTAGCTTAGAGCCAGGAGACGGACATAGGATACTTTTTATCCCAATATGCCCACGGGATCGGGACTTACGCGGGTGAAACCGCGGGGCGCAACTAGTATATATATAAAAGAAAGTAGTGTTAGTTACACCATTTATAACTCGGGAACGGCTAAACCGATTTGGCTGAAAATTGGTGGGGAGGTAGCTTACAATCATAAGACGGACATAGGATATTTTTTTCGATATTCCCACGGGATCGGGACTTACGCAGGTGAAACAGCGGGGCACAGCTAGTTGTTTAATATAGCTGAGTTGGCCTAGTCATGGATACTTTAAATTTCATTCCGAATTTACTGCTTAATACTAAGCACAATCTTAGAAATACAGATAAAATAAAATTACATAACTTTAGAGCAATAACATATGGTCGGCAAAATATAATTTTTGAAGATGTATAATGACTTACCAAAAGAGATAAAACAATGTGAAACAGTTTATAAATACCGAAACAAACTTAGAGAATTTGTTATAGATACAATATTTTAATAAATAATCTCTAAAAGTTGAAACTAACCTAATGAAGACCCTGTTGGCACAATGCACAGTGGTCCCGGTTCCTAAGAATGGCGGTCATAGGGGTTGTATGTTGGATTAAAATTAAAGAATGAATTTTTTACCTAAGAAATTATTGTTTTGAGGTTCTTAAGGTAATAACAAATAAAAAAATATATATTTAAAAGCAAGGTAGATATATTCTCAAAAAAAAAGCATTCATCCATACTAAATAACAGGTAGATAAATAGGTAACAAAAACATTGGTTTTATTTATATATTATTTCTGAACATAGCTTATTGGCATATAAATAATAAAATGTACTACAAAATAGATAGCGGACCATAGTAATTTATGTAAAACAAGGGCTATTTACATAGTAGGAAAAAAATATAATTTACAATATTAACATGTTTGAAAAATTGCAAATGGTTCAAGTACATAATAAATCCAACACTTCTTTTGCTAATACAGACTTCTTCTTACACGGTAACTTTCACTAGAAATAAGTGGGTCTGAATTAAGAAGAAGTCTGTTCAAAAGATCTATGTTAGTCACTTCTCGGGAATGTTTCCTAGTGTTATCGCGTCTAAATAATTTAACTAATTTATTACAAGATTCGGCGGCCTCTTCAGACAATTCACCGATAGACAATATAGAATTATCAATCACAGAGATCATAAATTAAATCTCTCAAGTAATCGGTCTGGATATTTTCAATGTCCGATAAAGAGTCTGCTAGCATCCGAAACACTTCACGAGATCTATCTGCCTCATTTTTTTTATTCGTCGCAGATAACCAGGTGTTTAGAACAAGCATACGAGGAAAAGAACACTTGATTGTGGTCCCTGCAGAATAAAAGAAAAACAAAATTACAAAAATAACTACGGTATCAAAGGAGAATGGTCTTTCTGGGCCTGGAGGCCTCATGAAACGAGTCATATATCAAATGAAAGGTGGTTTCAAGAGGAACATTTTATTGTATTACCACTTTTTCAAATTAGTTGTGAGATCGGAGTTATAGGTCATTAATGATAGGTGGTCGATTCACTCTCCGTACACCACTAGGGAGTATTAACGCCTTAATAGAATCAAATGTAGCCATCGTATGGCAATGAGTCATATATCAAATGATAGGTTATTTCAAAAGAAATAATTTAATGTATGCTGATTTTTAAAATTATTTTTATTTTTAGAGTTATAGGCCATTTATGCTAAGTAGTAGGTATAGGTGTCTGAGGTCTTCTCTTGTGCAATGCAAAAGCTTGATTAGAATCAGATGTTGGTCTCCTCATGAAACGAGGCATATATCAAATGAAAGGTGGTTTCAAGAGGAACATTTTATTGTATGACCACTTTTTCAAATTAGTTGTGAGATCGGAGTTATAAGTCATTAATGATAGGTGATCGATTCACTCTCCGTACACCAGTAGGGAGTATTAACGCCTTAATAGAATCAAATGTAGCCATCGTATAGCAATGAGTCATATATCAAATGATATGTTATTTCAAAAGGAATAATTTAATGTATGATGATTTTTAAAATTATTTTTATTTTTAGTTTTATAGGCCATTTATGCTAAGTAGTAGGTATAGGTGACTGAGGTCTTCTCTTGTGCAATGCAAAAGCTTGATTAGAACCAGATGTTGGTCTCCTCATGAAACGAGGCATATATCAAATGAAAGGTGGTTTCAAGAAAAACATTTTTTTTTAAGACCACTTTTTCAAAATAGTTGTGGGTTCGGAGATATAGGTCATTAATGGTAGGTGGTCGTTTCACTTGCGAGTTTTCTCCGTACACCGCTAGGGAGTATTAACGCCTGAATAGAACCAGATGTACCCATCATATAGCAACGAGTCATACATCAAACTAGCAGCGCTCCGCGGTTTCACCCGCGTAACTACGTGCGTAATATCGAAATATAAAATAGTCTAAACCCTTATTCAACAATGGACTATGCAACACAAAAATATTTTTTTTTCTATCCGAACCAGTAGTTTCTGAGATCAGAGCGATCAAACAAACAAACAAACACTTTGTATGCTAAGTAGTAGGTATAGGTGACTGAGGTCTTCACTTGTGCAATACAGATGCTTGGTTAAAAGCAGATGTTGCTCTCCTCTTGAAACGAGTCATTTATAAAATGAAAGGTGGTTTTAAGGAGAACCATTTTATTGTAAGACTATATTTTCGAAATAGTAGTGGTTTCGTAGTTAGAGATCGATAAATGTACTTAAGTAAGTATTCAGTTGTATCAGAAATAGTTGTCGTGATTTAGTCATCACTACCTAATACTATTTAGTGGCATAGCAGGCTGATAAAAAGCATGATGCTTATCGTAACCGAGGTATAGGTTATGATACCTAAGTAGGATTATAAATAGGTTCAATGTCCTGCAAACCACACAAGAAAAGAATGCTCACGTCTCGTGACGGGTCTTGTACAATAGGTATAATAATGATACCACATACCTTTCTACGAAGAAACGTTTCGTTTTCATTCTTTTCTTTTGTTACTGCAATAATATCTATTCAGATTTTCCTGTTTGGGGACTAGGTATTTTTCTAATCGACTAAATCGATTGTGATGAAACTCGGTATGGAAATTGTTGGAGACCTAGATTAACACAAAATATTATTTTTCTCGATATTCCCACTGAATAGAGACTAACGCTGATGCAACTATGAATCTTCGTTATCAAGGAATAATTTCCAAGGGTTATTCCTTTCGACTCCCGCTTATAGGGGCCGTAAGGAAAATCTTACGACCTCCACTCAATAATAAAAGTGCGGGGTGGTGGTCCAACCATGGGGCCCATTAAGCGGGAGTCGAAAGGAATAATCCTCTATTTCATTAATTCTGTATTCACAATCCGCGTTGAACCACCGCACACTTGGGCCTCCAACTATAGGTCGTGGTTCAACTTTTTAAATAGTTGGACCACGGGACTGTTCAGAGTCCCGTTGGACATTCATGACGCAGAGTCTGAAGATTTAAATTATTTCGTTAAATAACAGAACACTGTTTGTCGAGAAAATATTATTTACACAAAATACGCAATAATAAATGAAAAACCACATTAAACTTAACACAAAAACATAATAAAATAACAAAAGATATTACTAACTAAAACGTTTAAAATAATTAAAAATGCATTTGCTGCATAAGGTGCATCTGCATAAGCTATTGCATAGCTTTTATCGCAGGCTTTGAGCGCAGCGCCCGAATCAAGAATAAAACCTAACACCCCCGACTCCACCCACCATGTAGCTCGGCCGAGCGTTCGCTTAAGTGTATGTGTATGGTACGAAGCTCGCACGATGCAATAGCTTTACCGCGGCAGTCCCGGGTGCCACACATTTTTTTTTTTTTTAAAGGAACAACACTGACCGTACTGTCGTATAAAGCCACATCAGCAACATCACGACAGGGCGCTGGCGGTGGCGCAGCATGGTCATACGACGCTTTGGCCATTTTCGTCTTTTCATTTATTTTGTTAAATAAGTTAATAATATCTTGAACTAAATATATATCTACTTGAATTCGATTACTGAGAAAAAACCTACTAAGTACTAAACTCTGGCAATATACACAAGCCGTGCGAAGCTATGATTTGACATGAAAGTTGTCAGTGAAAGCGATTTTCCCTATGGCTGAAAGTTTTACTTTCAACACGCTCGTTAGGCACCTTCGGAGTATGAATAATGAAGAGTACCTTTTGTTTTTTGAAGATACCTAGTCCAAAAAAGATGGTTTTATTTTGTCGGAACTTATTGATTGGAATAGGTTCCGACAAAGCAAACCATCAACATCAAAATGGCTTGCGTATGACTCTACATCTGAGCTCACGACTCGTGATGGTACCTATACCTCGGTTACGATAAGCATCATGCTTTTTATCAGCCTGTTGTGTCACTAAATAATGCTAAATAGTGATGTCTATATCACGACAGACATTGTCAACAATTTCTGATACTACTGAATACTTACTTAAGTACATTTAACGATATCTTACTTCGAAACCACTAATATTTCGGAAAAGTAGTCTTACAATAAAATGTTTCCCTTAAAACCACCTTTCATTTGATATATGACTTGTTTCATGAGGAGGGCAACATATTCTGTTTATAGCCAAGCATCTGCATTGCATAAGGAAAGACCTTAGTCACCGATATCTACTAATTAACAGAAATGACCTATATCCCCTAAAATAGAAATAATTTTTAAAAGTCATGATACACTAAATTATATCTCTTGAAATAAACTATTATTTGATATAATATGACTAATTACTATACGATGGCTACATCTGATTCTATTCTGGTGTTAATACTCCCTAGTGGTGTACGGAGAAAGTTCGCAAGTGTACCGACCACCTACCATTATTAACCTAAAACTTCGAATCCACAACTATTTTGAAAAAGTGGTCATATAATAAAATGTTTTTCTTGAAACCACCTTTCATTTGCTATATGCCTCGTTTTATGAGGAGTGCAACATCTGGTTCTAACCAAGCGTTTGTATTGCACAAGGGAAAACCTCAATCACCTATACCTACTACTACTTAGCCTATAACGGCCTATAACTCTAAAAATAAAAATATTTTTTGAAAGTCATGATAAACTGAATTATTCCTCTTGAAATAAACTATTATTTGGTGTATGACTCATTACTGTACGATGGCTACATCTGGTTCTATTCAGGCGTTAATACTCCCTACTGGTGTACGGAGAGTGAATCGATCACCTATCATTAATGACCTATAACTCCGATCTCACAACTAATTTGAAAAAGTGGTCATACAATAAAATGTTCCTCTTGAAACCACCTTTCATTTGATATATGCCTCGTTTCATGAGGAGACCAACATCTGATTCTAATCAAGCTTTTGCATTGCACAAGAGAAGACCTCAGACACCTATACCTACTACTTAGCATAAATGGCCTATAACTCTAAAAATAAAAATAATTTTAAAAATCATCATACATTAAATTATTTCTTTTGAAATAACCTATCATTTGATATATGACTCATTGCCATACGATGGCTACATTTGATTCTATTAAGGCGTTAATACTCCCTAGTGGTGTACGGAGAGTGAATCGACCACCTATCATTAATGACCTATAACTCCGATCTCACAACTAATTTGAAAAAGTGGTCATACAATAAAATGTTCCTCTTGAAACCACCTTTCATTTGATATATGATTCGTTTCATGAGGCCTCCAGGCCCAAGCTCTGTACATTTTTTCCCATTCTCCTTTACATACATACGACCTAGTCCTTTCAATGACCTATAAGCAATACTCGGCGCAAGTTGGCGCACCTAGACGTTACAGTTTTTAAAACTAGACAAACAATAGATTATTTTGATATAATATGTTTCATCTTTGGGGATTCGTTCCTTCCTTAGTAAAAGTCTAATTGAATATGGGAAACCGGCAAAACACAAAGAAATCGGAAGTCTCCCTTTGACGGTGCTGGTTACCGATAATGACAGGGTTAAAGTAAACATAATATGATTAAAAATATCTTACATACCTTCTTTTTGAATATCCATGGCACAACAATATCACAAACAATCAATTTCTAAGAAAAACAACACTTTGAAAATAATAGAAATTTCAGTGAAAAGATTACGCTAATGACCAGTAATGAAGTGTTACTCCTAAAGTGCACAAAATTAAATTGTTCACATATGTTATTGCAATTTTTTTTATTTCTGGGGGTAGAAGGGTTATTTGTGTATCGTGTAACAATAAATGACATCATAATTAGACCATCGACATTTCAGCTCTATGACCTATGGGGGGACCACTGTGCAATGGTCACCATGCCGGACTACTGGGTTACGGGTTCGATTCCCGCCTCAGACAAGTATTTATTTATGCTTAGATAATTGTCTGTGGTCTAGTTGTTTCTATGTATTATAAATATATATTTACAAAAGAAAAGTATATAAGTAGTAGATCCATTGTCTAGCACCCATAACGCAAGTCTAGTTGCTTAGCTTGGGGCTAGATGGCAATGTGTTGAATTTCCTGCAATATTTATTATTATTATTTTATTTTATTTTATGATAAGAACAAATATTTATTGTAAGTGGACTTATGTCTTTTAGGAGTAAATAAATTCTTTAAACCTAATTAACCCTGACTGTGATGTTCTTATGCCCAAACCGCTGAAACCATCTCGATGAATTTTAATTAAAAGGGACTTTGTAGAAGGGTATAGGTTGATTTTAGTCTCGATTCCAGATAGGAGACACTCTTTTATTGTTATACTGACCTTAACTGGTATCCCAGACCAGCTGAGTTGCTTCAACTCATCTAAATCCACGACATCACTTTCATGAATCTGCTGGAATCGTTCTAACTTAGATTCACTGCTCTCTTCTTTTGAAGTGAAGGCAGACAGCTTCACGGGCCGCGGTCGACCCGGATAGTGCCTCATACCACCTGAACCTGAACCTCTCACACTTTTAACATCACCTTTTTTATCTACGTCCTCTTTTATTTCACTTTCTTTTACGTCATTGTTTGTAACACTTTTGCTACTGTTTCTATGCGAGTTAATAACGTTTAACGCCGCAGTCTGAGATATGGCCTTCGATATTCTGGTCTCCTGGATCCCTGATATGATGTCGTCATCTCCGAGGTCCCAGGCGTCGTTCACAGACGCCTGGAACTGTTGATAAGACGATCCAGACATAACCTTGTTTGTACCGACTCTCTGGCAAGGTCTGCCCGGTATGGCACGGTGAGACGTCTTCCAAAAACTCTCTGGTAGTAAGCCCTTCTCATGTTCGGGCTGAAAACTTTCCATAATATACAATTAAACACATTCTAAACGGTTTTGTTGGACAACAAAATATTACGGAAAAATTGATATGACATATCACAACTCATAAACCATAGATATTTTTTTTTTTTTAATGTAGAATTTGTGACATAAGCGTTACATTTTACATAGAGTCTTTATTTTCGATGTATCTATCTCCGTCGGTTTTCTTAGAAACGGACGAGTTAGAAATAGTCTTACACGTCATACCTAAAGAGAATTGGTCAAATGGAACGTAAAATCATCAAAGATAATTCGTTCTCTTTACAAGAGGGAAAATATTTGTAAGATATTATTTAGGTTCTTTCAAACTATTAAGTTTTTTTTCCAATTTTTTTTAAATAGTGGAAAAACAAGAAATCATTAAATGAGGTACGTCTGGGAAATCTTCCGGAAAAATCCTTTATTAGACAAGAATATTAGTTTGTCCCTACCATGGGTCCCTGCAGTTTCTGACTCGTATTTTGGTTCATAATTTAGATCCGTGACTTCTGCGCCCATGCCATTGAGATTAATCCGTGCAATCCGTACGTCAGTAACTTTTTGTCAGTTGTCAAAAATATTTCAAAGCTCGCGACATTAGATTTTTTAATGATTTATAATTTTTAAAACAAAGTCTGTTGTAGGTATTTTATTCTCAAAAATTTTTCGCTCAACATTTTACAGCTTGCAATATCCAACAGTGGACATCCATTTCGTTTCTAAGAGCTTTGTTTAATCAATAATGTGACTCGAAAAATTGTTGAATTTAGTGACAAAACTAAATAAAATGGCTAGCCCTAACCCAGAACAGGATCCTTCCTCGATGTTCGTACAAAAACCAACAAGCAGAGATGTAAGTCCTGTAAAATCAAGAAATATATCCCGTCGAAATTCAGTGGTGAAAACGAATGTAGAGCCGGAAGTGATAACTGTGAAAGACTTTTTCGACTTCATGAAGACAGCTTATCAAGTCTACGAGCATTTAGAAGGGGATGAGGATGATGTAACTAAAATAAACTGGGAGGAATTAACAAAATTAACTGTAATAAATCATGTTATCGAACAACAGGAGAGAGATTTGCTTTATCAGACTGTTTATGCGGAACCGAAAACAATAACAAGCAAGAGTGATACGGCTTTAGAAAAGAAGATCTCGGACACTAAAGTTGAGAAGAGATATAGCTGTAGCGAGCTTGAGGGTAGACAGATTTTTATATTTTTATTATTGATAAACAACACCATCTAGTAGCAACTCCATAAACTAGTTCGTGAACTTAGTATGTCAAAATCAGTAAATTATTTTCCTATGGTTTTTTAATATTTTAGGAAAAGACCGTAGAAAATCAGAAGCCAGAGTTGAAATGCTCGGAGTTTGGACCGAAGCGAACCTAAATTGCAAGTTGAACGATGTAAGTTTTGTTAATACATAAATTTTATAAAAGAGCCGTCTTTGTTAATAATTGTAAACTAAATTAGTGTGCATTGTTGGCAAAAGATGGCGTTGAAATAATTTTTCAAATTCAGGTAATTAATGAAGGTATTTTGGACTCGATTCTGCCGTATTTGATCGGATACAAGAAACCAGGAAAAACCACCAGCGCGTATACGCCAATCATAAAAAAAACTGCATCAAATACTTCTACGGACGTAAAGAAACCTGCTAGTTTTGGAGGTAAAAGTGAAATTTTTGTTATTTAGAGACCTAACTTAGGTACAACAAATAAGGCTTATAAGTAGGTACCCAAACTTTTTTCAGGTTTTCTTAATGAAAGAGAATCCAGAGATCGCCTTGGAAGACGTAAATCATCAGTAATTGCAGCTCAAGAGAAAAATAATCAAAAACAAGAGTAAGGTTTAAAAACATCTAACAACCATACAATAATTTCAATCAGTATTATAACATCCGATATGGTCTAGTGGCTAGGATACCTGGCTCTCACCCAGGAGGCTCGGGTTCGATTCCCGGTATCGGAATATCTTTTTGTTGATTAAAATTTATTTTTACATAATCCCTAAACAAATTTTGTCAAAACTTTACAGCGGTGACGTTGAAATTCACGTATGCGACGAAGTTAAAGGTTTGAAGAAAGACTTTAGATGTCCGCAGAAGCTGTTAGTGTCCAAAATGGGGTACTTTGCTGACGTCACGGCTGGGCAGAGACTTGAAGATATGGATATATCTGTACATTGTGATATCCAGGTCAGTCAAGAATAACCTTTAATTTATGTAATTCAGGAAGCTGTAGTACCTAGGACATGTATTAGGTGGAGTAGGATTGCCCAGAATCTATACCATCCTCTTAGCTTAATCGGCCGTATCCAGGCTTACTCTAAATAAGGCGATTTTTTTGTTTTAATTGCATGAAATATTTTAAGGAATAAGTGTACTTATAACAAATCATGTAATTTACATAAAAATTTTCCAAAGAAATTCACGTAACAGATAAAACCGCTTGGCGCTGCTGGTTAATCGTATAAGTGCACATTAGTTGAAAACTACTGATCAATTTTCTAATCTAATGATCAGCTTCACGTATGCCTCTGTTAAATTTTCCGCGAAATTATTTATGAAAGCAATAAAATGTACCACGGTTTCTGACTCAAGCGCTGTCGAAGGGTAACCAATACTATATCTATTGTGAGTTATGTATGGTGTTTCCCCTCAGATATTCGACTGGCTAATGCGATGGGTGAAGCGTGAGAGCATCTTGGTCGCGGACTGGCCTCTACTCGATCCACAGAATGTTGTACCGATATTGGTTTCTGCATCTTTTTTACAGGTACCTACTCTTTTAAAATTGCATATTCTTTTAGTAACGATAGATTAGCGTTTGACCGCTATCACACTTGCCTGATGGTAGGTGTCACGCGGCGTCTAGATTACCTATTCACCGCGACTTTAGCTAGTCTGGCTAAACCAGTAAACCTGTTATTCGTAAATACGAAAATTCCTTTTCTTTTCTATGTTATCCAAACTCAGTATGTATGACGACCCAGTTGGCACAATGGTCACTATGACGGCCTGCAAAACACGGGGTTGCGGGTTCGATTCCCGCCTCAGACATGTATTTATGCGTAGATATTTGTCTATGGTCTGGTTGTTTCTATGTATCAAAAGTATATAATTACAAAATAAAAGTATATAAGTAGTATATCCGTTGTCTAGCACCCATAACACAAGTCTAGTAACTTAGCTTGGGGCTAGATGGCGATGTGTGGAATGTCCTGCAATATTTATTTATTTATGTCCCAGTTCCCATCCCTGCTGAGGTGGTAACGTCCCCACTGGTGACAACTATTTCAAAAATCCCAGTTGTTCCTACTAACAACATGCTGAGGACGTAAACATTTTTAAATATCCCAGTTATCCCCAAAGAGTGAAATCAAGGCATCACAAAAATATGACATAGGTGTTTTTAGGATTTCGTACCCCAAAGGCTAAAAACGGAACCCTATTACTAAAACGCCACTGTCCGTGTGTCTGTCTATTTATCACCAGGCTGTATCTCATGAACCGTGATAGCTAGACAGTTGAAATTGTCACATATGATATATTTCTGTTGCCGCTATAATTTGACTATGTTTGTTAATAAAAGGAAAGAATAGTTAATTAAATCCTATTTATAAATAGATGGAGCCACTGTTACACGATTGTCTAATATATTGCCACGCGCACATGAGCGACATTGTCAAGACGTCTACGAACCTCGCCTGTCTGAGCGATGCTTTACTTACCAGGTAAGAACACTACCACCTATAAGTTAAGTCGTTTTCAATAATTGATCAGGACTTTTCGATCAAAGATAACTTTTAGTAACAGAATTAGATATGTTCCAAGGGCTAACCCTTAAACATCTAAATGTTTAATAACTGATCAGGACATTTCGATCAATGATTATAATATAATTCCGATTGCATTTCGATTACAAAAAATAGGTATGCACATAGAGAATAGGTCAAAGTTAGTTTTTTTTTTAAGCCAGTTCTTTTTTAAACTGACTTTGCTGGTATTTTAAGCTATTCTATTCTAAAGAATAAAGGGTATTTTTTGTATTGAAAAAATATTGCAATATAATTTGAACAATTTTACTTACGATAATTGGCCTTCTGATGTATTTTACCTACAGGCTAGCAGCAATGTACACAAACACAGAGCTCGAAACTGTAAAAGATCGTAAGGACAAGATCCAATCTCGACTCTTCTGCAAGATGATCCTCTCCCTCGCCGAGCCGGTCCCTGAGACGCTGAGAGGTCATTACTCCACGCTCGCAACACTATTCAAGTGTACCAAGTAAGTTGAGATATGATCAGGAATTATTAAAATAACTATAAAAAGTTGTCAGGTATTATCAAGAGCTTTTGGGAGATTGAGTGATGAGCAGCAAGTTGAGCAACGATCAAGAATGATCAAAATTACTTTTCAAAAGTAATCAGGTATCACGGTTGTCAAGAGTTTGTAAAGTTAAACGAAAATCAGCAATGTTTGAATAGGACTTTATAGGACTATAGATAGGTATTGTGAAAGGTTTTTGGTCAGCAAGTTCAGTTCAAATTACTTTGAAAAAAAGTGTTTTTGAAAAGCCGTGCAAATTATCGTGCAAATAAATGACTTTAACATTTATAAACAGTAGCTATGTAAGAACCAAGATTCGTATTTATACACACAGAGAAAAATGTTGTAAGACGTACGAGAAATCTCGTAAGTGCAACGAGAACTTCTGTTTGGATCCGTGACAGCAGTACTCACTAGTTGTCATTACCAAATATGTATTATTCAGAACCAGCCAGAATATATTGTAAAGACTACTAGACTACTAGTATACACGGAGAAAAAATCTAGTTATGTTTACTAGATTCTTGTAAATGTAACTAGATTTTTTTGTAGTACTTATATAATATATTCTAGTTCCCATTACAGTAATTATTGTAAAGTCTCATTCGATGTATAAATCAATTATAGTAATCCTAGACAGCAAAAAGGGATATTAATGTTAGCCTACATTGTCTCGTAGACTACACGTCTGTACGCTCTACGAGAAATGCAGCACTTATGGCTATAGTGGAGTAAAGCCACATATAGCTTTAAGTGCGGAGTCTGTAATCCGTACGCACTCTTGATACAAAACAAAATTGTCGTCTCGACCAAGGTAAATTGATAAAACACAACGATAGCGCGATCTAAAGGAGAATGGTCTTTCTGGGCCTGGAGGCCTCATGAAACGAGTCATATATCAAATGAAAGGTGGTTTCAAGAGGAACATTTTATTGTAGGACCACTTTTTCAAATTAGTTGTGAGATCGGAGTTATAGGTCATTAATGATAGGTGATCGATTTACTCTCCGTACACCAGTAGGGAGTATTAACGCCTTAATATAATCAAATGTAGCCATCGTATAGCAATGAGTCATATATCAAATGATAGGTTATTTCAAAAGGAATAATTTAATGTATGATGATTTTTAAAATTATTTTTATTTTTAGTGTTATAGGCCATTTATGCTAAGTAGTAGGTATAGGTGACTGAGATCTTCTCTTGTGCAATGCAAAAGCTTGATTAGAACCAGATGTTGGTCTCCTCATGAAACAAGGCATATATCAAATGAAAGGTGGTTTCAAGAAAAACATTTTATTTTAAGACCACTTTTTCAAAATAGTTGTGGGTTCGGAGATATAGGTAATTAATGCTAGGTGGTCGTTTCACTTGCGAGTTTTCTCCGTACACCGCTAGGGAGTATTAACGCCTGAATAGAACCAGATTTACCCATCATATTGCAACGAGTCATATATCAAACTAGCAGCGCTCCGCGGTTTCACCCGCGTAACTACGTGTGTAATATCGAAATATAAAATAGTCTAAACCCTTATTCAACAATGGACTTTGCAACATAAAAATATTTTTTTTCTATCCGAACCAGTAGTTTCTGAGATCAGAGCGTTCAAACAAACAAACAAACACTTTGTATGCTAAGTAGTAGGTATAGGTGACTGAGGTCTTCACTTGTGCAATACAGATGCTTGGTTAGAAGCAGATGTTGCCCTCCTCATGAAACGAGTCATTTATAAAATGAAAGGTGGTTTTAAGGGGAACCATTTTATTGTAAGACTATATTTTCGAAATAGTAGTGGTTTCGTAGTTAGAGATCGATAAATGTACTTAAGTATTCAGTTGTATCAGAAATAGTTGTCGTGATTTAGTCATCACTACCTAATACTATTTAGTGGCATAGCAGGCTGATAAAAAGCATGATGCTTATCGTAACCGAGATATAGGTTATGATACCTAAGTAGGATTATAAATAGGTTCAATGTCCTGCAAACCACACAAGAAAAGAATGCTCACGTCTCGTGACGGGTCTTGTACAATAGGTATAATAATGATACCACATACCTTTCTACGAGTACCTATCGTGCGTTTCTTTTGTTACTGCAATAATATCTATTCAGATTTTCCTGTTTGGGGACTAGGTATTTTTCTAATCGACTAAATCGATTGTGATGAAACTCGGTATGGAAATTGTTAGAGACCTAGATTAACACAAAATATTATTTTTAACTCGATGAATAGAGACTAACGCTGATGCAACTATGAATCTTCGTCATCAATTTCATTGAGAAAAATAATTTTCAAGGGTTATGCCTTTCGACTCCCACTATAGGGGCCGTAAGGAAAAATCTTACGACCTCCACTCTCAATAATAAAAGTGCGGGGTGGTGGTCCAACCATGGGGCCCATTAAGCGGGAGTCGAAAGGAATAATCCTCTATTTCATTAATTCTGTATTCACAATCCGCGTTGAACCACCGCACACTTGGGCCTCCAACTATAGGTCGTGGTTCAACTTTTCAAATAGTTGGACCACGGGACTGTTCAGAGTCCCGTTGGACATTCATGACGAGAAGTCTGAAGATTTAAATTATTTCGTTAAATAACAGAACACGGTTTGTCGAAAAAATATTATTTACACAAAATACGCAATAATAAATGAAAAACCACATTAAACTTAACACAAAAACATAATAAAATAACAAAAGATATTAATAACTAAAACGTTTAAAATAATTAAAAATGCATTTGCTGCATTAGCTGCATCTGCATAAGCTATTGCATACCTTTTATCGCGGAGATCTAACAAGAATAAAACCTAACACCCCCGACTCCACCCACCATGTAGCTCGGCCGAGCGTTCGTTTAAGTGTATGTATATGGTACGAAGCTCGCACGTTGCAAAAGCTTTACCGCGGCAGTCCCCGGGTGCCACACATTTTTTTTTAAATAAAGGAACAACACTGACCGTACGGTCGTATAAAGCCACATCAGCAACATCACGACAGGGCACTGGCGGCGGCGCAGCATGGTCATACGACGCTTTGGCCATTTTCGTCGTTACATTTATTTTGTTAAATAAGATAATAATATCTTGAACTAAATATATATCTACTTGAATTCGATTACTGAGAAAAAACCTACTAAGTACTAAACTCTGGCAATATACAGAAGCCGTGCGAAGCTATGATTTGACATGAAAGTTGTCAGTGAAAGCGATTTTCCCTATGGCTGAAAGTTTTACTTTCAACACGCTCGTTAGGCAAAATGTTTTTCTTGAAACCACCTTTCATTTGATATATGACTTGTTTCATGAGGAGGGCAACATATTCTGTTTATAGCCAAGCATCTGCATTGCATAAGGAAAGACCTTAGTCCGGTGACTAAGGTCTTTCCTTATGGTAGGTGGTCGGTACACTTGCGAACTTTCTCCGTACACCACTAGGGAGTATTATCACCAGAATAGAATCAGATGTAGCCATCGTATAGTAATGAGTCATATTATATCAAATAATAGTTTATTTCAAGAGAAATAATTTAGTGTATCATGACTTTTAAAAATTATTTCTATTTTAGGGGTTATAGGTCATTTCTGTTAATTAGTAGATATCGGTATATCTACTAATTAACAGAAATGACCTATAACCCTATAACTATTATTTAGTGTATGACTCATTACTATACGATGGCTACATCTAATTCTATTCGCGAGAAAACTCGCAAGGGTACCGATCACCTACCATTATTGACCTATAACTCTGAATCCACAACTATTTTGAAAAAGTGGTCTTTATATAAAATGTTTTTTTCTTGAAACCACCTTTCATTTGATATATGCCTCGTTTCATGAGGAGACCAACATCTGATTCTAATCAAGCTTTTGCATTGCACAAGAGAAGACCTCAGACACCTATACCTACTACTTAGCATAAATGGCCTATAACTCTAAAAATAAAAATAATTTTAAAAATCATCATACATTAAATTATTTCTTTTGAAATAACCTATCATTTGATATATGACTCATTGCTATACGATGGCTACATTTGATTATATTAAGGCGTTAATACTCCCTACTGGTGTACGGAGAGTGAATCGACCACCTATCATTAATGACCTATAACTCCGATCTCACAACTAATTTGAAAAAGTGGTCTTACAATAAAATGTTCCTCTTGAAACCACCTTTCATTTGATATAAGACTCGTTTCATGAGGCCTCCAGGCCCAAGCTCTGTACATTTTTTCCCATTCTCCTTTACTACTGGCGCCATCTAGTTGCGACTCATAAAACTAAAAAAATTAGTAGGTACACATAAATCTAATTATTTAACTAGACTAACTTGCATTACCAAGTCGTTATTTGTATAAATAAAAGAACACAGTGTTCAGTTAAATGAACATGATATTTATCTATGACAACTTAATTATTTTGTTACAAAAACAACTTATTTTAGTTATTTTCAGAAACAAATAAAATAGTAAGGATAATTATATATTCTTGTAATAATTAAAATAATGTTGTTGTGGATACAGAAAACTTCGTAGTGCATTACTAACATGACGATCATTAATCAGAACACTTAACTTGGTCAACTGTACATTTTATTCTAGTAAACAATACAAATCATTTCCTATTATAAGCAAGAATTATTGTTTGATATACAAAATTATTGTACCTTTGATTTAAAATATTTTTCTAGTGTAACTTATTAAACATTTAGTGAGGTTTAAAATAAAATCGTAGATATTACAAGAAAACAGTATTTCTGACTAAAATTGTCGTGAAATAATTTAACTACACTGTTTTGTACTTCTGGTTGAATCTGATTTCTCTGCGTGTAGTGATCAACCGACTGATCGCTCTGGAAGTCTTTGGGGGAGACCTATGTTCAGCAGTGGACGTCTTGTAGCTCATTGACAATTGATGGACAATATGGATAGTCATTATAGAAACTGTATTCTTTAGATGTAATAAACTCCTGGGGCGGCACATCGCCGAGCAAGTTCCGTGCCAGCCGGCCAACATGCGCATTGACAGGCGTGGGAATGTCATCTCTAACCATTTCAAGTGAGACTTCAATATCAATAGTTTATTTATGTATTTTATAATCAATTTATTCATAGAGTAGACACCTAGCCGTTTTAATCCTGATCAGATATGTTTGAATCTTAACCAGCTTCGAAAGTTGATCAGTACATATCAAAATCTGATCAGTTCACAATATCCAAACCATAAGTTAAAGTAAAAAAAATCGAAAATTTAAAATTTTGGAGATTTCTTAAAAGGAATACTACATACCAATTTTACAAAATATAAAAACTATACGATACTTTAGACCTTTAATACAATATTTCTATGCATCTTCTCTTGCATCTATGTATCGATAATTATAGAAAATATGGCACTATCGCACTTTTCTCTAATCTGTCTACCATCCTACTAATATTATAAATCTGAAAGTTTGTCTGTGTGTATGTATGTTTGTTACTCCTTCACGCTAAAACTACTAAACCGATTGCAATGAAGTTCGGTATGTAGATAGCAGGAGACCTGGATTAACATATAGTCTACTTTTTATCCCGATATTCCCACGGAATCGGGACTTACGCGAGTGAAACCGCTGGGCGCAGCCAGTGATTTGATTAAAAAAATATTGTTAAGCGAATCTGAATAAAGACCATTAAGTTACTTATACTGCGTATTTATTTAATTTGAACAGAGATCCATCATGGTGTCTAAATGAATACATAACATGGCTGTATGGTGAGCTCAGGTCGTGGCGGCGCGTCTACTGGCGTCTGTGGGCTGATTGTCACTTTCTCAAGTGTCAGTTATGTGACACCTTCTTCCCGGCCTATCAGGTAACTGCCTATTCAATTAAGTAACACTACCCTTTCGGTTTAGAAATACTACCCGTTCAATTTAGCAATACTACCCATTCAATTTAGCAATACTACCCGTTCAGTTTAACAATACTACCCGTTTAATTTAGCAATACTACCCGTTCAGTTTAGAAATACTACCCGTTCAGTTTAACAATACTACGCGTTCTGTTTAGCAATACTACCCGTTCAGTTTAACAATACTACGCATTCAATTTAGCAATACTACGCGTTCAATTTAGCAATACTACCCGTTCCGTTTAACAATACTACCCGTTCAGCTTAGCAATACTACCCGTTCAGTTTAGCAATACTACCCGTTCAATTTAGCAATACTACCCGTTTTGTTTAGCAATTTGTTCAGTTTAACAAAACTACCCGACAATTAGCTTTTCTGTTTTGCAATACTACCCATTCTGTTTAACAATACTACCCGTTCCGATTTTTAGATGGAGTGGTGTTCTCACCATGAGCAATCAGCTCATATGTTAATTGTGGAAGGAAGGGCTCCCCTCGCTGCGGGACGCTACCCCTGCTGCGGGGAACGGGCGTACCGGTTTGAGACTATTACGAGGAACACGGTCAGTAAATGGCATGTAGGCTCTTAAGAGGCGGGTCAGTTTTATATACAGACTCTTAAGAGACTAGTTGGTTTCATATACATACACTTAATAGGCTGACTGGTCTATTTTTACATATTTAGAATTTTGAGGCTGGTGTCTCTTTGAAAGCAGGTTATTAAGATATCTATTATTTAAATTATCTTTATAGCTGTGTCCGAGATTTTAGCGTAACTTAAGTCCGGGGTCATGATCGGTTTCCAGGAGTTCATCGCAATCGGTGCAGTGGTTTTTTTGCGCATTAATAATATTAATGGCTATAAATTAATCTTTCACTGTTTCTATGGGCTCTTAGCTCTCTCTCTTTAAATAAAAAAATGGAAGAGGCTCTAAAGCGATTAGAGTCAGATTCTTAAAGACTAGAACCAGGCTTTTACTAGACTACGAGTCAACCGCGAGCCAAGAGCCTAGCTCTGATATCTTAAGAGAGCCAGGCTCTTAAGAGACTAGATCCATGTTCTTAAGAGACTAGAGCCAGGTTCTTATGAGAATCTTTACCCCACTCCCCAGGGTTGCCTATGCCGGAGAACGTTAGATACAATCTCTTAAGAGACTAGAGCCAGGCTCTTAAGAGATCAGAGCCAGGCTCTTAAGATACTAGAGTTAGAATTTTAAGAGACTTAGACTCTTTATTTATCCCACTCCCCAGGGTTGTCAATTCCGCGAGCACGTCGCCGACGAGCGGCTTGCGTCCGATGCTGCAGTGCTAGAGATATACAACAGTTTCCGAGATATTATAGCGATGCGTCCGCCGCAGTTGATGTTCCCCGAGCGACTGACCAGATTGGTTGGACGAGGTGAGTATTACGGGAGAGGCAAGGTTTTAGGGAGTTTGGGTATAGACAGTAGCGTAGCGAGGGGGGGCGGAGGGGCGAACTGCCCCGGGCGCGCCACCATTAAGAGGGCGGCAAAATAGGGAAAAATATATTTTTTGCGGTCACTCGCGTTCAGTCAGACAATTTGAAATAAAATTCTTTGATAGTGTTACGTCTTTTCTCATCAACACCAACATTATTATTTTTATGATGTCAAAAAGGCGGCAAATTGCCAACATTGTTATTGTTATGACGTCAAAAGGGTGGCAAGTTGCCAACATGACTATTTTAATGACGTTAAAGGGCGGAAAATTATAATGTCTACGCCCTGGGCGACAGTGACTCACGCTACGTCACTGGGTATAGAATAGATACTAAGGTAGTAAGGGACACTAAAGGTTTTTTTTAAACGTTGATACTAGTGACAAAATAACAAGAAAGTGAACAAATGAATTGTTTTTCAGATTCACAATAAAGCCGACTCGCACTTTGCTGGTTTCATTAGGTGTGTTTTGTCGGGCATAACTTGTTTATAAACTGATTTAGATGATTATTTTATTGTTGAAACAGGGATACTTGTGGTTCCATTTTGATTAAAGCTTTTTGAAGACGATTTTAATTTCTTTTAACTTTTTATTTTGCTTAGCATCGACAGAATTATTATTAACCCATTGTTAACAGAGCCTGGCGACGATTCCCCAGGGCGGCTGCAGTGCAAGGAGGTGTTCTGGTGGGAGGGCATCCAGCTGGCACCCCCTCGACCTCCGCTCGGACTCTTGGGGAAGCTATATACTAGCAACAACAAGTTCAATCGTGAGGATACTTGTTGCGTTGAATACGAATATTAGTTTGGTTGCAAAGATGTGGTGCGATGGTACTGAGGGGATTTTTTAAGTTTAAATATGCCCAGGGGGTCGATACCGACGCCCTGGGCATGTGGGCTCCTTACTCCTTAAGAATATCCAAAAATCACGCAAATCGGAGACAAAAATAGTACTGTCTTATCCGGGTTAATGGGCGGGGTTAGGTACCTTATTTATTTGATTATAGAAAATTACATAAAGTGGATATGATATTTTGATAAAAATAAGGGTAAAAGTCATAAAAACATAAATAACACGAAAGTTTCAGTTGAGCTCAAACTAGTTTATGAAAAATAGGCCAAAAGTAGGATATTCAAATATTATATACTTTTTTTTGAAAAGGGTTTTATTGATGTTGAACATTTTAATAGTGTTTTAGAGCTGAAAATCTGAAAAAATTGAGGGTGTGTTAAGACATTTTGGGCAGGGTTGGATTAAGGAAAAAAGTGTGGGGTTTGGGGGGTATTGTTGAGTGAAAAATGGGAGAAAAATAATATTTAATAAATGTTTTGAAGGTCGCGTTTTTTGACGAGGAAACTTGTACGAAAACAGTTGAGAGTCAGTTTGTTTTAATTTTTTTAGGCAGGTTGGATTTAGGTGTGGAGTTGGGGTGAACTTTTGTCGGTATTGTTGTCTGAAAAATAGAAGAAAAATATTGATATGGTCAAAGGCTCGCTTTTTGTAAACTGTTAGGGTTTTTTTATTTCGTAAATGGATCATCGCACCACATTATGTATAAAGAAACCAATCGCTGTAAATAATGCTACATAATTGGCAATACATGTAGCATACCATGTCTCACGTTAGATGAGGAATGCATTTACTTAGTAATCCCACTCTAGCTCTACAAACGATTTCTAAGTATGCCACATCTCAAATTAAGTTGAAGTAATTTAAAAAATAAAAATGGGTTTAGAGCTCAAACTTCAGGGCAAAAGTACGGTTTAAAAATACGGCATACTTGGAAATCGAGCGCATAGGAGCGTAGTGAGTAAAGCGCGGTATGGGGCATTGAGCAGCGACCGTACGTCCCGGCTCGCCCGTGGCGCCAGCGCCGCTGTCCGCGCACTCGCTGGGCGCGCCCGGGGCGTCGGGACCCCCCTCCGTGCCAGGGGTGCCAGGGCCCGCGCCACCTTTGCCCGACATGCATGGAAGGAAGGAAAAAGATGATAAGAAAATCAAGGTAAGAGGAACCCCGTTGGTATAATCTGTACTTGTGTTGTTCATAAATCGTAAGTACTGACATTGTATAGTTTTTGTGTGGTTTTTATAACTGCATTATAGCCAAAGTAACGAACACTGTCTAAAATATAAAGAAGTAAAATACTTAATAAAATCACGTAGATAATTAGGTAATAAAATAGATCACTATTGTATATTTATTCACCTTTATAGAGAAGTAAAAATAAAATTTAAAATAAGTTGGTCTTAGTATATATTTTAATTTGTCTAGCCCACTCAACTAGCCTGGGTACAGCCCTGGCTTTATTCTTAGTACAGTTTTGTAATTGGGCTTGTATATAAAATATATAGGTTTCTAGATAAATAATTTAACAAATGTGTGTAATTTATTAAGCTGAAGTTTGAAATTAAGTACCTACTTGTCTACTTGTTGGTATATTGAACATCTGACCTGCCTTCGAAAAATATAATTAGGTTTCTAAATACATATTTAAAAAATAATTAGGTTTCTAAATGTTTACCCAGTTGGAAATCTAAATGAAAGTTAATTGGTAATCTGCGATACTAGAACGTAACTTAATACGCCATTTTTGAGAATTTATTTTTCTGAAGTTAAATATTCTCATTGGAAAGATCGTACTGCAAAATTTCACGGTTCTAGACCCAGCGAGCGATTTAAGCTATGCGTTGTTTGTCAGGCAGTGTGTTATTATGTATATAGATAGATAACACAGTACCTCCTTACAAAGAAAGGCACCCCCGGCGGCGGAGACTCGGCTGACGACTGCGGCGAACAATCCTCGTCTACTGAGAGTGAACAGAGCAGTGCCAGTGGACGCAGTGACGAGGACACGGCGCCGAGACGACGCGTGCAGCGTCAAGTGAGGCCTGTCTCACAGGGGAATAAGTAAGTAGATAGCATCCTCCACGTCTGACGAGTGAACGGAGCAGTGCCAGTGGACGTAGTGACGAGGACACGGCGCCGAGACGACGCGTGCAGCGTCAAGTGAGGCCTGTCTCACAGGGGAATAAGTAAGTAGATAGCATCCTCCACGTCTGACGATTGAACGGAGCAGTGCCAGTTGACGTAGTGACGAGGACACGGCGCCGCGACGACGCGTGCAGCGTCAAGTGAGGCCTGTCTCACAGGGGAATAAGTAAGTAGATAGCATCCTCCACGTCTGACGAGTGAACGGAGCAGTGCCAGTGGACGTAGTGACGAGGACACGGCGCCGAGACGACGCGTGCAGCGTCAAGTGAGGCCTGTCTCACAGGGGAATAAGTAACTAGATAGCATCCTCCACGTCTGACGAGTGAACGGAGCAGTGTCAGTTGACGTAGTGACGAGGACACGGCGCCGCGACGACGCGTGCAGCGTCAAGTGAGGCCTGTCTCACAGGGGAATAAGTAAGTAGATAGCATCCTCCACGTCTGACCAGTGAATGGAGCAGTGCCAGTGGACGTAGTGACGAGGACACGGCGCCGAGACGACGCGTGCAGCGTCAAGTGAGGCCTGTCTCACAGGGGAATAAGTAAGTAGATAGCATCCTCCACGTCTAACGAGTGAACGGAGCAGTGCCAGTGGACGTAGTGACGAGGACACGGCGCCGAGACGACGCGTGCAGCGTCAAGTGAGGCCTGTCTCACAGGGGAATAAGTAAGTAGATAGCATCCTCCACGTCTGACGAGTGAACGGAGCAGTGCCAGTGGACGTAGTGACGAGGACACGGCACCGAGACGACGCGTGCAGCGTCAAGTGAGGCCTGTCTCACAGGGGAATAAGTAAGTAGATAGCATCCTCCACGTCTGACGAGTGAACGGAGCAGTGCCAGTGGACGTAGTGACGAGGACACGGCGCCGAGACGACGCGTGCAGCGTCAAGTGAGGCCTGTCTCACAGGGGAATAAGTACGTAGATAGCATCCTCCACGTCTGACGAGAGAACGGAGCAGTGCCAGTTGACGTAGTGACGAGGACACGGCGCCGCGACATCCAGTGAGGCCTTGACTGACTGAGAGTGAACAGACAGTGTAGTAATGTATTGTAAACGTGTGTATGTGTGTGTGTATAGACGGGGTCGACTGGCGGGACGTCAGTGGGCGGTGTGCGTGTCGGCGCGCAGCAACCAGGACCAGCAGCGGCGGTACGAGGAGCGAGCCGCGCGGCACATGCGGACCGCGCTCGCTCGCCGATCCCCGCCAGCTAGCAGGACACGACCTCCGGCAGGTACTCGTAAACTTGCCTACACTTACTACTTTACTGCTTCTTCATTTTGTATGTAAGTAGGTATGTTGGCAGATCAGTATTTTTTTAGAATAGAATAGAACGAAATATTATTTATTTGCTTCAAAAATAATTAACAAAATAGTTGTACTTATGAGGTTAACTAAAAAAGTTTGGTTAAAAAGTTTTAGTTGCACGGTTACCTTTCAAACGTAGCAAAGTATAGAGGACATTAATACATAATCTGTTTAAAATGTTAGTGTATTTTGCGATACATGAGTCACAGACAGACAGATGGACAGGTTCCCGTTTTACCGGTCTTCATACTTATATATGTCTACGTCTAGATTCTAGATTGCAAAAGGCTAATTTTGCATATTATTTTCTTCAATAATTGGCAGGTGGTGTATACGCCCGACTAGAAGCAGAATGGCGCGAGCGTAACGGCGCGGGCGCAGGCGTACGAGCCAGGTCCGCCGTCGCGCCCAAGATTAGACCTAATAAATACAAGTGAATACATTTGCATGCCTACCTTGCTCACATTCTCTCATGTTTTATTTATTTACCATCTAATACATCTCCCAGGCATTACAGCGCAGATTAAAAGTTACTGGTATTGCAATTTTGTTGATTACTAACTTTTGCCCGCGACTTCGTCCGCGTAAAAGTCGAAATTGGACCAAGGAGTCACGTTTTCCCATACAAGCTTTGCCCCCCTTTTTCAACCCCTTAGGAGTAAAATTACGGAAAATCCTTTCTTATCGGATGCCTACGTCATACAAAGAACACACCCTCCAAGTTTCAGGTTTCTACGATCAGCGGTTTAGGCTGTGCGTTGATCCGTCAGTCAGTCAGTCATTCAGGACAAAGAATTTTTTTTATGTATAGATGACATACAGCGCCATCTAGCCCCAAGCTATGCAACTAGGCTTGTGTTATGGTAACCAGTTAATGGATAGAAGATTACTAATATACTTTTTTTTGCATATGTACATAAAAAAATACAAATATTGTAGGTACTTACATAAATAATTATTTAAGGCGGGAATGGAACCCGCAACCTTCTGGTTGGTCGTCAACAGTACGTCATAAATCTAAATCAAGCCCGGTCTACTTCTGGTATTTGAAAGTTTTTTGCTGTGCTCTATTAATTTATACAGGACGGAACAAAAAAACCAGACCATCGTTTCTAAAAGTGTATTAATTCTCAACAATTTGCTTTTTAAATTAAATATACATTAATGAGTAAAAATAAAGCAACATAAATAATACTGTTAAATTTATTCGTTTATTTATCATAGAGATAAAATATTTAATTGAGTTTACATCGGAACATATTTCTTAACAAAGTTTTGATCAAATTTACGTAAATTACAAAGCAAAGTACCTTGATAATGAGGGCTATTAAACCGCTTATTTCCAGTCATTTCTTCTAGGAACGAATGGGGAAAAGTCCTTGTCGTTCCTGGGAATGTTACCACAAGGAACGGGGTGAAAAAACCTTTAACGCTTTTCGATAAGCAACGACTTGGCTTAAGGGGAAAAATAATAACACATTAAAGAGTATTATTTAAGAAATTACAGCAAAATTTTAAAAACGATGCAAATTCTCTTCGCCCGCAAGGATCTTTGAACGGCTCTTGGCTAGGTATCATTTCTTGGTATTTACAGAAGACGCATCTACGCAAACTGCCTTATGCGTACGATTTTCGAGCGATTAGGAACTAGTTTAATCCAAAAAAAATAGAAAGTTGCGCACTAAAGGTGCGCACCAAAAACGTGACCGATTTTCGTTACTTGTTAGTAGGTTTTACCCCTCGGATTTTTCTCATACCGGGCGCCTTATATATGAAAATCGATTCTTAAGGAGTAAACTCCAAAAAAATAGAGGCCACTATAAGGATCAACTAAAAGGTTCCGATGTATTCTCTACTAAAATATACGTATTTAATCTCTATGTATTCCTTAAAATATAAGTTAACTTATTCAATCTCAACATAATTCGAAGGAAACTTAAAGCATGGAAGAGATAATGTCAAATAAAATTGATTACATTTTTAAAGGTGTTTCAAACCCACACTTATGGTTTTTAATTACGACTTAATAATTATTATTTAAATTTAGTTTCAGTGGAGCTGTTATTCAATTGGTTAAATTAACCTGTTTTTTTTAAATTATATTTCTGACAGATGACAAGGGCGACTTGCAGCAAATTCTCGATTTTTTTACAACAAAAAATAAATACGTTTAAGACGTTAAACATGATTAACCAGCTGTCAAAGTGTTAAACTTATAGTTACCTGTTTAAATGCATTTGGCTAGTAATTTGCTAAATATGTTTATGCACAATCTCACGCTAGCCGCCTTAAATCTAGGTGTAAGAGAATCGAGATTTTGCTGCATGTAGCTATAAGAAGCATAAACCTGAATTAGTTAATTATTGTATAGAAAATTGTTTTTAAATTTTGTTGTATGTACTATTTGCAGGCAAGTTCTTTTCATACATTATGGATAGGTAATTTAAAAACGAACTTATAGGGTCCCGTTTTTATCCTTTGGGTACGGAATCCTAAAAAAAGACGGCATAGATGTTATTTGAATTTCATAGACAAGGAATTTTGGATTTTTATATAAACCAAAATGTAAGAAAATAACTTCTCTACAAACGGTAAACAGAACAACAATTTTTCATGCAATAATAACAATTGAAGTAGACGAAAGGCTTTTTGAGAGTGGCCCCTATTAAATAAAATAGAGTTTTCCAATAACGCTGAAAGTGGCCCTAAATATGTTTTATTCCTATTTAACCCTGATTCACTACATTAATTATATACCTATTTTAAAGCGACTACTATAGTTTTTTTACAAATTTAAAATCTCTATAAACACTGTGGACATGTCACACTGGAGATGGCATCTCGAAGAAAAAGCAGCAATTGCGGTGCATGAAACGTAAAATCAACCGCATTTGGTGCATTTGGACTGAGAACCCATTTTTTTTTTCACAAGTAATAATAATGTTCATAGGGATTGTATTTTTTTTGCACGACAATAATTATTCGCTGTTTTCTCGTGATCCTGGAGAACTATTTCTCGTAGTCCCATTGTTTGTAGTCAATTTGATTTGAATTTGATTGTATGACCTGATTGACTACTGCGTAATATTGTGATTGTGAACTTTGTTAAAATTCTATGTATGGGTCAAGTTGCCTGAATAAATACTTATTTTATTATGATTATTTATTGTTGTGTACCTACATCCTGTATTTAAAAGTATGTGGTTATAGTACAATCATGATAAAAATCAATAATGTTAATCTTAATATATATAAATCTCGTGTCACAATGTTTGTCCTCAATGGACTCCTAAACCACTTAACCGATTATAATAAAATTCGCACACCATGTGCAGTTCGATCCAACTTGAGAGATAGGATAGTTTAAATCTCAAATTATAGTCGCAAAATCTACTATTTCTACGCGGACGAAGTCGCGGGCAATAGCTAGTTTCAATTATATATTTTTATTATTTTCTATCTGCACTTATGAAAATCTGTCCTGCTAATCTGGGATTTTGTTTATCTGTCCTTCTGCTGCAGAGACAATGTTTCTTCGAGATGTCATCTCCAGTAAAACACAGAACTCAGTGAATTTTAAGCTCTTTACATACCAACACGTGATGAAATTCTAGGACTGCTATACTAAAACCATTTTAACTTGTTGAATAATATGGGTGTTTCCCGTGGTTTTACCTGTAAGTCCTAATCCCGTGGGAATATCTGGATAAAAAAGTAGCATATGTTTTAATCCAAGTATTCAGCTGTCTACATACCAAGTTTCATCGCAATCAGTTCAGTAGTTTTTGCGTAAAGATGTAACAAATACACAAAAAAAAAAGTTGGAGTAATTTAATTGTTTGTAACCTTTTCATGCAAAAACTACTAATCCGATTGCGATGAAACTTATTATTTTAGATAACTCAAACCCCATAGTAAAACATAGGCAATTTTTTATTCCGATATTCCCACGGGATTGGGACTTACGCAGTCAAAACCAAGAGGTTCAGTTATTTCATTAATTGGCTTAATCTACTTACTAGAAGCACCTTTGAAAACGGGGCGTTTTAGACTGTCAAAAACATAGTTAATTCAATTAAAATCACTTAATTTAATAGTAAATTGTGTAACATTATTGAAGTCTGTGTTTGCTCTAACTCCTTTTAACATACCTACTATTAATTATGCTAATTGTTTCATTTTTTCTTATTAAATATTAAGTATAATTAGTAACAGCTAAACTTCTTAAGCCCTAATGTACGGTCGGAGTCAGAATTGCAGACCCACCGTAAAGTTCTAAAATTACTATTATTAGATGGTGTTTATTCTGAATATATTTATTATTTTCATATATGTCATATGTATAAATGTCATATTATGTATTGTAACTATATATGTTATTTAAAAAAAGAAATAGCTTTTTTCCTAGATATACCTTAGAACGCTTAGACTTATTGATTTTATGTTATTTTTATTATTTATTAGCGCGTTCAAACAAACAAACAAACAAACTCTTCAGCTTTATAATATAAGTATAGATTTTTTGTACTGTATAAATTTTTAACTATTTTTGTTTACCTACGACTCGCTGGTACACGGACAAATTCGGAAGAGTTTTTGTTGCACCTTAAATTTTGTACTAAATTAAGTTTTTTATATTAGAATAAATAAGTAATAAATAATCTAAATGAGTTGAAAAACTTTAAACTTGAACTCGAGTAAGACCTTAGAATCTTGCTTGAGTTGAAAACATTCTAATAATCGCAGTTTTGGACCTCTACTGTGGGTCTGCAATTCTGACTCCGACCCTATGTTTTTATTTATTTCTTACCCGACCGCGGAAGGGTAATGTTTTTGTTTGTGAACCGGATGGAAATCGATTCAATGTCGCGTCAAATATTTAACACGATAAAAAAAAATACAATAAATTGACCTACAAATCAAATCAAATCAAAATTCTTTTATTTCTTGGGATGCTTAATACAGTTGTACATAGACCACTTGAAATCGTCTTAAAAACTAAGTTAGGATGTGTGCCTTCGGAACGCGCCCACCAATGAGAAGAAGGCACAAGAAACTCATGGGGTTTTTTTTTTAAGTGATCACGTTCACAAAGGTCAATATTACAAATATTTGAAAGTATTATTTGAAATGGAGCAACTAAAGTCACGTCCATGGGTTGTTATCATTAAGGTAAGACGAAGTATCATAGTACGCCTTACTGCACAATTTATGCTTTATAAAAGTTTTGAACCTGGTAATGGACATGTCATATACATCTTTGGGTAATTTATTATAATAGAGCACACATGTACTATTAAACGACCTGTTTATTTTCCGGAGCCTACTACCGGGCACGGTCAGTTCATTCTTATTTCTTAAGTTGAAACTATGAATATCGCTATTTTTACGAAAAATTTCAGGATTTTTGTGAACGTATATCAAGTTTTCGTAAATATATTGAGAATAGAGCGTTAATATATTTATCTCTTTAAATTTTTCTCTAAGTGATTCCCTGGGGCCCATTTTGTAGATGGCTCGGACAGCTCTCTTTTGCAATATGAAAATAGTATCAATATCTGCAGCACACCCCCACAGCAGGATGCCATAAGTCATGACACTGTGGAAGTAGCTGAAATAGACTAGGCGAGCAGTCTCAATGTCCGTGTATTCGCGAATTTTCTTAACGGCGTAAGCGGCAGAACTAAGTCTATTGGACAGTGCTTCCACATGCGGGCCCCACTGAAGCTTAGAATCTAAAGTTATACCCAAAAAGACAGCCTTACTGACTAATTCAACTTCCTCATCATTAATTTTTACAGCAGTTTTGACTTGTTTTACATTTGGAAGTGTGAACCGAATTAATTTAGTTTTGGATCCATTCAGTAATAAATTATTGGAATTGAACCAATCAACTATTCTAGAGAGAGCATTGTTCACATCGTCAATGTTCGACTGACGCCTTTTAACCTTGAACACCAAGGAGGTGTCATCTGCGAACAACACTATCCCATGGTTGTCCCTTACAAGGTAAGGTAAGTCATTTATATAAACTAAGAACAGGAAAGGTCCTAATATGGATCCTTGAGGAACCCCCATTCCTATCGTAGATCCGGGGGATCGTTTTCCGTTAACATCAACACTCTGGACTCTACCGCTCAGATAAGAAGAGATAAGATCCAGGGCGCTGTCTCCAATACCGTAGTGGTGTAGCTTCATGATCAATGTACTTTAACATCACTTTGGTACAATCTACAACCAAAAATAACTTATTTAATGACCTAAGATTACAAACATTCGTGTATTTCTTTACATAAGTCGGTTAAATTATACTAAGCTACATAGTTCCCCTGGAGATGACAACATGAAGAAAAAGTTTACAGTAATTTTTGAGGTCCACCAATAAGGGAAAAAACCGAAGGAGGCGCCCTATCGCCCTATTCTTATTTAAGATCTGTCACTACCGATTCGCCATTTTGTTGACACAAGTTCTTGTGTTGTCATAGCTGCCAAAAGTTAAAAATATGAGAGCAATACAAGCACAACACTACTAAAAAGCCGCCATTAAAATTTTTGTAAGTTTGCTTAAAATTTCTGTAGGTATAACCGATCCTTTTCGTAAGTAGTTAGAATCGAAGGATATGGCTATAACGAAGATCCATCGCACATAGCACGTCGCACATCGATGTCACCTCCATGTGAAACAAATGAATCGAAATAGAGGCGCACGCACATGTCGAAAGACTGCGATACATCGATGAAGTTCATCTATGTTCTCTGGCTCGTGATTGGTCAATACTAGATGACCGCGCTCCGTCTCGCTTGCGCTGGACTACTTCGTATCTACTTGTGTGATGTCTTGCTACAAACTTTATCTACGTCTTGTCATCTCCAGTCACTCAGTGGTTAAGTCATAATAATATAATTATCTACCTACCTACATATTATTATTATTATTAGCTGGAATATAGCTGCCATTTTTAACTTATCTAAAGGATTAATTATTTATGCTTATACTTAAAATTAAAGATTAATAAATTAAAAACAACAAAATAAATAAATAAAAATAAAATCTCATTTTACAAATGTAAATAGAACATAATTTGTTAAAAATTAATCTTATTTAATATTATAATATCTTGATACGAGTATGACCAGAAAAACAATGAAAATCGACTCTAATCAAGTACCTACCCTTACCACGAGATGTTGTATTCGGCAAACGTCACACATCCTAACTTAGTTTTTAAGACGATTCAATGTGATATTTGTAATATATTTAACATCAGTTTACATTTGCCTATATTAATGAACTAATATATCAATAATCAATAACAATCAATATAAAATAAAAGAACAGTATTTTTTATGGTAGGTAATTAAAAAAATATATTAAAAGATAGAATTTTTTCATGTATTTTAATACAGTTTTTGTTCGTTAAAATACTTTTTAAATGTATTCTCATTTTTAGGGTTCCATAACCTCAGAAGATAAAAAAGGAACCCTTATAAGACTCTTGTTCGTCTGTCTGTGTGTCACCACCGATTTTCTCAAGAACGGATGAACCTAGCAAGTTGAAATTTATACCAGATACTGAAGTCTATAGTTCCTATCCTCTCGTGTCTCCACCCAAACGTCTGAACCGATTTGTATGATTTTTTGTGTATATTCATTAGAATCGAACAACATCTATTTTTTATGTTTTTTCCTTTTTCGTTCCCTTATTATTATTGTTTTTTTTTAATGGCAGCACAATGCTGGGACAGCTAGTTAGGTGTATAAAAATCAAGGTCCTCAGTCAACACGATAAAAAATAAGGGCAATTTTTTTTCTAACGAATGAAATCAGCACAGTATTTCGATAGTAGTTGTCGTAAAGAATATTTTGTTTTAAGCTTTCTATTTCGGCTCGCGTATTCGTGGTACGGTTCGTTTGAACAAATATTAACAACTCATGGTAGGGGTACAGTAAGTAATGTGTCTCTATTTCTGGTCTATTTATTAGTTCATAAGCTATCAAGCACTTCTATCACAGATGTTAACTATGCTATATTTTAATGACAATTTGTTATATGGTTTTATGATTTAGGGATCGATTCCTTAAGAGGGTACGCGGGTACCTACGTTTTCTTTATACAAATCTAATTAGGGCATTATTTTTGGGATTGAAATAAGCGTTCCGTCCTAAAAATAATGCCTCTAAAGCATTTTTTCTTTATAAAAACCTGGGTTTGTTGAATGTACACTTACCCCTCTGATTTTCTTATTTCTAATAAATAATTAAATGAAATGTGACCCTTAAAAAACCTAAATATAAATAAAAGAATAAGGCGCAAACTTAAAACCAGCGCTGTATAGCTGAGTCTCACAGAATTTATTTTTGCCATATTTTGCCATTACATCAAATCTAGATCATTTATACAACTTTAATCAATGCCACTCAGGACGCTGTAGTGCCGCTGGACATGTAGATAGATAGATATTCATTTATTAAACCACAAGAAGCACGCAACATATTCATAAATTGCGAGATGAGTTGTGTGCTGGAGTGGTGGTGGATGTATTAAATGGAGTAGGCTTTCCCAGCAGCCTAAATCTCAGCCTTTATTTACTTACATAATTGAATATTTACTGTTATTGATATTTTGTGAGCATGGCAATATACAATTTCTTGTATTTATTCAAAAAAGTAAATCGTAGAGGCACGTGTCTGTGCAGCAAACCTTTGTTATGAAAAAGAAAAAAAAATGGTTGTTCTAGCCAGAGATATTATTCAGGAACCTTTTAAATTCACAAGATTGGTCATAGTACTATGACTATTGTAACATACTTAGTCGAAATGTCGAGGTAAGATAAAATAAAAAATAAAAATATCCGGGAAAATAATTAAGTACTAGATATTATTAAGGAAGCAAATAGGCAAAAAGGCGTATTTTTCGCATCCCTAAGAGATTCAAATTTACTTAAAATATTTTTATCTTTTATTTTAAGTAGGTATATTTATTGAATGCGTCACTTTTTCAGGGGCACGGTGGAATATAGTTTTTTAACTGTCAGGATTTATTAGCAAAATAAGTAAGTAATTTTGTCAAAAAATCTGCGAAAAACGGAATGTCAAAGAAAAAAAGTATCTAACGAGAGTTCTTTTTGGAGTTTTATCTAAAATAACAGTAAAGTATTATAAAGGGAAAATATTTTTTTAAAGGGAATACAGGTAAATTATCTCAGAAGTGGGATAACTCGAAAACAACAAAGACATTGTTTAAGTCCACTTAGTTCGATCGTCATTGTTGACAAAATATGTAATTTTAGAGAATCCTTTAGATTTTTTTTTAACATGAGTCATTAATTGTTATAAAACTAGTTCCTTGTGCCTCACTAGATGGCGGCACTTCCCACTACTAGCTACTCGATAAAAAAAAACTAAAAATGTCTATGACCAGTAAAAAATCATGCTGCCAAACGCAACACGCCAGAAATACCCGTCGCTTACAACTAACATTGTTGATCGCAACGAATGTGTTTTGTTTTTCTCAAAAGTGCTGAGATGGAATTGTAGTTGGAATCTTTACCGATATTTTGGGGTAATTTTACACGAAAATTCCTTGTCACTTCAAAGTTATACTTGTTTTAATTCTTATTTTTGGGATAGCTTCAAAAGTATAGGGAATTTTTAGTCACACAAAAATGTCGGTAAAAATGACACCTACAATTCCATCTCAGCACTTTTGAAAAAAAAAAGTGTGTGTGTCAGCTCCGACGCACGACTGGAGTTTACTCCTTAAGTACGAGTATCTAACCATACGCAATACACTCACAGCTAAATTAGAAAGTTGTGCACTAAAGGTGACACCAAAAACGTGACACGATTTTCGTTACTTGTTAGTAGGTTTTACCCCTCGGATTTTTCTCATACCGGGCGCCTTATATATGAAAATCGATTCTTAAGGAGTAAACTCCAATAAACTCCAAACACAACATATTCGTAACAATCAACAATTTTCACCAAGGAAGGCGATCGGTGCCAGTAGTAATTATTTAGTAGCCTGTGTAGCAAGGTCGTTGGCGTATGGATCGCCCTTAAGTACGCTTAAGTTCTATTATAATTTATTTGGCCCAGATTCTCGGTACCAGGTAATAGAGCGCGCTATTTATGGAGCAATTAGAAACTTATTTGAAAAGTAAGCCGAATCTAATATTCACTTTTGTTTTTAAACTACTCGACCGATTTTGATGAAACTTTGTATGAAGATACATTGATTTATCAAGAGTAACATAAGCTACTTTTTATCCCGATATTCCCACGGGATCTGCACCTACGCGGCTAAAACCGCTCACTAGTTTACAATAACCAACAGATGTCGATAGTAAACCGCACAGTAACGACATCTACCGGCCAAATTAGTTGAAAACCGTGTTAGTAATGGCGTCCCACAGCAACATGAGCCGGTTGTAGAGCGCCATGTTGACCATGTTCTACAATTGGTAGCCGGTTCGATGCTCGCGATTGGTGCCGGCGTCCGAGTCGGGCTGTTGGATGAGCGGGGGAGCGAGGGGGTCTGATGACGTCAAAGTCGTTGAGGGGGGGAGACCTGGAAATATAAATCAACGCAGCCGCAATGAAGTACGCAAAACGCACATTTCGTTTTTACAAGTAACCCCTTAACAACAACGATAGATGCCAGAGATAGATTGCCAATCGTGAACAAAGATGAGTCATACAAAATACCCCTATTTCTAGATGGCGCCACCGCTATTTTTAGGGTTCCGTACCTTTAAAAGGTAAAAAGGAATCCTTATAAGATCACTTTCTTGTTATTTTTTTGTCTTATACCATAGAGTAGCTGGGTCCCGTGCATTCTACCTGCGTTAATGTCTCTTTTAAAGTGATCCTTATACATACAATATACTATAAACCACAAACATTACCAACCCAATTTATCTCTTTAGAGGAAGAAAAAATCTTTCTTAGCTTGCCCCCCTACGTCCTAAAATCCACATAGTAAGATTTTTTTTATATCCTCACACTAGCAATGTCACCAGGAGTCTTATGTTTTAATAATTTCCTGATCACACAGGTAATCAAGAGTAACAAAAATTACTCGTAGTTACACTGGTGTAGCATAACGGTGTGACCACAAGTTCGCAGTGGAAGCTTCAGACTCGTAGCTCTTGTATTAGCGGTGTTTGTCTATTTACTGTATATTTAATATATGCCCCGTATATGCCTTAAATTTCCAAATCAAGACATACCTTCGTTCTCGTCTTCCTCAGCGAGCCACTTCTGTATTTCAGTCTGGTACATCCTCCTCTGCAGCACCTCTTTCGTCCGCGGTCGAGAACCTATGAACGTCACTTCCACCTGCAACATAAACACACGTCACATTCTACTATAGATGTAAACGACAATATACACAGATTAATGCGTAAGAGTGGTAGTATTTCCAGTGCTGTATATCAGTTAGCCTGGGTGGAGTTCGTGTGCAATAGAACTCCACCCAGGCTAACTGATATACAGCACTGGAAATACCAGACGTCCGCACTAAGCGTTTTGCTTCGTCATTCCTTATTCTTACCGCAATGGAATGGAATCAGTTGGCTGCGTCTGTCTTTCCTGATGTGTACAATTTGGGGGTCTTCAAATCGCGAGTGAATAGGTATCTTCTAAGGCGTGATAGATCTTTAGACCGCATCGTCACCTATCATCAGGCGGGTGTGATAGTGGTCAAACGCTGACCTATCGTATGTAAAAAAATCTCACACCAAGTTTCATCAAAATCGGTTCGTAGTTTCGGAGCCTATTCGTGACAAGTAAGAAAAACTTTTTCTAAGCTTATACTAGCAGCGGTCCACGATTTTACCGTCGTAAGTCCCGATCCCGTGAGAGTACCAGGATTAAAAGCCTATGTTACGCATACCAAGTTTCATTAAAATCGTTCCAGGAGTATCGTAACAAACAATGATATCAATGTAGATGACTCACTCCTGGAGGTAAGAAGGGCCGGAGCTCATCAGCCAGGTCTCCAGCTGCCCCCAGCCGTTGTGCTTCCTCCCAGCTCGTGTGGACCTCTTCATGTAGTAGCTTCTCCTCTGGATATCATAATTAATACTATTTAATAACTTAAGATGGTCACATATCGCGTACTTTTCCATACAAAAGACATCTGACCTGTTACTCTAAACTGGTCCGGACTTATCTACCCCTTGCACATTTTAAAAAGTTTTTTTTTTAGTTTTTGGCCCACAGACTAGTGAAATTGGAGACCATTGCCTGGCGAAATGTACCCTAACCCCTGGGTTAATTTAACTGTTTTTTTACGAAGCGATTGACTTCAGTAATCATAGACTTAGAAAAAAAAAGGTCCATGTCAGTAATATAAATTTTTGTTGCAACTTAAGGTATGAAACAGGGGCGCATGCGTATTAGCGACTATCTGAAGGAAGTATCTTTGAATTATACGTACCATCTCTCTTGGTAGTGCTACGTTTGTATTGTATCCTGAACCGGAAAGCTTCGAGTACACTGGCTACTACTATAGTTAGGACCACCATTGTGAATAGGTAGAATACCTGAAATAATTATAATCAATTAATTAATTTGTTGCACATCAGTAATTCCAATGGGTGTCAAAATTGTGGGGACGCTTCACATCGCCACCAACAGATAGCGCCACTAAGCTGATCGTAGATCCTAGATCCGCAAGCGAAGTTTTTCTGAAGATAAGCTTATATACAAGTATCAACGAAACAACGGTGGACCGCGGCCTACCGGGTATAACACCTGCCCGGTGGAAGATCTCCCCTTTGAAGGTACATACCACCGACTACCTCCAAAGATTCATTTCACGAAAAGACGAAAAGAACAGATCCTGCAGTCGTATTCCTATGGGGGCTTAGAGATCGTGATCAATGGGAGAAGAGTAGAGACACGTTGGTCTTGCCAAGTGGAACAGTGTAGGCTCTTTGTCTAGGAAGTGTGCCCAAAAAACTGGATGAGGCATCATTGGATGACGATGCTTATCCGCTGTGTGAGGTAAAGGCCAACCCTTTGATCACCAGAATCTAAAACTAGATTGAAATATGACTCCGAGGGCAAGTATTTCCGTAGCAGACTAGATTGGGACATAATAAATTGGGATTTTGTGTCAACGATGACAGATTAAAACTGCCCAAGTGCGAGTTGGACTCGCGCACGAAGGGTTTAGTAGCATTATATTCTGTTTTTAGTATTTGTTGTTATAGCGACAACAGAAATACACCATCAGTGAAAAATTCAACTGCCTAGCTATCACGGTTTATGAGATACAGCCTGGTGACAGACAGACGGACAGTGGAGTTTTAATAAAAGGGTCCCGTTTTTATCCTCAGGGTACGAAACCCTAAAAACAGGTATGCCGCGGAACGAAAATATATTTGGTACGTAATCCTCTTAAGAGATTTAGAGTCTCACCATAAAATATATCCTAGTGAATTGGCTGGCAACACTTGCGTACGCGTTCATCAATATAAACCAATTGTTAACGACTGTCAGCTCGAACAACGTCACTCCACTCGTGATTAGATTCTCGAAGTTGTTCAGGTAATAGTAGCCCAAAGCCGTGGACCCGTTCGCTGAGTATTTGTAGAAATCTTCTACTGTCGTGTTACTGAAAGATAAAAAAATAGAATTAAAAAATCACCAGACTTTTATCCCCCATAACTTTCAGACGGCTGAACCGATCAAACATAGCTAAGAACACTCCGCACTAATTCACCTTTCAAACAAAAGAATCAATCACCTTTAATTCCAAAGGTTGTTGATTTGAATCCTGACCGTGTTTACGAATTGATTTATCTTACGAACAATGTATGTGAGCCAACACCGCTTTTAAATTAACACAGACTACTTTTTATTACCGATATCTTCAACAAATAAAATGGTTTATTCTGACTGACTGACGGATCTACGTCTAAACCGCTGATCGTAGAGACCTGAAACTTGGAGGGTGTGTTCCTTGTATGACGTAGGTATCCGATAAGAAAGGATTTTGCAAAATTCTACCCCTTGGGGGGTGGAAAAGGGGGGCAAAGTTAGTATGGGACGTGATCCATTTTCGACTTTTATGCGGGCAAAAGCCAATTCCCGGATAAAATGCCAATACACTTACACGCAGCAGTTCTTCAGCTCGTACCCTGAGAACAGCTCCATGCCGATGATGGCAAAGAAGTAATACATGACGAGCATCACACACCCGGCCGACGACATCAATGGAGAGAGTAGCACTAGGGTACCGAACACGTCGCGGTAACGCTTCTTTAATTTATATAGACGCATTAATCTAGAACAAAAAATTAAATGATGGTTAGTGGTCTTAAATTCAGAACTCTTTCCTAGAAGATACCTATACGCTTGTGACTCAAAAACTCCTAAATAAACAGGGTTCTCGAGGAACGCGAGTAAAGGTAGGAGGACTTAGGTAGGAAGACGGCAGTGGAATAAAAACTTTTCCGACCCATCCTCCTTTTGTGGCTGCACCGGCCTACATATCGGAACATGGACAAGTCCGCTTGGCGATACGACTTAGGCCGGTGGTTGGTGTGTCACGAGTTGGACATCTATTATAGGGCTAAATCCCAAATAAAAAGTAATTGCATGATGTGGCGGACACACATTCCTGTGTGTCAGCATATTCCGTTATACTCTATAGCGACCGCAAATATACGTGTCTTTATTATATATTATGAATAAAATAATAAATAAATATTTCAGGACATTCCACATATCGCCATCTAGCCCCAAGCTAAGTAAATAGACTTGTGTTATGGGTGCTAGATAACGGATATACTACTTATATACTTTTCTTTTGTAAATATATACTTATAATACATAGAAACAACCAGACCACAGACAAATATTTAAGCATAAATACTTGTCTGAGGCGGGAATCGAACCCGCAACCCTGTGTTTGGCAGTCCAGCATGGTGACCATTGTGCCAACTGGGTCGTCAAAGAATATCACGTGTATACGTGATAGTTTGTATATCAGATGCGCTACCAACTATTACTCTTTCCTATCTAGATATCTGTGTAGTATATAAGCTATAATCTGTTATACAGAGTCTAGGAGACTAAATCCTACCATCAAAATGGACGACTAGTTTCATTACTCTATCTGGGCACCCCACGCATGACATATATAAATATGGCATAGTCACCTAAATCTTTTGATTTGGTTTTTTATGCGGCCATATTTAGAGATAGAGAGACCAAAATCTCGTAAAGTGTCAGGTTTGAAACTCCTTAATACTCACCTAAGAGGCCTAAATATGACAACGATGAATAGTTTGGGTGCTATAGTGAGCATCACAGCGCCCATCAGTGCCAGCAATGTAACGCTGAGGTCGAACACGTTCCAACCACTTTCTAGGTAGGTGGTGAGACCGCACGCCATCATACGCATGCCTGCTTCCATCAGGAATACTGGAAAAAAGAAAAATAAAATCTAATCTATACTAACATTATAAAGATATGTTTTGTTTGTAACGAATAGGCTCCGAAACTACTAGACCGATTTAGATGAAACTTGATATGAGGATATGTACATTGATTCATTTGGAGTAACATAGGCTACTTTTTATCCCGATATTCCCACGGGATCGGGAGTAAAACCGCGGAGCGCTGTTAGTAAGTTCAATAAAATATTAAAGTATAGGCACAATTGGACCTTGGTCCTAGATTTGAATGTCGCTGTGCAGATTCCTAAAGATGCAATAAGCAACACAGATTTAACAACAAAGCATAGATTTTAAACACAGAAGCTTTTTGGATATTCAGTACATGGTTTAAATAGTGCAAACCTTTACCCCCTTATTCCAAAACGAGGCTAAGGGATAGTCCGAGATGTGGATTTAAACCTTAGATTTAGATGCAGATTTACTCGTAAACTATAGCCTAAACACTATGCCTATAGATAATATCTAAGGTTTAAATCCACATCTCGGACTATCCTTAAACCTCGTTTTGGAATAAGGGGTTACAGTTTATCTTACGATGTTTCGTTTCATATCGTAACGCGTTACATTTTTTCTGGGCTAGGTCCCCTTCCTACCCGCGATAAGGAACTGCGTTCCAATAATAATACAAACGTACACGTTAGGAACAACCAAGTATCCCATGAGGCACACAACAACCTCGCACTGTCCTGCAAGTCTCCGGCCGCTTCACACACGCGTAGCACCATCGATACACCATTACCAACTATTAAGGCATCTGGAATTATAACACTAAATTAATATAAATACTATATATATATATATACATATATTTCACATACTAACACTTCAATCACTTCGCTTCTAACGCCACCCCCTAAACAAAGTCATGGTGTCAATTGGCTCGTCTTCCATTATGGTTCTCTTTTTAGGTTAAATATGCTACATCCTCGAACTTATCATCATCAAATGAGGTCAAATACAAGCCTATTTTGTGAAAAAAAACCTAGGGGTTGAATTTCCTTATTGAAATATTTTCTTAGCGTATACCTACGTTATCTGTATGACAGATTCTAGCTAGATAAAGATAATATTTGAAAAACATATCGTGACAAACCGTTGTTGTTCCCCAGACGTATTAACAAGTTCTTTCTCCTGGACACGATCGACTAAGCTGATAGGATATTATAGGTGCTGGGCAAGATTCCATCTGTGGCGACACTTCACATTGCCACCAACAGATGGCGCTACTAAGCCGTAGATCCTAGATCGCTATATAAGCTCATATACAAGTTCCAGTAAAACATCGTTGGGCCTCGGCCTACAAGGTATAAAACCTGCCCGGTGGAAGATCTTCCCTTTGGAGGTACTCACCACCAACTACCTCCAAACATCTAATACATGTCCCAGGATACCCCGAATAGCATGGCTTGAGTCAGTCAGGACTTTGTCTAGACTTACATATAAGATACTCGAAGTAGGGCCACCTGACAGCGGCGGCCGCAGCCCTGCCTACGGGCTCCAGCACGCTGTCAGCGTACCACGGCGCGCGCGCAGCTTGCGGCACCCACCGGAGCGCGAACACCTCGTATACGTTGCTGAACTCGGTGCGGGACAGCCCGCCAGATCCGTTAGCGTTCAGCTGTTTGAACATTAGGTATACGTCCAAACCGCCTGGAAAACAAAACAACAATAAAATTAAATTTAAACCAACCTCAAGGAGGCCCAATACATTTTTCTAACAAAAAGAATTCCGTAAATCAATTTATATACACATAAGATAAGCATCGGTAAAGATGGCGTCACGATTGATGGAAGTTGTTCTTACACGTAAGTGTATAATGAGGTAGTATGTAGTGTCGCATGAGTCGGAACAGATGCCGCCACCAGTAGGGAAGGGAAGGATCAAATACTAACTGTAATGCGGTGCGTAGTGTCGCATCAGTGCGCGGGGACAGCTCTTCCCAAAGCGTGGGAACAGATGGCGCCACCAGTAGGGAAGGGAAGGAACAAATACTAACTGTAATGTGGCGCGTAGTGTCGCATGAGCCCGGCGAAGTGCCTGAGCCTGACGGCGCGAGGTGCGCGGCGCGACACGAGCAGCCGGAACGCGTGTCGCGCGGCGCGACGCCGGTGCAGCAATAACGCGCGACATTTCTCACGTTCAATACGGGTGAACGTCTCGTATACTACAGCTAACATCTGAAAACACAAAACAAGATTAAAAACCCAGGTTTTTATAACTGACGGGGGATGTTGTTATAAGTTTGACGTGTCTGTGTGTGTGTGTCTATGGCATCGTAGTTCCTTAACGGAAGAACCGATTTAGTTTTTTTTATTTATTATTTGAAAGGTTAGTGTTCATAGCTATGTTTAATCAAAATCGGTTTAGCCGTTCAAAAATTATATGCAACTTTTCTTAGCAGTCAGGGTTTTTCAATTTGTCTGACAAATATTTTTGCCCGGATGTGGCCGATCATGGTCACAGGAAGACACCTGTGATAGTCAAAGAGGATTTAAAATACTACGGTGATAGTTTAATGAATGAACTCCTGGTAATACTCTATGAAGTCTTACAAAACTAATGGTACTCACCAAGTTCATGAGGACGTATAAAACAGTTATGATGTATAGTATGAAGAACACGGCGTACCACTTCGATTTGGCGTAGGATGGCATCATAACATCTGGGAAACTGGAATACAATGAATCATTATTTTAACTAGACTGCGATGCAAAAGAGGAAGAAGAATTTGTTTATCAGCTATGGGTGATCTTTGGCGCTCTAGAGACCGATTTTTTTTTCTTTTTATTATGGCTTCGCACGTGTGCATTTAGCCAGTGTCAAGTTATATTTTGCATCAAATTATGACCCGATTTTTCATAAATCGGGCCTAAAGTGTTTCAATACAGTCAAAGTCGTCATAGTCCGTCAAGTCAGGGGCTATAGTAAAGCGGTGGCAAGTTTACCATAACCTTAATAGGAGATTTGGAGGCAACGAGAAAACTGCATGTTTGACACTGAGTTTTACTTTCACTACACTTGTGCACTTTCACAGAACTAAATTGAATAATATTCCACCAGAATTATACAATTCAACTCGGGTTACATCTAAGTTTCATGAAAATAAAACTGCAGCACGACATGTTGTTAACTCGTTCCCGCCAAAAACTCTTGCGTCTATTGAATTGTCTCAATCTTGCGAGTGTCACTAAAGACATGGCAACCAGACGCCATATTGTCAAAAATAAAAGTGTATCATAATTTCTTGGTAGAACAAAAAAGTGACGAAAGTGACAGACCTTAAATTGCAAAGTCTTTTCAAACCAAATAGAGTAAGATCTAGCCTACCACCGATCTTTTGTGAAACTGATAAATTTCACAGTTATGAACGAAGTGCAATTATGAAGTTCTGACTATAGTGGTTTGGACAATTATCAGGTAGCAAATCCAACAATCGAACCTATCAATTTTGCAAGGTCGGTAGTAGGCGGGATCTTGGTCTAAAACGAGATAACTGATAAATAAAAGAAATGACAAATTAAACTCACTTGGCCGTCGTAAGCAGTACAAACATGCTGACGAATGAGTCGCTGATCGTCTTGAAGTGACCATTGTCAATGTGTTCGGAGAAAAGATAGTACCCCAATAGGGAGTATGTCGCTACGAAGAACATTAGTAAACCTGGGAAAGACATTAAACATTAGATTTATACCCCCTCATTCCAAAACGAAGTTTAAGGATAGTCCGAGATGTGGATTTAACGTGGACCTTAAGGTTAGATACAGATTTACTCGTGAACTATAGTCTAAACACTATCCCTATATAATCTATAGTGTTTAGACTGTAGTTCACGAGTAAATCTGTGTCTAAATGTAAGGTTTAAATCCACATCTCGGACTATCCTTAAACCTCGTTTTGGAATAAGGGGGATAGAGTTTGGCTATAATCTGTGGTAAGTCCATAATGATTGTCAAAGACAACAGCTGGCCACTGGAATGAGACTTGGCTATATTCTGTGGTAAGTCCAAAGTCAAAGACAACATCTGGCCACTAAAATGAGACTCGATCAGCCAATTACAGTGCGCGTTACGCTAAGTCTCGCTACGCAACGTGCCGCGATTGGCTGAAATCTTACTTCTTCTCTCGCTAAAAGAAATAAGCCCTTAGTTGGCCAAGAGTACGCTTCCAGAGCGGACTGGACAAAGGAAAAATAAGCCCTTAGCTCTGTTTATTGGCACAAAAAGGAACAATATAGGAGAGAGGGGAATAAATTAGAAATCCACGGGAAATAGAGTGGAGTAGGATGATTGATTGAGCTCATATTGTGAGAGCAGGACAAGAATAAAACTCACCTAACATGTCAATAATAGGGGGTAGAGACTGCAGTATCTGCCGTATGAACCTCCTCACGCCGCCGCAGTGGCGCGTGTCCACCAGGAAGATGGGGCGGAGCGCCCGCGTCACCCTGAAGTGGGACGACTGTCGGCACAACACCACCACTGCTTCTAGCACCATTATTAGTAGGGTTATACCCTGGAATTGGTAAAGTAACATCATTACAATACTAGCCTGGTTAAATTGAGGCTAGATGGCCCTGCAAAATATTAACAGTCGAAATCTGTAACGTTCCCTACTTGCTCTAATCGGTCGTGGATAACTTTTCTTAACATTTTATCGTCTATATGAAGGCTGAAGTCCGAATTGGATAAACAGTGCTTACACTGCTAATGACCAGACAGATGTGAGCATACCAAAATAAAAATACTTACGGCGCTATGTGCGGATGGAACGCGCTATAATAGGTATATCCATTTCTGACCACAGTCTAAGTGACAAATATGATATCCGCGATCTACTACAGCAAGCAGATACTTTATTGATTTTGTGCCTAGTCTCACTGGCTGGGTCGGGTACAAGTTTGATGCACCAGAAGAGAAAGCTTCTGACAAGTTTGATGTGCAAGTAAGTGGTAAGTCTTTAACTTACAGCAAAAAAATCACACTTTCTAATTACCACTTACCAAGCAAAAAACGATGTATTGACGAGTTCCTTTCTCTGTACACGGTCGACTAAGCAGATAGCGTAGTTTTGGGCAAGTCTACTTCAATCTTCACGCAAAAAGGACCTGACTAAAGATGTTTATTTGCGGAAAAAAAAGCCCGTATATAAGTACAAGTAACCAAAAAATTAAGGATGAAGAATCTTTTTGCTATTAAGATTTCTTAAGACACTTTCTTCGAAATCCCCAAGACGAAGAACAAGAAGAAAAGAGTTTTAACCCTAAATTTGTTGAGGAAATCTTCTCACAACTTACCTTGATCATCGTCCGCTTATGTTTGAGTATGGTGCTCCAACCGATCCATTTCAATTTGAGATGTAACTCCACACCTATTATAGATAGAGCCAGTAGCTCTATCGTGCCGTGAGCCCATACTGGAAGCTGTGGACAAGGGGAATAGATTAATACATAACGCTTTTTGTTAACGCTTGATTTTATTAATATCTAGTTGTGCGGTTTCACCTGCGTAAGTCCGAGTCCTTAGCCTATGTTAATCCCGGGTTTAAGCTATCCACAAACCGAGTTTCATCGCAATAGGTCTAGTACTTTTTGTGTGAAGGAGTAACAAACACACAAAATATACACAAAATTTCACATTTATAATTTTAGTAGGGTGATTTATACAAAGCTAGCAATTCTTTTTTTTTGTCGTCTTGGATTTTTGATCCTCCTTTTTGCCCCCATTTTTTATTGAGGGGCGAAAAATGAGGGACAAAAAGGGGACTACTGGATACCTTAGCTTTATGAGATCTGATCCATTTTTGTTTTAAACTTCACAGTGGCCTTATAATAATTTAAATCTGGATGAGGATCTTTGGAGTGATGAGCAGAATAGCACCTTAAAATGCAATTTCTGGTAGAATCGGCACTTTAACTACCAAGGGATTGATGGAGCACCTAGAACCTTCTCATCACAAAAGTCCTCAAAGTTTGTACTCACAAGTTCTGTTCGAAAAACTACATGTTTATTTTACTTTTAAGTAAACAAACACTAGGCAAAGTAAATTGAGTACGTAATTCAGTTTCTGAAGTGTAAATAGCATTTGTAGAATCGTAACCCGCACCTAATTGAGGACAACGTAAATGTTTACGAGAGATCTGAGACCTTTAGGTGGATATCTGCGGATATTACGACATTGAATCTGTTATATAACTCGAGTAAAACATGTCTAAAAAATACCTTAAGGTGAAAGGGTACCGGCGCTCTCTCCATTAAGCGTAGTCAACTGTTTCCTCCCTGGATAATGACACTAGGACAAATATTTTTGTTACATAAAACCTATAATTTCATTTTCTAATTATCATAGAAATTAAGATTATAAAAACAAAAAGTCAAAACATAGGGGCTTGGTCATGGCAATTATAAGTCTTATGCTGCAAAAATATTTGGTCTAGTGTCATTATCTAGGGAGAAAACAGTCGACTACGTTTGTATGGAGAGAGCGCCCTTTCCTCTTAATTTTACACAACAATAATCAGCCTATATTTTTGTATCAATCAATAGTGTTGTTGATAGAGATCAGTTCCTGAGAGCGAAAATAGTATGGCAAATAGTATTGCTATTATTTTTCAACCAGTTACCTCAAAAGTAGGCACAGCCGGATCCTCACTGAACGCCAGCAGGATCAGCACCAAGGAGGCGATGAGGTCCAGCCCGTGGTACCACGGGTTGTGGACTCGGAGGTACGCGGGCAGCTCCTCCGGACTTGACGGGTGAGAGTCGAACTTCTCATTGTTTAAACCTTCCTGAAACAGTGGACAATTTTAATTTAAGAGTTTAAAGTGAAAGGGTACCGACGCTCTCTCCATAAAAACGTAATCGACTGTTTCCTCCCTGGATAATGACACTAGCACAAAATATTTTTTTGCCATAAAACCTATAACTGCCGCAATGTTTTGGTTTTTTCCATTTTCTGCCATTTTCTACCTACCATAGAAATTAAGATTTAAAAAACAAAAAAGACATAGGGGCATGGTCGTGGCAGTTATAAGTATTATGCAAAAAAAATATCTAGTGTCATTATCCAGGGAGAAAACAGACGACTACATTTGTATGGAGAGAACCCCCAGTACCCTTTCCTCTTAATATCATTTAGAAGCTTAACAACGCCACCACTAGATGACGCTAGTAAAGGAATTAGTTGCTTTTAGTTGTTTAGTTGAATTTATAACACGTTATCATGTCAAAAAACCTTTTTTTTTTCAAAAACATTTCCCCACCTCTAGATAAATAGCGGCCTCATGGTAGTTCATTTGCCAGTGCTCGTCTTCAGACATGTGCAGGCCAGTGTGCAGCGAGGACCGGCTGCCCATGTCGAGAGTCCCCGCGTCGCCAGCGCCATCTGTTGTGCGAGTGTCTGCAACGAGAGGTGTCGAAGTAAGACCGAGAGATGGCGTTGATATAAAGTTTTACAATATGTTGCCTAAAACCCGATGGAGGGCGAAACGTTTTTTTTTCAACTCTTATATGTAGAATAGTGCCTTAGTTAATAGATGGTGCCACAATGTAGTTTAGTGTCTGCAACAAGGCATGAGTTGTCGAAATAAGCGGCCAAGAGATGGCGTTGATATAATGTTATATTGAGCGAGACATAGTTGTCAAAGTTTGCCCGATAGAGGGCGGAAATAAATCTTTATAATATTAATCGATTGATTTTAAGTGTGAAGTTGTGCTTCTTGCCCGATAGATGGCGCCACAATGTGCTTTACATAGAAAATAGTTTTAAAGTCTTCAATAAGAGTCGCGGCGCCACTAGCAAAGAAAACTTGTACTTATATACGGGCTGTTAAGTAGAACTCTTTTGTTCCTTTTTGCGTGAGGATGGAGTAAGGTTGTCTAGCACCTATTACTATCCTCTCAGCTTAGTTGACTGTTTCCAGAGAAAAGAACCTGTCAATACGTCTGTAGAAAACTTAGCTGCGGGTTTCATCAAATGCTTTCCTTTACTGTAAGAGCAAAGTCAATTAGCGCACATATCCTACAAAGAAATCCATCGGTGCATGAGATTCGAACCCATGGCCTTCGAAACGAAAGTCGAGGTATTTACCTACCACTAGGCGAAAACAACATTAGCAAATAATATTGACCAATCATTCTTATAAAAATTGTATTTTTTTACAAATCTAATATTTATTCATAATTGCTTGTAACAACATCTAGAAAGCAAAACACTAACTACGAGCTAATTAAAGCTATCTTCTTATTCTTTTCGTATAGTAGTGTGGTTCACCTATTGTTAGAATATTCAGATCGCCTTGAGGCTCTAAACGACTGTTTCTAGAGGTAGCAACCGGGACCAACGGCTTAACGTGCCTTCCGAAGCACGGAGTGGCTCACGAAAATACATTTTTGCCACACTACTAATTGGTCACCCATTGAAGTAACGACCGCGCCAGGCGTCGCTTAACCCGCACGACCGTAAACGATCAGCGAGCGTCGCTTAGCTGCGAGCCTCCCCATTAAGGCTATGAATGTTATTAATTAGCGTAACAAATTCAATGGAAAGTAATTTTAATAGGGTAAAATACCTTGAGATGATTCCTCGAGCAATATACCCTCCATATTTCACATCAACAGACCGACACGAAACACTTTAGTGCACTAACTGACACGGTAGAGTAACTCACAATGCAATGCTTTAATTATGCTCTATATGTACGCAGAAATAGGAAAGTTTTTATGTATATGTGAATGAATTTTTACCTACTCTATTTACACTTTTAAACAAAGAAAAGGAAAGACAGCTTTTAAACACAAACTCAAAATGTTTTATTCAATGTGTGTCATGCCGTGTATTACATCACTTTGAAACGTCTTAAAAATTAAGTAAGGATGTCTGCCTTCGGAACGCGCCCACCAATGAGAAGACTAACTACCTACATCGAAATGGCAAGCAAATAATAGTACATTACGATATAAGTGTGGTAAATTGATCTTTGCATAGAGGCGGTTTATGACGCGCGAGCGGCAGCGAGCGTGTTATAGAAGCCAAGATGCAAATATCAATTCCACACGTATATCGTACGACGTTTTTTATCACAGTTGCGAATAAAAGAAGAGACTTGAAAAGAAAACAAAATAATAATTAACAAAATATTTGTGATAACTCTATGTTTACATTTTTTAAGGCAATATTTTTTTGTTAATTATGCTCCGGAAAGGCCAGGCTAAAGACTTTTAACCTATACATCCTCGTGTGACATACATTATTTTTTAGGGTTTTTCTATTTGTTTTTGCGTCGGGGGTTAAGAACAAAATACAATGGTACGACAAAACAATATATTTAAGTAAAGAAAAAACAAAAAATAAACAACTCAATTTTTAATCGTTTTCTAAGTCATTATCACGTAAAATTTTCGTTCGTAAACCGACTTTAGAGACAACCATTTTTGCTAGCTAAAAAACTCTTTGGTACCTACCTTTTCGGGATAACTTTACAGCACTAGTTAACAAATCTAAAACGCACGCGTGCATAATATGTTGGATTATGAGCCTAAAAGCCGTTGAATAAGATCCACTTTATGAGCAACTGTGATAAAAAATGAAATTTTTAAAACTCTAGCTATCATAGTTCATGAGATACAACCTGGTGACAGACAGACAGACGGACAGCGAAGTCTTAAAAGGTTCCGTTTTTACCCTTTGGGTACGGAACCCTAAAAAGTCAGTTTAGGTGGAAATAAAGTATAACAATTTTTGACGTTAAACGTTTTTAAAATCGGCAGTAATCAACACCTACTTGTTGATTACTGCCGATTTTAAAAACGTTTAAAAAAATGTTAGTTGCAAAAACCAAATATAACGGACGTAACAAAGACTGATTTTCACTATTAAGAGGAAAGGGTACCGGGCGCTCTCTCCATACAAATTAACCATACAAATGTTTAAAATCTTAATTTCTATAATAATTAGCATAGTCATGGCAGTTAAAGGTTTTATGCAACAAAAATATTAGTGCTAGTGTCATTATCCACGGAGGAAACAGTCGACTACGTTTGTATGCAGAGAGCGCCGGTACCCTTTCACCTTAAACAGAATAGTCTATAGTTAATTAGGCAAGCACGCGACATTAAAAAGAAGAAAAAAATGAACAGTCAGAAATAACATAAAAAAAACATAAAATCCAAGGATTCGTGGGCCGCTAACCTGGACCTGCCTTCAAATCTGCGGCCATCCGCGCGGCATTCGGGTGAGCGCACGGGACGGTAGTTAATGCGTTCTGCAGCTACTAAATACCTACTCATTGTGATTTTCCCACAGCACTAGCTACGCCCCTCGGTTTCACCCGCGTAAGTCTCGATCCCGTGGTACTATCAAAATAAAAAGTACCCTATAGCCTTCCTCTAAAAATTGACCATCCAACACAAACATAATTTTTCAATTTGAACCAGTAGTTCCTGAGATTAGCGCGTTCAAACAAACAAACTTTTCAGCTTTATAATATAAGTATAGATAGGAAATAAACACAGGTGAAACAGCGAGGCGTAGTTAGCTATAGGTGCCGCGTCACTACATAGTATAAAACAAAGTCACTTTCTCGCTGTCTGTCTCTCTGTATGTATGTTTAGCTCTTCAAAACTAGGCAACGGATTTTGATGCGATTTTTTTAAAAAGATAGTGATTCAAGAGGAATGTTTAAAACAAAACTAACACGCGTAGGAAGTCGCGGGCAACAGCTAGTCTACAATATGTATATCTTATTGTAGATACTTATGTATTTCTTACACAGTTATGCAATTTAAACGTATGTTAAATTACTGACAGCGGAGAGTGGTGGTACAAGCGCTCTGTCAAACTAGTTGAACCACGGCACTTTGAAAAATACCACTAAAATTATTGGCGTAGTCCCTCGGCACCGTCATGTTTTTTTGGACGAACCACAAATAAACGACAAACAAAAAAAAAGCGTCATATTGTGGCCCACTTGCGGGCATTCACCTTTATAAGGAAACGAATACGCTGAAGCAAAATAAGCCAAAGCAAATTTTAGGTTTTAAAAGGTGAAAGGGTATCGGGCGCTCTTTCCATACAAACGTAGTCGACTGTTTCCTCCCTGGATAATGACACTAGCACAAATATTTTTTTGCATAAACCCTATAACTGCCATGACTATGCCCCTATGTCTTCGTTTTTTTCATTTTCTAATTATCATAGATATTAAGATTTTAAAAACGAAACATAGGGGCATGGTCATTATTGGTCATGGCAGTTATAAGATTTATGCAACAAAAATATTTGCTCTAGTGTCATTATCCAGGGAGGAAACAGTCGACTACGTTTGTATGGAGAGAACGCTTGGTACTCAGAATCGTGCCCATGAAGGCATAGTCTACGCATAGTCGCATGGTTTTCCTATAGCACTAGTCAGTAGGTAGAATTCATTCATTATTTTTTACGCGAATTCCGGCCTCAATTTTCCCTTTTAGCGGATATAATCATTAATTTACCTTGAATATGATTTGATTTGGAGAAACAAAAGATTTAAGATTAGATATCATTTTTTAAAACCTACTTGTAAATAAATATTTGTTTTAGGGTTCCGTACCCAAGGGGTAAAAACGGGACCGTATTACCACAGAATATTACTAAGACTTCGCTGTCCGTCTATTTTAACTTTCTTTTTGTTTTATTTTTTAACCCTCGCGCCTCGACGCAAAAACGACGGGGTGTTATAAGTTTGACGTGCCTGTGTGTGTGTGTGTGTGTGGCATCGTAGCTCCCGAGCGACTGAATCGATTTTGATTTTGTTCCTTTTGTTTGTAAGTGAATTAGTCGGGAGTGTTCTTAGCTATGTTTGATTGAAATCGGTTCAGCCATCTGAAAGTTATGGGGGATAAGAGACGGGGGTTTTTTAAATTCAATATTTATTTTTATGTTGTTATTTTGGTTTTTGCCTTTGACTAAAAACGTGGAAAATAAAGATGGCGACGAACTGTAGTAGCTGAAGCACAAACGATCGGTCTTCTGCCTCCGACAGAGCAGAATGGAAAGACATCGTGTCTTTCTATTCTGGGGAAACTTAGGACTTTGAAGAGAAATACCCCAACTACCTAATATATTTCAAAATTTTAAAGTTCACAGTAATCGAACCTGCAATCCGTAATAGGTATAGTAGGTTGGTACCAGTGGCAAGAAGTGATAGTTCTTCACAGGTATGCCGACAAAACACCGACAGATACAAAAATAGTTTTTAGTGCGTGTGTGTTTTGTTTGTAACGAATACACCCGGAAACTACTGAACCGATTATGATAAAACTTGGTAGAAGAACACATAGGTTACTTTTTATCCCGATATTGCCACGGGATCGGGATTTACGCGAAGGAAACCGCGGTACAATACTAGGAATGAGTAAAAACAAATAACTTACGTAAAAAATCAATAACAGCAACTTTACAGTCACTTACAATTTTTCTAAAATTCATTTTCTTCACCAAAGTTTTAACAATAAAATGACAAAATTACAACCAGCCACTAGCCCGGGGTACAATCTATTACAAACCAAATAATAACTGACACTTATATCAAGATAAATTTATGAAGAAAGATAATTAAGTCAAAGGTATTTACATAAAATAATTAGACAACGAAGATTTTACATGACACGTCATTTCCTTTGGAAAACTCGGTCAAAAACACTGAGTTACTATGTCTTAATGGAGATGATAAGACGACGAAACAGTTTGCAACAATGTTGTAGGCAGCAAAAACTATTGACGCAAGCGTGTGCGCAGCGCTCCCTGGGCCTTATTTCGGTACCCGTAGTATGAGTTTATACAAAAGAAAGTCGCAAGAAATACAAAATACCTGCATTAACGGTATTTCGACGTAATTTTTCGCCAAATCACATAAAAAAAACTACATGGTAGGCGGAGTGGGAATGTTAGGTTTTATTTTCGTTACGGAATTTACGAAATTCTTGATTCGGTCGCCGCGCTCAAAGCCCGTATTAAAAGTTATGCAATAGCTTACATTTTTTTTTTAATTGTAGCCCCGAAATGAACTGTAACAAAAAGTAAGTGGAGGTTCTCAATTCGACGCATATGTTTTTACGCTCTTTATAATTTTTCAACAGCTAAAACCTTTTAATAGGCTTTGAACTTTTTTCTAGGTTCATGTTTGAAACTAGCTCTTTGAATGAAAGGTTCGTTCATGAATTAAGCGTAAATTATTTTTAAATTAACTACACGCTTTTAATTTACCAACTACTAAATTCTTTAACAAAATTATATTTCTTACTAGCTGCGCCCCGCGGTTTCACTCGCGTAAGTCCCGATCCCGTTATTCGTTTTTTTCTCGCCTTCTAAACCTTCCCTAGACCTCCACGAACATTTCAAGACTAAGATAAGATAAATCCGTTCAGCCGTTCTCGAGTTTTAATCAGACTAACGAACAACAATTCATTTTTATTTATATAGATAGAAGATAGATTGGATAATTCTTACAAAAAAAGTTAAAAAAATAGATTTTTAAAGCGTGAGCGTCCATTACGAAATACCCATAAGTAGATACGCGTCCAACCTTTCACAGTCAGATACGCGTGGAGAATTCGATCATTGTTGTGGAAAGCGGTTCGCAAGGTCGCCAGACGATTACCTATTACCTATGAGGGATCAATCGCAAAATGTCATTTCATTTCATTTATTTGCATTCATATGTGATATGGTAGATACAATAGATGTTACAATAGGCATACAAGTTCACATATGAGCCCTGCCGGGCATTGCAATTGCGTGCGGTGACAGGCCGAGGCTTTCCTTACTTTATGTATATACAAATAAACTTAAAAAGATAATGTCATATTTTAAGAAAAGAATGAAAAATTGAGATTTTTTTGTTATTCCTATAAATGTAAAGTCTTCTATTCGTCACCCGTCACCATAACACAAGCCCAGATGAGCGATATTATTATTAAATACTCTGTTTCTTAAGTTACCATGACGCATTTTGGTCTTTTACCATGACGTATATTGACGTCACACAATATTACCGTGACTTTTTTGTGACGTGATTTAGTTGTTCCATCAATTTATTAGACGTTATCACGTCAAATTTCTTTTTGCGTATCTACAAGCCAGTGGCGTATTAAGCAAATACAACCCTAAGGGAACCCCTTGCTCAGCGACCCTCACTGAAACTGACACCACTGGTGCAGGTGGATGAGCGTAGGACATGCTAACTTCCTAATAATCATTCATTTTTTGCATAATATAGACATGTTAATCTATTTTTTGTCATTTAATTCTAACTAATATTATAAATCCGAAAATTTGTTAAGTACCGGCGCTCTTTCCATACAAACGTAGTCGACTGTTTCCTCCCTGGATAATGACACTAGCACAAATATTTTTGTTTCATAAAACCTATAACTGCCATGTCTATGCCTCTATGTCTTGGTTTTTTCATTTTCTAATTATCATAGAAATTAAGATTTGGAAAACTAAACCCAAAACATAGGGGTATGGTCATGGCAGTTATAAGTTTTAGGCAACAAAAATATTTGCTCTAGTGTCATTATCCAGGGAGGAAACAGTCGACTACGTTTGTATGGAGAGAGCGCCCGGTACCCTTTCCCCTTACAGTCAAACGCCTGGACAAATTTGGATAAATATCAGCATACTGATAGTTTAGGGAATGAAGAAGGACATACGATACTTTTGATCCCGAAATCGGGACTTACGCTGGTGAACTGACTGATATGAAACCGATGTTTTCCTTCACCGTAAGAGCAATGTCAATTAGCGCACATACATTTTTCCTAAGCAAAATCCGAGGCATCTACTTAGCCAACAACTTTCTGTGCGTGTTATTATCACGATAATCACACGGGAACTCGAGTACAATCGCAGAGCGAAGCTAGTCATATTATGGCGTCTGTAATTTGTAGCGACCTTGTTTACTTTCATTGTATTAGATAAATAGACAATTGATTAGGTTTATATAGCTGCTCTCAGGCCCGTTACTAATTGCGTAGTCACTAGACGGACTGATAGATGAGTAGGTAAGTATCTATTTACTTAATCTATCTTTTATCTATACATATAAAAATCTTTGTCCTGAATGACTGACTGACGGTTCAACGCACAGCCTAAACCGCTGATCGTAGAGACCTGAAACTTGGAGGGTGTATTCTTTATGTGACATAGGCATCGGCTAAGAAAGGAGTTATCCGAAATTCTACCCCTAAAGGGATGAAAAAGGAGGGCAAAATTTGTATGGGACAACGTGATTCCTTGGTCCAATCTACTTCTAATTTTCAAATTCTACGCGGACGAAGTCGCGGGCAAGAGCTAGTCTATACATATTACATTCTTTGTCCTGAATGACTGACTGACGGATCAACGCACAGCCTAAACCGCTGATCGTAGAGTTCTAAAACTTGGAGGGTGTATTCTTTGTGTGACGTAGGCATCCGATAAGAAAGGATTTTCCGTAATTTTATTCCTAATGGGGTTAAAAACGAGCAAAGCTTGGATGGTCACCCGGGTAGGTACTTATCTTAGTTACAAAAAGATTTGCACATCCTGTACATAATAATATTCATACAAAATATATACGTCATACAGTCAAATTGAGAACCTCCACCTTTTTTGAAGTTGGTTAAAAAGAAATACTTAGCTCGATGTTCCTTTTTTTGTGTAATTAATCTATAGGTACTATATTATAAAGAGGAAAGATTTGATCATTTGTTTGCAAGGACTAAGCTCCGATTTAGATGAAAGTTGGTATGAGGATACATTGATTAATTGGGAATAACCTAGGCTGCTTTTTATCCCGATATTCCCATGGGATAGGGAGTTACGCAGGTAAAACTGCGGAGCGCTGCTAGTCTTCTATACTAATATTGTAAAGAGGAAATATATATTTTGTTTTAATAGGCGTCGAAATAACTAGACCGATTTTGATAAAACTTGGTATGATGATACATTGATCCACTGGGAATAATGAAGGCTGCTTTTTATCCCGATATTCCCACGGGATCGGGAGTTACCGTATGAAATAACAAGTCAAAACTTACATGATTTGAACTTAAACCATTGATCTCGTAAAGCATAAAACACTCTCTCAGTGAGATTTATCTTCGACATTTTCACTATAACTCACTATTTTTGAAAGAATTTCACGGAATATTAATTTAAATTGAATTTTGACTGACTTTTTACGATCTTGTGATTCATCGATATATGGTAAAATGCCATAAAACTGTTGAAGACAGAGGTGTTCAACATTTTTATTTTGAGACATAAGAAAGTGTGTGGATGGGTCGCTCGGGGATCGGGTCCCTCTGCCACTAACCCTGTACACATAGGTAGGTATTAATCGTCTTTTGTTTTAAATCGTCTTCCCATTTTTTAAGTGAAAACTTCTTTTAGCGCGGTACGCAACTGCAGTGTTTGCATACATAAGGCATATTTATGCATGTACATATATTTTGTAGTTGTTTAGTAAATAAGTTAATTTTTTTTATAAGTTTTCACTTCTGTCGGCGCTCTCGGAGTGCAACCGTTTTTTTTTTAAAGAATATTATAAGTTGGTGATCCTTAGTTTACTTTTCTTAAGTAATAATTTACATACCTACCTACTGACACCCATACCAGAAACAAATATCTTAGTAGTAAATATTTGAAGCGGGAATCGAACCCACAACCTTCTGCAAGGCAGGTGTTCGCCGACCGCGCCACAGAGGTCACGTCAAATACAAAGGCACCGCAATTTTGTCAAAAAAAATCTATACTAATATTATAAAGCTGAAGAGTTTGTTTGTTTGAACGCGCTAATCTCAGGAACTACTGGTCGAATTGTAAACTTATTTTTGTGTTGGATAGTCCATTTATCGAGGAAGGCTATACGCTACTTTTTATCCCGATATTCCCACGGGATCGGGAGTTACGCGGGTGAAACCGCGGAGCGCTGCTAGTCTTTAATAAATGTTGTCAACCCATGACTGATACGAAGATAACAAAGATAAGAGCGTCTAAGTGGGCATCCAGGTTTATCATACTGTAAGTCAGATGTGGGGCAATGGCAATACCAACATTGTAAACTGGAACTACAATATTCAATATCGTGCGGGCAGGCGGGGAGTGTTGACTTCACGTCTGTAAGCGAGAAACTTCAGCCTTTCCCTATCTCACATGTATATATGATCATTCTAATATATTTAAACTAGCTTTTGCCCGCGACTTCGTCCGCGTAAAAGTCGAAAATGGACCAAGGAATCACGTTGTCCCATTCAAACTTTGTCCCCCTTTTTCATCCCCTTAGGAGTAAAATTTTGATAAATCCTTTCTTATCGGATGCCTACGTCACACAAAGAACACAGCCTCCAAGTTTCAGTTCTCTACGATCAGCGGTTTAGGTTGTGCGTTGATCCGTCAGACAGTCAGTCAGTCATTCAGGACAAAGAATTTTATATGTATAGACGAGCAATTCTTGTATACATCTATAAATAGGTAAGTATGTGTAATCAGGATCTCGGAAACGGCTCCAACGATTGTCATGATAATTAGGAGGGGCGGGTTTTGGGGGCGGGATAAAAAAAACGTAAAATAACCGATCAAAGCTAGGTCACACCCAGGTACTTTTATTTAAACACTAGCTGAGCTCCTCGGTTAAAATCACGTAACTCCCAATTAAATCATTGTACCCTCATACAAAGTTTTAGTAAAACGATCCAGTAATTTCGGAGCCTATTAGTAAAAAACTTTCCTTTTTAAAACTGTAGATCTATACTAACTTTTTTAGGCTACCTTTTATCCCGATATTCCCACGGGGTCTGTAGTTACGCGGGCGAAACCGCGGAGCGCTGCTAGTTGGTTATAAATATAGGCCCTGTGTTAAATGGCTACCTCCGCCTTGAACATATCCTACTAACATTTGACTTGGGTTCAAACTAGCATAAAGATAATATAACAAACTAACAACCCGATAGATAAAGCTTGTTCAATCTGGATATCATCTGGTTAGTTTGAAGTACTCTAATATCCCAATTCTATCTTCCTAGCTTATAAGGTACCTGCATGTTATAATAGACCAAGATCCCACCTACCGCCAGACCTTCATGATTTTATAAAAGCTGATAATTACTCAACACATGTCTCCAACACATTATGAACAATGTGCAATTATGAAGTTCAGACCATAGGGACTTAGAGATTTATCAGGTAGCAAAGCCAAGAATCGTTAATTTTACAAAAAAAAATATTGTTCATAATTTTGTATCAATCAATAATGTTGCCAATGAAAACTACTTATAAACAGATCATTCAATAAAATGCTTTATTGTCAATTTGAAAACATTTCTTATTTCTTAAACATTTTTATATTTTCTGATTATTTTGTCACTAATATTAAGGTTTTTTGTAAGAATTAAACTACATTTTAAGTTTAGAAGCACATTATTTTGTTCCATCATCAAACAATGCACACCACAAAATTATTTTGATTGTAATTTTTTAATGTTACAATATAGTAATTTTCAAACAGAACCCTGATTTAAAAAATGGGTAAATAGCCCTTTATTACTATTAATAATTTATTGGTAAAAGAGTTTTTTACTTAGGTTCAGTGGTTTGGAGCTTATTTGTCAAAAGTCTTTACATTATTAAAGTCGATTGACATAGAGCACTGCCTTAAACTAACCGATTAGGCTTGTGTAATGGTGACCAGACAATGAATAGAATAACTAATATTATAAATGTGAAAGATTGTTTCACACTCCTTCATGCGAATACTACTAGACTGATTGATGTGAAACTCCGTGTGTAGTTGCTGGAGTTCTGGAATAACACATAGGGTACTTTTTATCCCGATATTACCATGGGATCGGAACTTAAGCAGGTGAAATCTCGGGGCGCAGCTAGTCATTTATTATACATACCAAAAAACAGAAAACTAGAAACAAATACGTCTTCTGTCTCTGTCTGTTTGAGTAGGTCAATTTAAGAAAGTACTGGACCAATTTTGATCTTGTTTTTTTTGTTAGAAATATCGAGCAGATTATAGTGTGTTTTTACCTGGTTAGTTTTGAATTTGACTAAATTTTACTACTTAAAACTAAGTGCAACAATTAATTAGCTTGCCATGCAAAAGCATCTCAACATTCAATATAAGTAGGTATCGCATATTATAGCCATCTGTTGTCTACGAAATCAGGACTTTCCTTCCAATAGCATTGTTATTTCTCTAACATACATATACACGAAGTAGGTTAGAGTTGTCTGTATGACTCATACAGTACGTCATTCAACTAAATTAAATTATATTAAACATAGTAAACACATATAGCAACTTGCGGGTACTCATTAGACTACTGTTATAGCATTAAACTGGCGAGAAATTAATAAAACAGTTGTTAAATGGAACACAAATGTATTGTTATTACAAAAGAAGCGTACGTATATTTCTGCGGCTACGGTGCATAAAAAAATCATAGCTTCGCGTTTACTTGTCACGTTTGAGCCGTAATTGTTGATGCTGGTGTTTGCGAAATCATCACTGAACCTTTTATAGCCGTCGGACGGCGGAGACGGGCTCCTCAAAGAAGCCATTTTTCAATACTGAATTTTTTTTCATTGATTTGACATTTCTATCAAAGTGACGTTTTGTTGTTCGTCCAAAAATCAAGAATTATTTACCATAGACAAATTAAGTTAGGCGCACACGAGGAAAGTAAAAGCTTACGCTCAATAAAGGCAATAAACAAAAGGTACACTGCACAACTGCGCTATATCGCGCGACAACCATATAAAAAGGAGAATTACAGAGAAAACCTTTTTGCGTTTTTTACAGAATTTTCAAGATTTTTGTAACCAAAGAATATAATCGAGTGAATTTCATTAAATCGATTGGAAGTTAACTTGAGTCAACATCGATAAGAAACATGGGGTACCTACCGGTTTTTTATCTGTCAGTGGCACCACTATTGTCAAAATTTGACCATAGACAAAAATCGTCTGTCAATTTCTTTTTCTTGATCCCGGCTGGAATGTGAGTTGATATTGTTTTCAAATGAAATAAATCCAATTTAATACCTGTGAATTCAACAAATTTCTCGAAATTTACGTATGAATAGAAAACAGCATCCTTTAAACAAGTGATTCAGTGCTATATTTTGGTTTATTTATCTTAAAATAATATAATTTCGTCCGGTCAAAAGTGTGACGTTCGGTGAACTGTTTGTGTTTTATCAGTGAAATTATTCTGAAATAGTGGTAGTATCGATACGCAGTGTTTAATTACGTTGACGAAGTTCGCTATAAAGCTAGGAATCACTTGTTGACAGGATCGGCGTAACAAATACAGTCCTAACCTTGTCGTGTCAGGTGGCAGATTGTTTTGAGGTTGTGTGTTTGTTCAGATCGTGATGGCTCCACCACAACCCAAGGCTGTGGCGAAGCCCGCCGCAGCGCCCGCTGGTGGCGTAAAGAAGGCTGGCAAACCTAGGAATTATGACCTCGGCAATGGAATTGTGCGCTTTTCCAAGACTAAAATGTTCCACAAGAAGGTATGAAACTACAAACTGTTCAAAACAAGTTATGCTACCCATCGATACCCCTCTACATGCTTCCACATGTGGAGGGGTACTGATGGTAGTATAACTTGAAACCTATGCCATTTTTTTTTATTCATTGGTTTTGTATGAAAAAAAAACTAGGTATCGAGATGACTAAAATGAACTTTAGATAAGATTGGTTTGATAGTTCTTTATGCCTAACTGGTTGACTGTGTCAAAAAAAACATTCCAAAGAATCTCCTCTTTTCAGAAAAAATATACAAATAAAGTAAAACACAAAATTTCAAAAGTATATAAGTTTTGCTTACACATGTACAATTGAATTGTACAGTTAAAACTGAAGGTCTGTAGCCATAGACCTTTATTTATTTTATTTAACATATTGTTGGTTGTCTGGCAACTGGGGCTGTCAATAGAGTACCGATCTAAGTCTATTTACCTATAACTTCCAGGCTAAGTACAAGTTTGTGGGCAAAAAGAACCCTAAAGCAGAGAAACCGAAGAAGCCCTCAGTGGTAGTGAAGCAGATCGGTGGTGAGAAGAATGGAGGAACACGCAAGGTGCTTCTGAGGAAGAGGAAGGCGTTCTTACCTACACAGGATAAGTAAGCAGCTAAATCTATCTATACATATAAAATGCTTTGTCCTGACTGGCAGATTAACGCACAGCCTAAATCGAAGAGACCTGAAACTTGGAGGGATAGGTAATTTCAAAGGTTGTTGTAAAATAAGGTGCTCCATGGACTCTAATAGCAGCACCCCATGGTGGTCTCACTCACATAAGTCCCAATCTAATGGAAATATCAGGATAAAAGTGGTCTATGTCACTCAATATTGATCAAAATGTTATCATACCAAATTTCAAATTCGATCCAGTAGTTTCAGACTCAAAATATATCATGCTTACTATGTTGGAAAGGAGCGGTGTTGGCTTAGTTGTAGATACCTCGACTTTCATTCTGAAGGTCGTGGGTATTTTTTTTAAGGAAAATTTATGTGCGCTAATTGACATTGCTTTAACGGTGAAGGAAAACATCATGATGAAACCCGCGGCTTAGTTGGCTCCAGAAGTATTGACAAGTTCTCTCCTCTGGACATGGTCGACTAAGCTGAGAGGGTAGTAGGTGCTGGGCAAGCCTACTCCATCCTCACGCAAAAAGGACCCAATTAAAAAGGGTCCAATGGTGGAAAATAGCCTGTATACAAGTACAAGTACTATGTTGGAAGTAACAATTTCACCCATTAATTCCAGGATCCGTACCATCTCCCACCACAAGTCGTTCAGCAAGCACGTGCGTCGGATCAGACCCAACCTGACTGTAGGCACAGTGTGTATCCTGCTGGCTGGCCGTCACGCCGGCAAGCGTGTCGTACTCATTGGTGTATTGCCCAGTGGCCTGTTGCTTGTCAATGGACCCTTTGCTGTGAGTACACTGTCCTAACATACTTAAGAAGCAAAGTTAAATTTGCCTTGATTATCTGTTAAGAGTGGCCCAAAAAAGATGATTGTACAGTCTAACGGAAATTAGACTCAGGGCAAAAGGTGACATTAAAAGCCTTCTAAAATTTTTGAGAAACCACATCTAGTGGCAAATTTTATGGAAGAGCTGCGCTTGTTCTCCTCCTGACTAGCAAAAGGGACCCAACTAAAGAGATCTAACTGCGGAAAACAGCCTGTATAGAAGTACAAGGGTGGCCTGCTTGTTTTTATCCATTTAACTAGTCCAGTTAGGGAAGTTTTTGCAAAATCAACAGGTTCGATTCCTGGCTTCTTCATCGCGCGCGCTTAAAATCTTAAAATTTCACTCTCAAGTTTTTAGAAGTATAACTTTAAAAATTCACCATGTATATAAACTATTTCAGTTCAACTCGTGCCCAATCCGGCGCGTTCCCCAACGTTACGTGATCGCCACCTCGACAAAGATCGACCTCGGTGATTTCAAACTACCTTCACACTTTGACGACGCTTACTTCAAGAAGAACAAGAAGAGCACCAAACGCAGCGTCAAGCGCAAGCAGGGGGAGGACATCTTCGCTTCTAAGAAAGAGGTATTATAGTAATCAATAAAAGTAAACTAGCTGCGCTCTGCGGTTTCACCCGCGTAAGTCCCGATCCCGTGGGAATATCAAAAAGAAAAGTAGCCTATAGCCTTCCTCGATAAATTAATCAATTCGAACCAGTAGTTCCTGAGATTAGCGCGTTCAAACAAACAAACTCTTCAGCTTTATAATATTTGTATAACTAAATATTACAGGACATTCCACACATCGCCATCTAGCCCCAAGCTAAGTAACTACACTTGTGTTATGGGTGCTAGACAACAGATATACTACTTTATATACTTTTCTTTTGTAAATATATACTTATAATACATACAAGCAGACCACAGACAAATATCTAAGCATAAATACATGTCTGAGGCGGGAATCGAACCTGCAACCGCTGTGTTTTGCAGTCTGACATTTTGACCATTGTGTCAATTGGGTTGTGTTGTGACAAGTAATCTCAACTATATGATACTATTAGCAGCGCTTTTCGGTTTCAGCCGCGCGTAACTCCCGATCCCGTGGGAATATCGGGATATAAAATAGCCTATGTTATTCCCAATAAAGCAATGTATTCTCATACCAAGTTTCATCAAAATCGGTCTAGTAGTTTCGGAGCCTTTTCGTTACAAACATAAAAATACAAAAAACAAAAAATATTTCTTCCAACATTAGTGTAGTCTAGGTGATTAAACCTGCTGCTTAGTTCTCTCCAGATGTATTGAAAACTTTAACTGCTTATAATTTTCACTCAACCTATATACTAGAACTTTGTAAGTATAGCACTTACCGGGTTTTTTCTGATACATGGAGAATAGAATAAGAATTTGAGATTATTTTCATGTTTACTATTTTTTTAAATAACTTGCGACGGGTTCATACAAATTTGACTCGTCACGGGGTCCGCCGCTCGCGATTTTGCATGCACCCGTCGCGCAGTTTAGGCCCTAACATAAAACTTTCTTTGTCCCTAGAAATACGTCCCATCGGAACAACGTAAAGCAGACCAGAAGACGGTCGACGAGGCTGTTATCAAAGCCATCGGCAAGCGGAGTGACAAGAAGCTGCTCCGAGGGTACCTCAGGTCAGTCTTCGGGCTCCGATCCAGCCAGTTCCCGCATAGGATGGCCTTTTAATTTACGAATAAATGATGAGGTGGACTATTTGATGTGTTTTATTTATATTTTTTAAGCTAGTAGGTACAGTCATAGACAAATTAACTTTTTTGAATGGCTGATTGCTGAATTAGGACGCAATTCTGCCAATGTCAAGTGAGTCGAGGAAAAAAACTAAAGCAATGAGAGTGAACATGTTGATGTTGCAAGTCTACTATAACCTCACTCAAAAATGACCCAGCTAGGCTAGAGTCTGGCTACCGAGTCTTGGCCCTAGAAACGGCCGGTAAATTTAAAAAATCCAGTAAATTACTTTGAAATAATTTGTTTAATTAAACAATTAATAATATGAACAAAATACCATAGACGAGTAACTGACCATCAAAGCTTGTCATCTTTTTCTGCATAGGTAGCCAGAAATAGTCACTGTGGCCGAAATCAGTCAATCATCATCATAAAGGTAATATGAATTAATTAAATAAATATTTGATTAAGTATCAAAATAGGTTATTCTAATTATTTCATAGGGTTTTTTTCAATAATCTATGTTTCCAGGGCCAAGACTCGGTAGCCAGACTTTAGTTTCGGAAAAACAGCTTTTAGACATTGTACTTTGTTGAAGGCTGTTATCAATTTTTAATAGTATTATTAGGTATCTAGGAAAAATAATAAAGAAAAGACATAAAAATAATGTTCAAACATATATTTTAGAATCTATGTTCACTAAAACAATTTTATATTTACTTATACATTTAGCACCGATTAAATAAATTGAGCGCGATTTAAACACAAATTATAATAATATTATATACCTAACTTATTTAATTCAAATTATATTAATGTACCATAAAATATTAAAGGCACAATCGGTGGGCGAGTAAGGCTTTAAAAAACTACTTTTTGAACGAAGCGACTCAAACGAAACTTAATTCAAAGCTTCAGTTCAAAATATCTATATTTAGATGGTTTAAAAACGGACCTTAGGGCTGAAATCGATAACCTATCGTACTTGCTACTGTCATTTTTACATATGAAGGCTGCGGTCCGAATTGGATGAACAGTGCTAACTAGCGTGGGCGTACTAAAAATGCTTACGTCGCATTCGAGCAGCTTTATATCCATTTCGGACCATATTATCTGCGACTGATTGAAGCAAGTAAGATAGGTTATTGATTTCGAAACTCTCCGTCCGTCTGTCTGTCAGGATCCCTTATTTCCTAAAGAGAATACCTACTATTTTAAACGTAGAATGTTCTTAAAGTTAAACTGAAGCTTCGACTGGGTTTAATTTTATTATTAATGTTAAAACAAAAAATATAATAAATTAAAAAAGAAAATTCTAGCCACGGGCTTCTTATTCTTAATCATCATGAAAAAAGTTACGGTCTTTGGTTTACAAAAATAAAAACGATCAAAAATATACTTTTCAATCGTAAATGGATTATTCATTAATAATTCTTAATATATTAATTTAAATGCCTATTTATTTCAATTATTGTCATCCAAAGAGTTAAAGTTATGAATAGTAAGGTACTATCACGCCGAAGATGCATCGCACAAGTAGATAGAACAGAGCGGCACGAGCGAGACAGGGCGTGGTCACCTCGACCAATCACGAGCCAGAGCACAAAGATGAACTTCACCGACGTATCGCAGTAATGCATCTTTCATCGCGTGCGTGCGTCTCTTTTTCCATACATTTAGGTAGTTGAATACATTTGAATATTACTTTTTTCTTTTTCCATATAGTATTTTTGTTATTTAATATTGTTCTTGCAATAAGTTAATTGAATATATAAAATATATAGGTAACTTTTTCGCCTAAAACACTGGATTTTCTTAATTTAGTCAAATGTATTATTTATTGTTTCCATAATGTCATTTAGCTCTATAGTTTAATATTTTAGATTTAATTCAATTATCTTTTTTTTTGTTTTACACAGAGGTGACATCAATGTGTGATGTACTATTTGCGATGGATCTTCGGCATAGCCGTACCGGAAATCCCTAGCGCCATATCACTGCAATTTTACGCATTTCTCGCCCATCGATCATTACAAGGAATGTTACTAACTTCACTCTAATCAGATGGCTTTAGTCTAACTTCATTGCGTTCATATTATGACCAGGATAAAGAACGGCACCAATATAAAAACAAGAGCAGTTAATGAAGCTTTTGGTACGTACGCCCCGCGGTTTCTCTCGCCTAAGTCCCGATCCCGTTGGAATATTGGGATAGAAAATAGTCTTTGGCATTCTCTATGCGTCTCATCTCATAATGCTAACCTCTCATTTCGGAAGGTTGGTTGATTGACCTCTCAAAATGACAATTTCTCAGAATGACAACTCTTATATAAATCCATACTAATTTGATACAATTTATTCTGAGAAGTTCGCATTTTGCGATCGGTTAGCAATATGAGATGAAACGTGTCAATTGACTACAATTGTGCAAGTAGTCTAAAAGTGCCGGGCGTAGTATATTTCAAATTGAAATAGAACTGAAGCCATCTGATTTTTATTTAGAAAAACACTATTTTTTGGTCAAAATTCAGTGTTACTTGGAATTGAAGCCTCAAAAGGAAGACTATTCTACATTCACACAAGATATAAACTAAAATAAATTAACAAGAGCTCTACCTAGTAACACAGTTTCTTTTCCTTAAATCGATTTACTTCGTTAATACAATAGTTACAACAATCCACATCATACTTTGCAATTAAACTTGTTATTGTAAAGGGTCTCTACGTATTGGTTTCGGCTCCATGCACGCCTTCCAGAGGGGCTCCATAGCCTCGTGATATGGGACTACAAAAGATATTTTTTTGTAGAAAGATATACAAAAGTATATCACTTTGTTTGATCATCAATAGTTTTCGCACGCTAAAACTATTTTGGATGTTTTGGGATTAAAATTATAGCCTTCCTCTAATATTTAGTGTAAAAATAAAGCTGAAGAGATTTACGTTTGAACTAAGCTGTTGGATTTAAAAAGGCATTTGATAGCCCAATTCTTGAGGAAAGTTAAACTTAGGCTATTTTCTATATCCCAGACTTACGCGCGTGAAACCGCGGGGCGCAACAGATAAGTAAAATGTTTTGACGATGTCATATTATACTGATTATCATTTTTCAAAGCGATTTAACAGTGATTGCTTTGAAAAGGATAGTTAGTGACTGTGTTACGCGGTAGTAACCCTATTTTTCATACAATAAAACATGATATTACAGGATTTTCTTGTCTATATTGGCAACATTTAACGATTTTGTATTATTAAATGCACCATTTTACATAGGTAAGTATTAGCTTGTCATGCGTTAAATGTCTTCATTTTTGTTTCAGACATTCTGAAAATATGTGGAAATAACAATATTCCATGCAATGAGGAATTTTAATTAATAATAAGTCATTCTAAAAAATAAATATAGTTCCATATACCTCGATAGATGGCATTGCTTAGAAAAGTGAGTCTACAAATGAAATATGCTATTGATACAGGATAATTTTAACGACAAAAAAAGGGGTTCGATTTCTGCTTTTAGATTGTTAAAATCTCATTAATTTACACGTAAGTCATCGAAATTTGACAATTAACATGTCTTTAGCCAGGAACGATTTTATTACATTTCTATGGCGCCATCTATTGAGGAATTTGGAACTAGTTTAGAAAAAACGTCAAAATCCCTCATTGAAAGATAAACAAAAATTAAAATGCTTCAAAATTCAGCTGCAAAACAGTAGTAATACATAATAAGTAAATTTATTTTTATTGTTAAAACAAAAAACAGCAACGTTTATTTCGGCCATGGATCATACCAATCACAAAATGCCTGCCACCTTAAACTTGTTAATTTTTTGAAATGTAATATTATATATTGCTAAAAAATGTTATTTTTAAAGCAATAAATAATTTAATGGTATAAATAGTATCCATAGTTCCCCAGTATCCAGTCCACAGCCATCCCTTATACATATAACATAGGCGACAGGGTTTTAGCGATTGGCGAGATCCAGAGCCTTAACTTGGCGCATTTTCGCGCCTCAATTCTACCCGTAAAATAATATTGAAAACAAGAAAGGTGGGAAGACAAAAAATCTTAAAAGTTAAAAAATGTAAAATAAGTAGTAATTATAAGAAAAATATTTATAATTTTATATAAATAAAACATTTGATTTTTGAGATTTTTATGTTACATTTATGAATGAAGAGGGAAAAAAATGAATTTAATTTGTAAAATTCCTTTTATTTTAATAGTGGTTTTACCGCTTTTGATTGCAAAATCACTGGGTATGATTTTTATTCATTATGAGGCTTTTTTACAAACATAAAAAAAACTAGTTCCATTATGCTTTATTAATAGGTGGCGCTCCTCATAAAAGTGTATGACAAAAAAGTCGAGAAATAAATACTTTAAATTTTTTCAATTATTGATTGCTGATAAGTTATATCTTGGCCGTAAAAAGTCTTTGACCAGGGACAGTCTTATACCGTAAAAGCGCCACCGATAGAGCGATTATATCCGATAGTGGAACTACTTTAATCCTAATCAAAATCCCTTATTTAAACAAATGAATTAGCGGGTGCCACAATACGGTGATTTATCGCGCACATGCGTAATTAATTGGATTTTCTCAGAGCTATCATTTGATATGGATTCTAATGGAATGCACAAACATTTATTCAAGACATAGATTAACAATAGTATATAGATTATTACTCGTGAACAAAAAACAGTCACAAAAAACTCCCCTTATTTCTAGATGGCGCCACCTGTATTTTTAACCATATAGTATACAGAGAGTTTTATTTTTATTTTATTGAGAACAAATAATTATGTTCATGCCGATGCTGATGCTTATGTTAATTTTAATTTGATGTTTCTCAATTAAAGTTTAAGACAATTGAGAACTTTTTTTTTTCTTTTTGTCGAAAAATTCTCTTTAAGAGAATTTTTCAACTAAAAAAAAACATGGGTATGAGCACGGGCATGAACTTGATCATAATTCTCATTCTCATTTTAGGAATCATTAAGCCGACTCCACACTACTCGTGAAGTTGATCGAAGTAACCCGAATTAGATGATGTGAAGAGGCACTTCGGGGTATTTCGGACAACATCGCCTCACCTCGGTTGACTTCCGTTCGTTGTCGGTATTTTTGCCAGAATCCAAGGGTGCGAGGTGACTCGGAATTCGAATACGAACGTTTCTCGAGAAGTCGTACGAGTGTGTACTTCGGACCTCGGTCAACCTCGTCGAGTAACTTCACGAGTAGTGTAGCGGAGGCTTAAGGTTATATAAGATTTGTAACAGATGGCGTTAGTATCGCACGTTCGCTGTTTTGTATGTGTTTATCTATATCCCATTGTTAATCTACGATCCAAGCCAAATTCGATCTTAATTCAATACAAATAAAGCATATCCTTTTGAAAAAAGGCGGGGTTTTCAGATATGTCCTCAAATACCTACCGAATTACTATCGCTTTGAAATTAATCCGTTTCATATATATTTTTTTAAAACTGAGCTCAATTTTCAAGGAATCCAAAAAAAAGCTCAAATTTTGCAACAAATACCTAATAAGAGCTCGATTTTTAAATTTCCTGTTTATAGATTATTTGTTAAAAATATCGTTTCCTAACTTCTGAAAGGCTTTCATAGTTGAAAATTACACGAAATATAGCTTAGTTAGCGAAGTTTATATCATTAGGCTTAAAGGAGATGGGAAATGATGTTCTTTACAAATGGTCTCAGAGGAAACTTTACATTTCGAGTTCTAATTAATTATTTTATTTTTTTTGTTGCCCTTCAAATTTACACTAGGCACAGCCTTAATATTTGTTAGGCTTCCGTTAAAAGTTAATCACGCAAACAATTAAAATAAACGCCAAAAATATTATATTAAAACCAACTGCTTATAAACTTTCATATGATATCAAATGTCAAAACAGTGACGGTGTTTACACCAGCAATTTCATTCAAAGCGATTGTAATCGTATAGGTAATCAGCTAATAAGCTTATTCAGTCATAATTTTACTAAAACGCAAAATTAGCGTTTTCTCATGACACTACACTGGCCGCAAAAAATCGACCCAACCCTCTGATAAAAAGGAGCCTTCAAAACCATCCTCTTCCAGGATCCAGATCTCCGACATACTCTCCCGTCTCCAAGACAACGTAAAGGGCCTATTTAAAAAATTGTTTATAAAATATTAGCCAATTAAGGTGGCCCAGTTCATTTTTTTCGTCAGGCGCCATAGTTCCCCAGTATCCAGTTCACTACCATCCCATCACAATAGTCCAAGTAGTTTTCACTAGTAGTTTATCAATAGTTCTATCCAAACCAATGGTTATCCTTGGCTGCATTTTTTAGTTTAGACAGTGATAATCGCCGGTTTAGTGTCCACATCGTAATTTGATATTAAACGTTGATATTGTAAAGGCCCTCGACGTGTTGGTACCGGGTCCACGCACGCCTGCCAAAGGTCCGGGGCTCCATAGCCTCGTGATATGGGACATAACAAGCATAAAAACAATTATTGTTATGAAATATTCAAGATTTCTAATTAAAGACTACTATGAAAGGGTAGGATCGATTTTTTTACCGGCCTGTATATTTTAAAGTTCAATTTATAACTTAACTTATTTCTAACACACATTAGTTCAATTATCCACCAAAGAAACACAATATATTTGCCTTTGGCAACACTATTGAAAACACTGTCTGGCAACACTGAGCCTTCATTTATATCCCGAGACATAATTCAAATGTTGTTATGTATTTTTTTGTGTTAGCAACACAATACACCACCACCCATCATGTATTTCCCAATATTAACGCTTTTCACACTGACAATACTGAACTTGAAGAAAGATGAGCAACCCCATGCAGCCAATATGGAAATATAATATACACTTTTTCATTAGGCACAGGCTGGCAAGGCTGTGTTACCGAATCTCTTGTTAGTAATCCACTCGTTTGTTTCTTCTGGCAACATAATATTTCCCTTTTTAGGCACTGTCATTTAAAGTATTAGTTGTTATTTTCGTTTGGCAACACTATCCACATTTTTCATATGCACAGGCTGACTTAACTAAGGAGCCAGGATGGGCACAATCCAAGTAGCTTTACTTCATTATTGAACCAGCATCAGCCTGTACCATTTAGGCACAAACTGGCTCATTTTACCATTCAGGGCTCACTGCTTGGGCACAGGCTGGCTTATCCTTTCGGCCTGGGCAAATGGCGGGTTTATCCTCTCCGCTTGGGTATAGGCTTGTTCATCTATGAATTTAAGCCTCATAAGTTAGACAGAGGCTGGCTCATCTATGAAGTTAAGCCTTATAAGTTAGGCACAGGCTGGCTCATCTATGAAGTTAAGCCTCATAAGTTAGGCACAGGCTGGCTCATCTATGAAATTAAGCCTCATAAGTTAGGCACAGGCTGGCTCATCTATAAATTTAAGCCCCACAACTTAGGCACAGGCTGGTTGATCCTCTTAACTTGGGCCCAGGCTGGAATATTCTCTCCTAAACAGCCAGGGCTCACCGCTCAGGTGTCCAATATCACATCTCGATCCGAACCCCTGGATCACCTAGCCTGGTTTCCTTCACTCGGAACCCGTTCTCCAACAGTTGGCTGGAGAGGTTGTCTATGATGTTGCGAGGAGTCGAAGGTGGGATCAGCACCATAGCGTAACTGGAAAGTAAAGTTTGAAAATTTAGTATTTCAATATGAAATTATAGTAGCAACAGAAGTACATAATCTGTGAAAATTTCTACTGTCTAGCTATCAAAGTTTATGAGATACAGTCTGGTGACAGACAGACAAACTGACGGACAGTTAAGTCTAATAGGCCCATTTTTACCCTTTAGGTTCGGAACCCTAAAAAGTTATTTGTTCAGGTCGTATTTTACAACTTGATATAAACTAACGTTATAATAGCATAATAAATACTAATTGTGGGGTGCCCAAATAGAGTAATGAAACGAATCGTCCATTTTGACGGTAGGATTTATTCTCCTAGTAATAACCTGACTCCGTATAACAGATTAATAGCTTATATACTACACAGATATTTAGCCTCTCAACTGGCAGAAAAGGTTGACTCATACATTTTTATTATGGCGCCATCTGTTGTGCCAGTTGATGAAATATATAGGAAAGGGTAACAGTAGGTAGCGCATCTGATATACAAACTATCATGTTTACACGTGATATTCATAAGATATGATAAAGACACGTATTTCATGACACACAGGAATGTGTATCCGCCACACTAATACAGAAAAAAAACCTATGTATACTGACCCCCCTCCACCGGCGCCGGTGACCTTGCACGCGAGCCCCCTCGCCTTCGCAGCCGCCCTGATAGCTTCCAGTGCTGGATGGGAGACATCCAGCGCGGCCAGCAGGCAGTGGTTCATGTTCCACAGTTCCTGGGGACACGGAGAAGTCATTCATTAAGGAAAAATACTAGAATATTTTTACTAGCGACCCGCTCCGACTTCGCACGGCTATATTATGCATGTATTATACATATAAACCTTCCTCTTGAATCACTCTATCTATTAAAAATAACCGCATTAAAATCCGTTGCGTAGTTTCAAAGATATAACCATTCATAGGGGTAGACAGAAAAGCTACTTTGTTTTATACTATGTAATAAAGATTACTAGCTGTCCCGGCAAACGTTGTTTTGCCATTTACAAAAAAAGGGTAAAAAAAACTAAATCAAAATCGGTTTATCCGTTCGGGAGCTACGATGCCACAGACAGACACACACAGACACGTCAAACTTATAACACCCCGTCGTTTTTGCGTCGGGGGTTAAAAATGATGTTCTTCGATTCTCAGACATAACGATACACAAAATTTTCATACAAATCGGTTCAGCCGTTTTGGTGGAGTTTGGCAACTAACACCGCGACACGAGAATTTCATGTAAGAACCAACCAATAACTTAAATTTAGAATTTAAAATACTCCCGTTTTTTATCCCCCACTAGCTGCGCTCCGCGGTTTCACCCGCCTAACTCCCGATCCCGTGGGAATATTGTGATAAAAAGTAACTTATAGCCTTCCTCGATAAATGGAATATCCAACAAAAAAATATTTTTTCAATTCGAACAAGCACTTCCTGAGATTAGCGCGTTCAAACAAATAAACTCTTCAGCTTTATAATATTACTAGCTACGCTCCGCGGTTTCACCCGCTTAACTCCCGATCCCGTGGGAATATCGGGATAAAAAGTAGCCTATGGCCTTCCTCGATAAATGGCATATCCAACAGAAAAATATTTTTTCAATTCCAAGCAGTAGTTCCTGAGATTAGCGCGTTCAAAAAAACTCTTCAGCTTTATAATATTAGTATAGATTTACCGCTAAGTGTTGGTAGTCAGAATCGACATCTTGTTCGCATTTGCCACTGGATAGTTTTTCCAAAACCTGAAACAATACATAATATTATATTTTATTGATTTTCTATGCGCGCAAACATTAAAGTCAATGTGTACTCGTAATTTTATCGTCAACTTTCAGATTAAAAATGGAATATATTTATTTTCAAAAATATGGTGAGCAAATTGTTACGTATGTGCTCATATTCAACCGAATATCGGTGTGCAAAATGTCTCAGACTGAAAAATAATTTACTTTATACCGGACTAGCTGTTGCCTGCGACTTCGTACGCGTGGTAGTTTTGTTTTATGTACCAAAACATTCCTCTTGAATCACTCTATTAAAAAAAACCGCATCAAAATCCGTTGCGTAGTTTTCAAGATCTAAGCATACATAGGGACAGACAGCGGGAAGCGACTTTGTTTTATACTATGTATTCATAATAATTAGAACATGTTTTATAATATGCTACCTTTCACCAGCGACTTCGTCCTCGTAAAGTTGAATTTTTCAAAATCCTTTCTTATCGGATGCCGACGTCATACAAAGAACACACCCTCCAAGTTTCAGGTCTTTACGATCAACGGTTTAGACTGTGCGTTGATCCGTCAATCAGTCAGTCAGTCATTCAGGACAAAGCATTTTTTATGAATAGACTAGCTTTTGCCCGCGACTTCGTCCGCGTAGAAGTCGAAAGAATGTTTATGCAAAATTTGAAGTAGACCAAGGAATCACGTTGTCGCATACAAACTATGCCCCTCTTTTTCACCCCGCTAAGGGGTAGAATTTCGAAAAACCCTTTCTTATCGGATGCCTCATGCCGGACGTCATACAAAGTTCAACCATCCAAGTTTCAGATCTCTACGATCAACGGTTTAGGCTGTGCGTTGATCCGTCAGTCAGTCAGTCAGTCAAGACATAACATTTTATATGTATAGATAGAATATTATAATAATAAATAGCTGTCCCGGCAAACGTTATTTTACTATATACAAAGAAATAGAGAAAAAAATGATGTTCGATTCTTAGACCTAACGAATATAAGTACTCAAAAATTTCATACAAATCGGTTAAGTCGTTTAATAATTTTATATATTTAATCTAAGTAACAAAAAAAATGTCTTATAATTGTCAGATTTATGATTAAAATTTAAAAACTATGTCACCTGTGTGGCAGTCTGTGTAATATGCTCGCAGGCCTCCATGATGTTATCAACGGCATGCGCGTTCCTCCTCCTCACACCCTCGACCCTCATCACCATGTCGCTGGTCTGCCGGGAGACGCGAGAGTCTACGAGCAACACCCTCAGGGTCATGTCCAAGTCCAGATGACGGGGTTTCGTACCCTTTTTGAATGATACTAGGGATCCAAATGTGCAGGTCGCGTTATCTATACCTGTTGGAAATATTGATGATTTTATATTCTTAGTACTAATTTTAGCTTTTGCCCGCGACTTCGTCCGCGTATATGTCGAAGATTTGAAGTGGATTGGACCAAGGAATCACGTTGTCCCATACAAACTTTGCCTCCTTTTTCACCCGCTTAGGGGGAGAATTTCGGAATATCCTTTCTTATCGGATGCCTACGTTATGCAAAGAACGCATCCTCCAAGTTTCAGGTCTCTACGATCAGCGGTATAGGCTGCGCGATGATCCGTCAGTCAGTCAGTCATTCAGGACATCATCATTTCATTTTTCGTTTTCATTTTATATGTATAAAATAACTTAAACTTAGAATTTAAAAAACCCCCTCCCTTTTATCCCTCATAACTTTCAGACGGCTGAACGTTTTTACGTCGGAGGTAACTAGCAGTGTTCCGTGGTTTCAGACGCGTAACTCCCGATCCCGTGGAGATAAAATTAGTCTATTTACTCAAATGAATTAATGTATCCTCATACGTAGGTTCATCAAAATCGATCCAGTAGTTTCGGAGCATTCGTTACGAACATTATATTATATTCTAGTCTTGAAGTTTTATTGTAAACTAGCTACGCCCCGCGGTTTCACCCGCGTAATAATTTTCTGCGCAACTTTCTTAATTTTTTATTTCATAAGAACCTTCTCCTGATAATAACGAACAGACCAAAAAAAGAATTGGCCAAATTGGTCCAGGCGTTGTTGAGTTATGCGCTTACCAACACATTTTGCGATTCATTTTTATATTATAGATACTCAATACGGTATGTTAGGTCGAGTGTGTAAACACACGGTAGAAGTACATGGCGCTATGCTATTATAAATAATATTATTTGTTAATTAATTAATTGTAGACCATTTAAAGTATAAATAACATTAAAATAACATTATTTATTTAATTACTATGTGAATAAATATTAAATACTTTAATTACTAATGTATAAATTAAGTATAATTTATATTATGTGCAACAAGGTTCAAGAGATCACAGAATAATAAGTTGAAAAACAAATAAAACATATTATTTGAAAAAAAATATACAATGGTATCTAAATAATACCTTTATGATTTACTTTTTTAGGGTTCCGTACCCAAAGGGTAAAAACGGGACCCTATTACTAAGACTTCGCTGTCCGTCCGTCTGTATGTCACCAGCCCGTATCTCATGAACCATGATAGATGGAGAGTTGAAATTTTCACAGATGAAGATTTCTTTTATCAGTCACTCATCATAATAGGATTGTACTGAAAATCAGCGTTGTGGTGTTTTTTGGCATTAAAACATTATGCTAAGTATAATCCTTTTTTGGTTACACTACAGGTTTACACGTCTGTTTAATTGTTTAGATTTAGTTTTCTGTAATTTATTTACTTTTGTATGTGTAGTGTAGTTACAAAATAAAGTTATTTCTATTCTATTCTTTCTATTCTATTCTATTTCTGTTGCCGCTATTATATTGCGCGCCATTATATTCCGTTTTTAGTATTTGTTGTTAAACAAATACTAAAAACGGAATATAATGGTACGGAACCCTTCGTGCGCGAGTCCGACTCGTACTTGGCCGGTTTTTAGTAGATCAACCCTGAATTTTAGTAGAATCATATTTAGTAAATGAATACGACCTCAACACTCAATCCCCTAAATAACGCAACCGGCGGCGCAGGCGCAACCTTTCTCAAAACTTTACCCTTCATCCTGACCTCACAGAACAATCAGCTCGTAACGTCACCGAGATGGAGCGAGGGCCAGGTTAAGGCGTATTTAGATGCCAAAATGAAAAATATTTTAGGACATTTCACACTGTACCGCATCTAGACCTTAGCTAAGCAACTAGGTTTGTGTTTTGTTGTATACTTCTAGACTAATATTTTAGACTGAGATTTGATTGTTTGTTTGAAACGACTAGGCTCCGAAACTACTGGACCGATTTTGATAAAACTTGGTATGAGGATACATTGATTCATTAATAGGCTACTTTTTATCCCGATATTCCCACGAGATGTATATAAAGTACAATAAAAATATAAAAGTATACAACAACGGGAGACTTGTATAATTTTATATTTTTCTTTTGTAAATGTGTATTTAATATACAAAAGAAACATCCAGATCAGAAACAAATATCTGTACATATTTGCATAAACTTTACAGACTATATTTTATACCTACCTATATTATAATTTTAACCTCTTCTATTATTTTTAAATATATAGAATTATTTTAATTTATATTTCGGAAAAATTATCACAAATTAGTGATAATTACAGTTAATTATTGACAAATAGACCAAATAATTATATTTCACAATTAAAAAAAAATCGTAAACTTAATTGAATTCGTTTCCTTATTTTGAATATACATATTATTATACGTAACCTATGTACCTAAGATGAATTTCAGACTGTTGGAAATTCCCCAAATTCTGGGTAAATTTAATAAACTTCACAAAAAAAAATCCTTTGCATTTTTTGGTTAAATTCCAGAGGCCTACATACCTAAGACGGGTTTCCCTCGACACACTGTCAGACTGTTGTCATATTTTAAAAATACCCTATTTTCTTGGTATACTAAACTTCACGAAAAAATCCATATTTAGTAATTTTTTAGTTAAATTCAAGGATTACAGTGAAATTCTGGGTAAATTTTACTAAACTACAAAAAATTCATAATATTTTTGGTTAAATTCCAAGGGCCTATTTACCTTAGAGCGATTTTCTCCACACACTGTCTTGGTAAACTGACCCTGTGGGATAAGTACACGTGGGGTCAGCTTACCAAAGACCCAGTCAAACCTTCAGTGCAAATCTTCTGACATTGAACTTCTATTAAGAAAATAAAGGTTACGACTCTACCTTGACACGAATCTTGTATAAACAAAACAATGATAGTTTTGTTACAACTATAAAAAATTGTAGATCTTATGTCAATTGATTAAAGTTTAATTTAGGATGGCTTGAAGATTTTAGACTGCAGGCCATGTGTTTGCGGGTTTTAGGTAATTTTATATTTTTGAATTGTGAAGGATTTTAGATTTTTCGTATAACTGCTGCTGTCATTTTTTAATTATAAATCTATTTTTAGGTTTCGTACCCAATGGGGTAAAAACTGGACACCACTGGCACTGTAAACGCTGTTCATTCAATTCGGACCGCAGCATATTGACGCTGCGTCCATAATGATACCTCTATGTATTGACGTGGAAATGACAGAAAAACATCCGCGATTAACTCGAGCCTAGCTGCACTACCAGTACATTTAACTGTAATTACCAATCCTACTCCAGTAGATCCACCGTATTCCTTTATTCGCAGCATATGGGGATGTATTTAATGAGCATTTCTATTCGCGCTACCCGGATCAGTAATAAAATTATACAGCCAAAGACACTTTATCATTGATGATAAATTTCGACAAGGTACGCCAAGGTTACGTCTCCCTTGTCCAAAATAAATATATTATTCAAATAAAACCATTTATAATATTAATGAAATACCAATTTGACCCATAATGAATATTTAAAAAGCCGCACCTATTGATAAACACGTGTATTTCGTACCGGATGTCCGGAAAATTTAAAAAAAGTATATTTTTTTTTGTTTTGGCCCATTTAGAAATTGAAATGCATAATATTTGGTACACCGCACCATTAAAAAATAAAACCTATAACCTCAATTGTATTGGAATAAGGGGGTTAAAGTTTTTGTTCCTCTACAAAAATTTCAACCCCTCATTGCAAAAATTTGATGAGTGACAGTTGTGATGAACGAGCCAGAATGTTTGGTCTCAATAGTCTCAAATCGGAGGGTGTTCGTCCACCGCGGTAGAAAGGTCGTCAAAATTTACCTATTATGTTTTGGACATTAAATAAAAAAACAACTGAATTGAAAACCGTCTGTTAAATATAAAATGAACAAAACTTTTACTTAAATATATGTCTACGTCAAATGTCTGAGAGTGGTGTTGGTGTAAAAATATATTAAAATATCAACTCACCAGAAGGCGTCCCATGCATGATCTTCTCACAATTAAACGCCCATCCCGATATGATTTCCTTTTCCATCATGGTAAACTCCTCACTTCCGTGCTCGTAGAACGCATCGAAATTCCCGGAAGAACTCTTCAGCTTCAACAATTGGATCAGAGCACCGGCCAGACAAACGGCAAAGGAGGCCGAACTACCCGTGCCAGCTCCTATCGTCAATTCCGAACCCATTGATATCTCCATTGATCGAACGGGAAGGCATACGCTTCCGAAGATCCCGGAAAACATGTACAAGAAGCTTCGTAAGGAGTTCTTCTGGTTGTTTGGGAGATTATCAAAGTTTGGCTTGATTATATGGAGCAGTTCCTCGACTCGCCTTAGTTGGTATCCATGATCTATCTTATCAGGGAGTCTCCAGGAGAATTTGCCAGTGATACCTGGGGCTAAGCGAGGGTTGAATAGGCTTTTGACGATGGGTTCAAGGGAAACTGTTTCTTGGAGATCCACGCATGGTAGATGGATGTGCACTGATGGCTCGCTCTGCGTATTAACTTCCTGGAAATCGGATTTTGTGTTGGTATGGCGTTTTTTTTTAAATTGCAAGGGAAACTTAGGTTTCGAGTAATTTACTTAATTTGAAAATAGTACATCTATCTACCATAACTTAATACATAAGTATGTAAAATTGTTCTTTTTTTTGAACCCCGAATGAAATAAAAATGTGGGTGTTATAAGATGTTATAAGGGTGTTATAACTCAACTCTCGTTTGTAAACGTGGCATCGCAGCTCCAAAACAAATAAACCGATTTAATGCGATTTCTTTATCTAAAAGTCAAAACTTTGTTTCAAAAATTCAATTGAGCCAATAAAAATTTTGGGAATTTTCATTGTTATTTGGGTTTTTCTAATAATTAGTCTAGCAAATAACTTGATTTCTTACAAATTAATTTAAAACCTGTCTATAGTGACGACCAGTCAACCTGTTTGGTTTATTATAATAGAAAATATTTTATTGACCTCCAAGAAAATACTTTAAACCAGTTAAAAAAATAGAGATATCATTTTAAAAACGATGCAGTATACTTATCAAATAAAGTCAGAAAAATATAGGATAACCATCACCTATATTATTAGTTAGGAAAACCTGTATCTTCAACATACAGGATCAAATATTTAAATAATTCTTTCGGAAATAAATAAATATCTAAAAGAGAATATCAAGATCTAAAAAATCCTGGCTGATATCTCTAGTACCAGACTTAAGACCTTAAAACGACTTGAAAACACTAACACCAGGCGAAGAATACCCTCAAAGAAGAGCCGTAGTGAGAAATTAAGCAAGATTTAAGTAACTACTTACCAAGTTCCCAAGATCTGCTTACCAAGTATCTTAAGATTTGTTTCCCAAAGAAGAACAGTAGTGGAAAATTTAGCAAGATTTGTGTAAGTATTAACCAAGTTCCCCAAGAGTTGCTTACCAAGTATCTTTAGATTTGTTTCCCAAAAAAGAACAGTAGTGGAAAATTCGGCAAGATTTGTGTAAATATTTACCAAGTTCCCCAAGAGTTGCTTACCAATTATATTAAGATTTGTGTAAGAAGTTCCCCAAGAGTTGCTTACCAAGTATCTTAAGATTTGTTTCCCAAAGAAAAACAGAAGTATAAAATTGGGCAAGATTTGTGTAAGTATTTACCAAGTTCTCCAAGATTTGCTTACCAATTATCTTAAGATTTGTGTAAGTATTTAATAAGTTCCCCAAGAGTTGCTTCCCAAGTATCTTAAGATTTGTTCCCCAAAGAAAAACAGAAGTAGAAAATTGGGCAAGATTTGTGTAAGTATTTACCAAGTTCCCCCAAGATTTGCTTACCAAGTACCCCAAGTTTTATTTCCCAAAGAGCCTGAGTAGTAAATTCACCAAGATCCCCAAAGATTTGGTAACAAAGTTCACCATATTTACCTTAATCACGATCGAACTTCTCAGGCCAAGACTGCAGGCTATCGCCGTCTTCCCATAAACCACAGCATGCTCACCATGAAGTATCACCTTCCCAGGAGCCGACACGCTCACCGTGAACATATTCTCCATATTATTATACATTTTCATAACTAGGTTTATTATACGAATTAAAAGACTCCAATAAGAACTCTAATATCTCATTATATTTAGTAAAATTTTGTGTTTAAATTATTGATTTTTCCATTGTTCAATTGTAAGAGTCTTCTGAGTGAATGCGTGTATCTCTTTCAACTCTTCCTGGAGGACTGAGTTCACTAATCTGTGGACAAGGTTTATATAGATCAGTTTTTTCGTCATTTATTTGTTATGGTAATTTCTAAGATATTATCAATTAGGGTTCAGCTGCTGAAATATTCAATCGTTTTAGGTGCTTTTATTTTAATATTAGTTTGTTATATTCATTTTCTAAAATAAATTAAGAATTAAGCTTAATTAAGATGTGCCAGTGAAGACAACGTGAAGTTAAGAAGTCTCAATTTGTCTCTTAATTCAAACTCAAGACGAGTATTTAGTTAATCAAGAAGATGGAAGAAAGAAGAAATACTGTTTTGGCGGGCGATATACGTAAAAAGCCTTTTGCCAACACTTTCGGGGAATAATCGCGAAAAATAGATACGTATTTTTCAGCGGAACCTTCTAAAATGAAACAAACATTAAACCATGAGTTTTCCTCGTATTTTTCAGTCCCATATCTCGATTTCTAAACAGTTGACATTAGACCTCTTAAACGAAAATAACTAATACAATTCTTTGTTCCGAGTTTTCCTCGTGTAAGATATTGATCTTTGAGCTTCCTTAGAATTCAAGGTACTCGAATTCTATGCGCATATCTGACAACAATGAATAGAGCATCTGGAATTAGCGCATTATACTTATTCAGTATATTGTTTTCTTTGTGTTAAAAGTGCTTATTGAAATGCGTCATTCGTCTTAAAAAAAGCTTTTTAGCTTCATTCCTTATTGGCACTTCGAGGGAATGGAATCAATTGCCACAGTCTGTCTTTCCTAACGTTATAAGTTTGGGAGTTTTCAAGTGACGAGTGAACAGGTATCTTCTAGACGGGTTACGCCGCGTCGTCATATACCATCAGGTGATTAAATTCTTCGGGACGCAGGTCTTCGATTAGAAAGGTGAGAAATTTAAGATCTTGGGAGTGGATAGTTCGCCTGAAGGGATGATTCCAAATGCAATATTTACTGGTATTATGAGTAGGAGTCATTGGTTGGGTACAGTTGGGAGACAAGCACAATGCTTACACCAATTGGGATCTTGACTAATTTTCGCTAAGTATTACAAAAGTCTCAAATATTTATTAGAAACCCCTTACAATCATCATTTTTCCGAAAAAGTCTTATTCAATGATAAAAAAAATCTTCATTAATGTAATTTCTCCTTCGAAAACAGTCGGCCACCAATGCCACCATACATTTTAATCTGTGACGTCACCTTTCCTTACGCCTTGCGCGCGTTTTTGTTTTTTCTTTAGGAAAATGGGAAACCGTAACGTCACACGAAGGTCAGTCATAGCCGCTCGCGTTTCGTTTTTTTAGTCACCAGACAAAATATGGCAAATTTATTTTGCGGAAATAAAATATTTACAATACATTGGAATGCGAAATAAATATTGTAGAGTTATTGTAAACCTATTAGCTTCCATTTTCAATATATATCATTTTACATCGTTATCACAGTCATGTAGCCAATTACAGCTTATGCTTAGGATCTTTACGCATTGCACGATTTCTCAAATAGTTTACCTAATTTTAAAGTTTTTCAACACTAGGAGAAATTAAGAAATTACACTTTTTTTCTTACTCTTATGCCGACGAGAACCCACCGTACCTCAGTGGTAAGATTAAGCTGAGGTCGTCGGTTTATATACAGCCCCGGAGCCATTAATTTTTTGGAAAAATATTTTTAATTTTCTTAGGTACCTAACTACACATTGTTTATTTTTTTACTTGTTAATTTACGATCTCGCTCGTCGCGTCTTCTTATGTATTTCATTTATATTATATCTGGTTTAACATTTAATTAATTTGCGTCTTTGTTTTTTGTACTATTTAGGTAACTAATATTATTTTTATAGGTGTTTAATATTATTTATGTATGTATCTTAGTATATCTATTGTGTGCTTGATTGAGTTAAGGTAACTTTTGTTTCTTTTCAATTGGTAAATTAACATCGCAATGCATCAGTTAGTCTTACCTACACAAGTAAAAAAAGGTTTCTTGAAGTGAGAAATAAAATAAATAAATATTGCAGGACTTTCCACACATCGCCATCTAGCCCCAAGCTAAGTAACTAGACTTTTATGGGTGCTAGATAACGGATATACTACTTCTATACTGTTATTTTGTGAATATATACTTATAAAACATATACACAACCACACCACAGACAAATATCTAAGCATAAATACATGTTTAAGGCAGGAATCGAACCCGCAACCCTGTGGTGTTTGGCAGATGGTTTTTTTTTTCATTTTTCATTGGATCCAGATTTCAAATTGTGGATCTACTGAGATTTTTCTTTCTTATTCGATTTCTTCCGAGATCTATCATAAATCTAAAGAGATACTTATAAATGAACCTGTTACAAATGGTTAATTGTCTTACCTATGCCTCGCCAACAGAGGTTTCCCTTGAAACTTGTCCGACACGATGAGAACTGTGAACTTGGCACCGCATCCGTCGCTATCGTCCTTTACATCCTGTTGACAAACAAATGAATACCATTAGACTCAGAAGAAAAGCTGGTGAGAGATCTCCCTGCTTGACCCGTGGCATTTTACTCAATGTTGCCTGGAAGAGACCGCTTTCAGCGGTAAGGTCGCCTATTGGACCATATATTTTTTATTAATAACACGTTCTATTTATCTAAGTAAAGTAGGTAAATCTATCTCTAAAAAATATAGCGCCATCTAGCTCCATGATTTTGTTATGGTATGTGGAATTACCAGGTCGCAAGCCTTGACAAAAACATAGCTTGTTAAATTAAATACAAAATCGATTTTTAAGCTATTTAGACACATTATGTATTTTGTTTTTGTCAAATAAAATAGCTACATTTTGAGATTGTGACATTTTGCTTTTGTATCCTTTTGCGATTGTGACATTGTGCGCATAATCCATTCTAACTGAACCCGTTCCAGTTTTCAAGAGCTTTACCAAAGGTAGGTACCTACTATGTTAGAAATTGTCAAATACTCGTCTTTATATGAGTTATCCCCTTTCAATCAAAAAAAGATTTTTCCAAATCGGTTCAGGCGTTTTCGAGTAATCGGCGAACATACATAAAATATATATATATACGCGACGAATTGAGAACCTCCTTTTGTTTGAAGTCGGTTAAAAATAAACTGAAAGTTTCTCTAGATGAAGCTTTTTGTCATCATAAAATCTTCCTCGTCAACTCAACTGTAAACCCATTCGAGATTCGTAGAAGTCAACCCAAGCTTTATAACATTTGACCAAAATCGAATAAAGAGATTATCGCTTTTTTGTACTGTTTTACAAATAAAATAAAAAACAAAAAATAACTAAATTAAATTAATTCAAACAAAACGCAGAAATAAATAAATTATACTTAAGTAAAACCTATAAAAAATAATGTTAATGACCCAAATCTTATAGGTTGGTCCATCTTATAGTTAGTAGAAATCATTGCAAAATATCCTGCTCTTTCTGAACCTCCAATAATTATAAATATTTATATTTAAAGCATAAAGATAAAGCATGCCTTATGTTGATTTTAGAGTTCTACTTAATTCGTTAACATAGGCATTTCAGTACGAAAGCAACGTATTTCATTAGATTTTATAACCTGGAACAACCTTGTGACAGCATGAATAAGTTAGCTAAATAATATGGAATAAATCGCACTGAAGATAATAACTCTGGCTTGCCTTCACCGGCTGTTAAGAGTAGAATCGCGAGAGCAGAAATGCTCGTAAGATAGATAACATATAGCCAGCTCGCCTAGTGATAATTTAATTTAAAATCCAGTGAGACCTTTTCATGCTTCAGTCGCAAGTGATTTACAGCAAGAGTGTGGTCTAAAACGGAAAAAAAACGGTTGCACTCCGGGAGTGTCGACAGAAGTGAAAACTTATACAACTACAAAATATATGTGCATGCATATATGCACACCCTGTAGTTGCGTCTCGTAACAGTGTCGCGAGTTCAGAGATTTTATCTCATCTGAAAATATGCGTACCGCGCTAAAAGAAGTTTTCACTTCAAAATTCTTGAAGTAAGAGAGAGTTATTATTATTTCCCTATACCTAGACGCGAGAGAATAATTTCTTGGTAAATAATCTTAAAATGATAAACAGTACATATTCTTCTTTTAAAATCAATATTCTTAAATTAAGAATCCTGTTGAAATTTTCTTAAAAATAAGAATTTTTCAAGAAAATTTTACTAGAAGTAGCAAGAAATTATTCTCTAGCGTCTTTAGGAAGAGGATTATTTCTCACTATAAGAAATCATTTTTTTCTGTGAACCACCTTGCTGTAATTTGCTCAACTAATTAGAGTGAGAGTTGGCGAGTCTCCACCTGCCATTTTTACGTATTTGTTGGACATTGTTATCGGCAGGCACCATAGTACTCATAGTTCCCCAGTATCTAGTCCACTACCATCCCATCACAGTAGCCCAAGTAGTTTCCATTAGTGCATGGCCGGCCGGTATTCGAAAGTAAGTACGACCTTCGGTATGAAATCCAACACTATCACACTAATATTAGTTCTGATAATAAAGCATAATGAGACATGTTCTACGATTCATGGGCGGAGATTATTTTGGTGAAAGCGTAGTGAAAGGGACGGAGAAAGAGCCAGAAATTATAATTGGTTGTTACGAGCTAAGGCACCCACTATAGTTTACATATTCTACACTAATCGCGTCCACCTGTTTCATCCGCGTTAGGTTACGGCCACGCCGAAGATGCATGGCACAAGTAGATGCAGTGTGGCGCTAGCGAGACCAAAGAACATTGACAAACTCCGAGTACATCGATGATGCATCTTTCGTCTTGTGCGTACGGTTTCTATTTCCATACATTTGTTTTACATGGCCGTACATGACCGACATGGATGTCTGACGCCGTCTCGGGATTGTCAAAAGTTAAAATATAAATCATTTGGAATCATTAAGTTTGTACGAGATCACATTGAAACGTCTTAAAAACTAAGATAGGATGATACAGCTTCCCGTATTTCGGTACCGCGCATTTTCCGAAACGCTACGTAAACACAGATTTTCGTAGATACTCAGCTTCTACTAGTTAAATGCTGATGTAAAGTTTACCACAACCTTCCCAGAAATCTGACTTGTGCAACAGTAAAAAACAAAATACAACAGCTCCAATAATGTTAGGATAAGCACCTGCTGTTCAGACCAAGCAGAAATAACGTCGTAATCAAAATCAAAACACTAGAAACTGAGTAACAATTCTAAACATACCATTGTTCAATCAATCGACTTATTTTGAGCCCGTTAGAGTTTCGTTCAACGTTTTTTTTCCTATCTTTATAAACCAAAGACCATAACTTTTATTTACAAACATCAAAGAGACATGAAATGACATTTATCAGAGACAATTCTGTCAAAGTTTTTATTTCTTTTGATAGCGGATGGTAACTACTCAGACCACCACAGAGCTATGAAGCAATCAGATAAACAGAAAACTATTTTGTATGCTCTACGATACTCGAAACTCTATGAACGAATACGAAATAACACCTATTTATAATCATGAGACGCAACGGCATTAGATATGCACTAACATACAGATAAACTAGTACATACTTTACGAGTATGATACGGTCTATTCCACTCCAAGGACCTTTAATAAAGTCTTAGAACTAAGCTGTGTTCTGGTTTTCATATAGTTAATTATAATTTACTTTTTTTACCACTATCACATCCGCCTGATGGTAGGCGACGATGTGGTCTAAGACGTAGCAGGCGCATCCTTCATTTTATCTGTTCCTTAATTCATACTTGAAGACTCCTAAATTGTATCAGGAAAGACAGACGCAGGCTACTGATTGATTTTTCTTTCTGTAAGAATGAAGGAAAACGCTCAGTGCGGTTATCTGAGATTTGATAATAACGTCAAGTTGCATTTTTTATTATGTACGAGTATGTAGTAGGTAGGTAATATTAATAATATTAATTTATTTTCTTGTCTTTCTTCTGCCTGCTCCCCTCCTAATTTATTGGTAGTTGGCCAAGTACGTCTTTTTCTTTCATTCTCCTCTATTATCGTTCACATCCATCTCATCTCTTCTTACACAGTCCATCCATCTTTTCTTGAGGCCTCTTCCTCTCCAACCCTAAATTCATAAAATTCATACTGTTCTAGTCATATGTGTTTCCTCTCTTCTTATTTCCATACCAACTCAAACAGTTCCCTTCCAACTTTTCAGTAACTGGCCTATCTTTCCGAAATTTCCTCATCATCTCAACATTCTCATCTCTGACTGAATGCAATCTTCTTGAAGGCCACCGAGGAGACAATTTATCCAACACGAGATATCAAGTCACGTTAGATCCCGTCACGTTTACGATGCACTCGAGATCCACATTGTCGCCTGCACTCGCGATTGCTTCGATAAATTGATGACAATTGGTGTCAATTTCACAACACTCACAGCTTGAACTTCGATCAGGGTCGTCGTGATTTTATTGGATGAACTGCCTTCGGAAAATTTTGAAATCTTTCGATTCAAGCTGAAGAGATTTTTTAAACGTGCTAATCTCTGAAACTGCAAATCGGGAGTTTTGCTAATCTCTCGAAGGTACAAGTACCTAGTTAAAGCTAGTTTATTTTTGCTAGCCTATATTGTTTTAATGTTGAGCAAAGGCCTCCCTTACATTTTTCTAAGCATTTCGGTCCTGGGCTAGGCTTATTGATGGGCTCGGGTCGTCACGCATTGGGTGCCGGAGGACGGACGTCGGAATCGAGGCAGACCCCGAAAACGATGGCGTGACGATCTCGATGCATTTGACACAGACTGGCTAAAGAAAGCTAATCATTATCCTCTCAACTGGCAGACAAAAATACCTTCATACATTTTTAATATGGCGCCATCTGTCTGCCAGTTGATGAATTAAAAAACAACAAAAAAATATTGCCTAAACAATAGTAAACATGAAAAAAAAAACTTAAAAACATACTCATAAAGTATATACTTTTTTGTTTTTAGTATTTGTTGATAAAGCGGCAACAGAAATACATCATCTGTGAAAATTTCAACTCTCTAGCTATATCATGAGATACAGACTGATAACAGACACAGACGGACAGACAGTGGAGTCTTAGTAAAAGGGTCCCGTTTTTACCCTTTGGGTACGGAAAAAGATACTAACTTATTATAAACCTTTGACAAATTTCAACTTAGGTCCACCCGTTCCTGAGAAAGCCGGTGGTGACACACGGACAGACAGACGGACAAGAGAGTAATCTTATAAGGGTTTCTTTTGACGTGACAACGTCTTTTATAAATCGAATTATACACAGGCATTCAGAAATAAGTGTGAAGTCATGCGTCATGACGGCGTTCTGGTAAACGTCATGCGTCTCGTGTTTTATTTTATATTGTTAATATCGCTCATCTGGGCTTATGTTATGGTGACGAGTGCCGAATAAAAACTTTATAAAAGAATAAAAAAAGGAAAAACAAAAAAAACTCAATCTTTCATCGTTTTCTTAAGACGTTACCACGTAAAATTAGCGTCCGTAAACCGACTTTACAAAACAGATAACCATTTTTTTTTTAACTTTTGAGCTACGGAACCCTAAAACCTAAAAGAGTCCGGAAACAGAGGCTGACCTCCTGAAACTACACGGATTTGATCGTGTTTATTCACAATTCCTTCCAAGGTAATTACGCTTTGTAAGTTATATTGATTCATTAACTACATTACCATTGATACAGATATCCAGTATAATAAACTCGAATTATTTCGTTAAAATGCACTGTTGCGTGGTTTTAGAATACGGTCAAGAACGTAAGAACAATTTTTGGTAGGAATTTAAGATTATTTTTGTATTTGTAAATTGTAAATCTTAGGAATTAATAGTGAATCGAGGTGTCACTATTGTATATAACTGGACCGATTTTGATGCAACTTGGTATGAGGATACATTGATTTATTGGGAGTTTTATAGGCTTTTTATCCCGAAATTCCCACGGGAGTTACGCGGGTGAAACCGCGGGACGCTGCTAGTATTTTACAAATCTATAAAAATTGAACATTCAAAAGTCTCGTTCCGAAAATCTATTAAGTTAATTGTTTAAAACATTTATATAACTAAATCTATTTACCATAAATGTATTACGAAGCATCTACGTAACACTTATGTAATACATAACGTCTCAATTGTCAATAATACACGTAAATAGACTCGAGTGCGACCAGTTTAGTGAAACTTGTATTACTTTTATAACAAGAAATTAGTAGAGCAGAGAAGATCTATCCAGTAATGTATATGAATGTTGATTAATTCATTACTTATTATAAACAAGATAATCTAGTTTTAACACAGTTTGTATTGTGAAAATATATTCTAAATCGTCATCAGTCGAGGATTTAGAAATTGGTAGTCTTGGGGACGGGTCGCTCCGGTACTACCGTTTAAGCTTACCTAGTCCAAATGCATCGGATAAAAAATAACTGAAAGATGTCTATGGCCCGTAAAAAAGACAAAGTTTGTAAAGGCAAAGCTGTATGGGTTCACTCCGTAGTCTTTGCCTTCCCTGACCGCGTGAAATAAAAATAAAAACATTATCTTGTACCGAGACAACGGTGGGTATAAAGCCAGCCATGTATCGAGCGAAATTCGGAATTGACTTTGATATAAAATCAGCCAATCCAAATAAAAATAAAACAAGTTTAAGGTTTCCTTAGTTAAAGTAGTAAGTACTATTTAAAGAATTCAAGTCGCTTGGTTCATCCGTTCCTGAAAAAATCGATGGTGACACACGTACAGATGGACAAGAGAGTGATCATAATATAAGGGTTCCTTTTTAATTTACCTTTTAAGGTACGACGGAACCTTAAAAGTGAAATAATTGAACACTAAAGTGACCAGTAAAGGTCATAACATTACGTTCCATAATCATATACTAAGTTTTTCAATGTTGACCGTGAGATAACGAGATCGACCAAGGTCGGTGGACTCAGCGAAATGCTTTGAACTTATGAGAATTTCGTACCAGATGCACGCCAAATTCAAAAAAAGGTGCCAAAGGAAGTTTTCACTTTAAAAAAATCGGTTAGGCTGTATGAGAGAAGGTGCTGCAGAAAACACGTGAATATGTGTTGTTTAAACCAAAGAGTTCTCAATTTTAATGCAATAAACTTATTTTCCAAAAGTTTTAAATTATGACGTCTTATCCGTCATTTGCAAAAAATAGGCCGCCTTCCATCCGAAATGGACATAGTATAGCGCGCATGACATAAGCATTTTTAGTACCACATAAAATAGATACAAAGCCTCTAACATACTAAGTTTGTCGAAAGTTTGTGTCATTTTTTTAGTAAATTAGGAAATTCATTAAAATATTTGTCCGTGAGACACGTCAAGCTGCCTTACAGAATTACGTGTTCAACCCATTCGAACTGCAGTCCTCAAAAATGACAAAAAAGATATCCGCGACCGACTGGAGCAAGCAAGGAATCTATACTAATATTATAAAGATTTGATTGTTTGTTTGAATTGAATGGGCTCTGAAACTATTGGGCCAATTTTGATGAAACTTGGCATGATGGTACATTAATTCATTGGGAGTGTTATAGGCTTATTATCCCAAAATTCACACGGCATCGGGAGTTAAGCAGTGAAACCGCGTAGCGCTGCTAGTATTATGTATTTAGGTACCTATATTGTAAGACTTTACTGTTTTTAGATTCCCAATACACGTCAAAATTTGACGAATTTGACGGGCCGTCAGTTCGACATCACATTATACCTTCTACCTACGTACACTTGCATCCGTCTGTTATTGGAATTGAATAACCAAATGTTGTGAAGTGTTATTAAGTAACACATATTTGATAATGTTTTCATTGACTTTACAATGTATGGAAAGATGAAGGTGACGTCAGATGTAGAGTTCGAAGATGCATCGACACGTGTAAGAGCCTATATTGTCTCACAGAAGGGCAAAGGCCTCGGTAACATCTTTCCAAACAGTTCGGTCCAGGGCTAGGTTTCACCAGTGTGTATCAAATAAATCAAGATCGTCACGCCATAGTTTCCGACCATTTTCCGACACCCGTTTTCCGGCAACCAGCGGTAAACCCACATTATATGACAGGACTAGCTTGTAAGTGGACCAATCACGTTGTCCGACACAAATTTTACCGTAGAATTTCGGAAAATCTTTTCTTATCAGATGCCTACGTCATACAAAGAACACACCCTCTAAGTTTCAGGTATCTACGATCAACGATTTAGGCTGTGCGTTGATCCGTCAGAAAATCAGTCAGGATAAAGCATTTTATATGTATAGAAGATAATATTTGTTTGTCTATGTTTCCTCTATGCAAATACGTAGACCACATAGTCCAACAAGAGATTGAAAAAATTCAAGATGGCGCCAAATGATGATTATAAAATCTTATTAAGGCGTTTTAAGACAAAGAATTAAACTAGTTTACAAGCTTCACTGAACATCGGAAACAAGTATTGAGATAAGTAACTCAAGATATAGGTATAGGTTCCGTTCGCTCAATTGACCGAGCGAGAGAGGCGCTTCAAGTCTGGCATGGTTTTGTCTGTCAATATGAATTTTGGTATTCCTCTAACGTATTTTACAACCGATCTGAACTAAACTTGATTTACAAGTTTTAAGACTTCATAGATTTTTTTCTTTTCAGGAATTTTGATTGGAGGGGTATAATTCCTAAGGCAAAAAGGAACTACTATATCTCCGCGTAGTTAAGGAAGCAGCCAGCCCTTTGGCAATGCCCACTGTGCCCTAATACCGGCACATTGGAGGACCTGATGTAGGCCAACGACGCTGCAGTGGCCAACTATTGGACAAGAAAAAATTAACTGGTCGAGCGTCACAGACTCGAAAAGAAGAAGCCTTTTGGCACGGTAAAAAGGTACAGCCTTTAGTCAATCGCATTAATCACGTGATGTCTTTTTGGCATTTTTAACCCCAAATACAAAGAATCTTATTTCTTTTTTTCAAATATTTTAATTTACCGGTAGGATGAGTATCGTCTTATTTTATGATTTCGCCGCTTTTCGATTGAGTATCGCGCGTTTGCCGAAAAAATTTTTTATGGACCCTCTTTCAAGTTTCACGTGGTTAATAGACAACCCATAAGCTAGTATTTAAGTATTATTTAAGACCATCCAAGACCAGTATTTAAGTAGGTATACTATTTAATGTAGGATACAAATACCTATACTTAATCGATCGGCCATGAATAATAATTTGGTATGTAAACATATTCACCTTACAAATTATACATTAGTAGGTATTTGTGTACGTTATTTAGCATGCAAACATCCGTTACGAAAATATTAAATATCTTGTGAGATGATGTGCGTGGTGGGCGGACACCCTGCGCTTGAGACGGGGGGGGGGGGGGGGTTCAATTCCCGCCATTGAACTATTTCAATGTCCCATTGATAGTTGTTTCTAGTCTTGGTTTTGCTGTAACCCCATGAGTTTCTTGTGCCCTTTTCTCATTGGTGGACGCGTTTCGAAGGCACACAACTTAGTTTTTAGACATTTCAACATGATTTCGTGCAAATTGTGTGATTCCAAATTTAAAAAGAATTTTGACTTTTACTTCGACTTCTGTATGCATTTACAAATAAGTATTTTATCAGTAACTGGCCTGGCCAAAGACCAGATATCTGGCTCATAATTATAACACAAGTCTATAGCTCTGCTTGTTAGAAAGCGTTGAGCTACAGGAAGCAGAATCAGCCCCCTGATTCACAAACCGTTGGAAGGCAACCGAAACGAAAAAATGTTTGCTGCTCTTTCACTCCCGCGACTTTTGACGTGTTGCCATCCTTGTTTTTCAAGTTTTATTCGTTTCGGTAGCCTTCCGATGGTTTGTGAATCAGCCTGCAGATTCTGTCAGGAAGGTTCTAAGTTTCATGATTTTTTTTTTATTATTCCAAGAAATAAATTAAAGGTTTTGTTTTTACCAATACTTTTATGAAAGAAATTACGAGGGTTGTTTACGCACCGCGTCCACAAAAATTAAGTAGCTCTTTTCTCCTAAAATATTTTCCGATTTCGGTGTTCCTTTTGCGGCGGTTCTTTTTTAATTAAAAAGATTTTTTTTTTTGCAATTGTAACAGCAGACAAAGAATCTTTACAAGTTTAGTGGGAAAATACGAACATACATACATAACCCTCCTTTAAACTTTTCCGTAGTCGGTTAAAAATATAAATTCAAATCACGATATCACATTATAAAGTGAAAACAACGTAGAAACAAGAAACCAGTAAAGTGAATTGTTAATTCAAAGTTATTCGCAAATTCTATTCATTATTTTTACATTAATCGATTAATATTAACGGCATGACACGAACGCGATCAAATTACCTGTCTTAGGTATTGTAAAGATATTTAACTTATAAAGAGCTAGAGCGGACCTCAGAAAAATTGCCTCCAGGAGAGTTAAATATCGGTAATTTGTCCATACTAAGTCTACTCTATTTCATATATGACATGTGCCAGGCATAACAGCGAGCGTCCTGCATAGCATATATTAAAGTTGCTGGTGCTGTATTGATCGTCTACATTAGATGTAAAAGCCATTATTATTCATACAAAAAAATATCTCATTATATATTCCTTCATCTTCCATTAATATTGTACGATTTAAGTGTTTCTTTTTTTAACTACAATACCAAAAACAATTTTATAACAATTTGTTTAAAATTAAGGTAAGTATGAAAATAGGAATAAACCCCCGGATCGAAAATTTCACTAAAACTGTCATAGAATCCATAGAACAAATATTAATATAAAGTAGTCAATTGGAAAAATAAATGTAACGTGTAATGATGTAGCTAATTTAACCTTATTGGATTATTAAGTTATTCACTCTCAGAACTCTCTATTTACAGAAACACATTAATTTTCAAGTACTCCACCGTTACTGCAACTCTAACTCAGTAAAAAATAGTTTTTTATTTTATTTATAAATTAGTATGTTTTGTATTGTTGTAGAAATACCTACCATTTGATTTAATACCTTCTTTGTATACATTAAGCAATTAAAATTAACGTCGTAAACTTAATTCACCTGAGCTAATTCACATAACGGTGAAAATAATAACATTATATTTTTTTATTTACTGTCACTTTAAATAAACTTAGTTACGTCAAGCTACATCTTTTAATTATATAATTCAATGTTATATTTATACAACACGTTTAAATAAAATTAAATACGTAAAGATATTTAAGATATATTATTATTGTGTATATTGCTATGAATTCTTAGAAAACATATGTCTGCAAAAATATAGTATAACGAAAAGAATCATAAATGAATATGTGACTTTATTTATGAAAGATTTATTGCACACACAATTTATAAAAACATCGACAAATAAAACAAAATTATAAAAACAAAAAACCAGTGGCACAAAGGCATTACCGCTGGAAACAGTCTATTCCAGGCAATTTAAGAATATCTGTATATCGGTATCAACTTTTTTCTTTCGGAACTATGTGAGGTTAGCCAATTCTGAGATCATTATGGAGGTAATCGCTCACTTCCAAAAACTTCACATTTATTATTTGTATAGATTTAAACATAATTAGAGTGTCATGAACGCCTCATTAGTGTCAGTTTTTATTTATTTTAAAAAGTGTTTGGCGGCAATTAGCGGCTGACGAGTTTTATTTATCATATCTGTTTTATAAGTGTATCTTGGGTTAAATTAGATAATTTTGGTGAATTTTGCGTAAGTATATATATTTGTGTAAGTACAAATGAAGTGAGATTCAAACTCAATAAACGCAAAATACTTCTATCTGAATTTTTGTTAAAGGTTTAGCGAAAGAACCACACGAATGAGTGAAATATAAAATAATACATCAAACGAGACTGTATGAGTTGAAAGTCATTTGCGTGCCCTTTCAGGGATTAAGCAAGAAAATTAAAGATATGCTCGAACAGACATAAAACCTGCAAAACAAATATACAGTCGAACACAGTCGAATTAAGAACATCCTCCTTTTTTTGGAGTCGGTGCAGAAAAAAGGCTGATGTTCTCTTTAATTCAGTGTAATATTTTAAATGTCTTTGTAGGAATGTGATAAAAATTTCATTCATCATTTAGCACACTTTCGGACTTTCGTAACTTTCGCTTGGACTTCCGTCCGGAGAGAGTGTTTCTTTTATTTGAACAAATCAAGTACCCACTTAAGTTTCTTAGTTAAGTAATGTTATAAATATTAAGTTCATTATGACGGTGACGAAACGGAATTAATTTTCAGTACACGTTCGAATTAACTTGACAGAACAATGATGTCATCTAGATATGCTCGGTTGATTTTTGATTAACGAGGAAAAATGTTATCCTTGACATTCGAAAACAAAATTCATATTAAGTGGAAATATTATATATTAAGATTATGTTATTTTAACGAATATATTACGTAAACTTACAATTTTGATTTTATAATAACTGCCAACGTTTATTTTTACATTACATTTTAAATTTAACAATTTTTTAAATGTAACTATTCAATAAAAATATTTTAGTAATTTTAACATGATGTTTCGTAAGCTTCACATCACATAACAGTCACGGGCAAACTCAAAAAATAGTTACTTAAATATAATATAAAAAAGGTTTCATTATAAATGCAAATATACCAAAAAAAACACAGGAAATAAGATATTTTTATAAAACTAGAAGATTAAAGATCGCTTTCTTAATATCCAAATACAATTTCACCTCACAAAGATCAAAAAAACCAAAACCCAATAATCAAGTAAATAAAAAAAAACCACGATCCAGGTCACGAACACCTACCTCTAGAAAACAAGCTCACTATCTTTATTCACTTTTAAACGAAAATAAAAGAAAAAGAAACTGATGTAAATAAGAAAGTGAACAATGCGCGCGCGCGGGTAAAATGGCGAACGAGCCAAATTTTCCCGCGTTCGGCCGCGATAACGTCTAAACGGTGACTGAACCTGATGTCCGAGCTGCACTGCAGACAGCGAAGACACACCTATGACGTTCATATAAAGAGAATTAAAACAGTGAAATAGAATCAACATATCAATAAAAAAATGCCTATCAGCTCCGACGCCGCCACTGCTGGAGAACAATACATGGGTTGTAAGTTTATTAAGAAACATAACGCTTTTTGTTAACGCTTTTATCACAGAAAATCAGAAATTCGCCGGACTCTTCAAATACGTATAAACATTTCGCCATAAAAAAGCAATAGTAGAACTCCTAGTCGCCAGTTCATAGTTTTGGTGCAACAAAATATTAAAGGGTTTTTTTGCGTTTCTGTAACGATAAATAATGTTCTCTGAAATTATCCTTTTGAATAACAATTTTTTATTCCTACCAGATAACCAATTAAATACGGTATATTTTAAGCGTTTTTGCTATTATATTTTAGATTCTACTTTTTCTCCAAAAATGCGTAAAATTGGCGTCTACTCTCCGCATCGAATAAAAGATTTATAAGCATTCTGTGTTCTCAAAGAAATTACATGCCAGATCCGTGAATCTTTTGTACCTTTAAATCGTTTTCAATTCATCTTTTGTTAGATCGTCGTCTTCCTCTTCATCATCATGTTCATCATTCTTCACATGCTTCTTATCTATCCTAAGCATGTCCTATCTATTTCGCTGTATTTTAAAAATCTTTCGCATTCCTGCGGTGGACTTCCCAGCGTTAATAAAACACTACGATTCGTCGAAGCTTGTTCATAAAACTGTCAAGTATATTGTTCCAAGATGGATATTTGGCATTTGCTTTCGTAATATTCTGGATTATCTTACGCATCGATTACCCAGCAGAGGCGTAATGCGGGTCATAAATATCCGAAATTACTCAGTGATTTTTACGACAAAGCCTTATGGGAATTTCAACTGATGTGGTAGTTGCTACACTTTTACAATCAAATGAAGTATTTTGCATTATTATTATTTAGGCAATAAGATAGAACCAAAACAAGAACTCAATGTAAACATATACCATTTTTTCCCTGTGTATCCCGTAAATTGATTTAAAATGAAATACTGAATGCCTTGTTTCCATAAAATAACGACGTTGTGCCATCAAACATCACGATAATAATTATATGCTAGCCCAACTCTGGTGTTACGTTGACAATCGGAATCGTTGGACGGACAATCAGAACACTGCAATCGCCGCATTGATTTGGCGGAATTTTTGTAAACAAAATAAATTACATCCTCTCTACTAGGTATGGTACATCTTACGTTATTTCTGTTCGGAGATTTTACAAGACTTGTAAAATTCAACTTAATTATGCCTAACCAATAAATAGCTTGGAATAGCAACGGCAGCATCTCCTGGCTTTGGTCGTGGCTTGTTACCACTTAATCGTATCGCCAAGAGGACTTGTCCGTGTTCCGATACGGAACGAAAAAGTTCTCATTCAACTGCTGTCTTCCTCTCTCACCTTCACTCACGACCCTCGAAAGCTTCGCTTATTTGGAGGGTCTTCAACGAGTGTTTAGGTATCGTCTAGGTAAGCGTGCTACATCTTAGACCGCATCACCACTTAACATCGGGTGAGATAGTAGTCAAACACTTATATAAAATAATCATCACTGGCCTCGTAAAGGTCATCCAATATGTAGGTAATAAAAACCCCACAATTGTTCTTTATATGATTTATCACAAAAATATAGAGAATGTATAACTTATGTTCGTGACATTTAGGCGTCATTGACCGCAAATCTCATAACACTACGATTAGACACATTAATCCAATGTCAAGCTACATCATTTATTTATACTCTGTTAATTGCGTTTCGTGGTTTAACTTGCATAATATGGTATTGAAATATCAGGTAGTAAAAAGTAAATTGTCCACTAGTATCACCACTAGTAATCTCCACTAGTAAAAAGTAAATGCAGATGCTTGGACTTCTCAAAAAATTCCAGAGATTTCCATTAAAACTGTCTTGTCATAGACATCTTCACAATAATATTTTTCATTGTCACCTAAGCTAAGTTCATGCTCCTAAGCTGCACTATCTACCAAGGCATATTCGAAATAATGCGTTTGAAATCCATCCTTGTCGCATGATCTTTTGTACCAAATATCAAGATGGTGGTACCTAGTTTCCTTTTGATTTTTATAAATCAGCCATTTTTGTCCCACAGCTGGCCAAAGGCCTCAGTTTCGTCCTTCCACACACCCGGTCAATAGCGATATCTGGCCATCCTTTTGAAAAGGCGACAAGTTCATCTATCTTCGTCTGGATCTCGTGATCGAATAAAGTAACAAACAAATCCATGTCCATTTCTAAAATATTAGTACCATTAAGATTTATTAGCATCTTGCATTAAATAATTGCAATCGAAGGTCGCATTCAGGTGTCAATAACTACGATAGTCATAACTTCATCATCATCAAAATAAAACGATTAAAGAAGTTTATGGTTACCTACAATTTTGTTTACGAATCCTTTCAAACTTGTAGTACACCGAGTACACGACATAAAGTAAGAGCTTAGTCACGGTTATTGATTGCTATTTGTTTATTGATTTGAGTCGATGCATCTGGTGAATTCTGGTGTTTAGATTAAACACAGAATACAGACTTTTTCATATGTAGACTAAATCTAGCGTCGTAATGTGAAACGGATGTAAGGAAAGAGGTTGGATTACCTACATCCGTTAGAATTGTGTCAATTTGATGTAAGATTTTCATCTCTCGTTTCATAAACTCTGAAAATCTTTTTGTAAGTTTTTTGCGCTCTATTAATAACTAGCTTCAGCTAATTTTAGCCTCTTAGGGAAGAAATTTCGAAAAACCCTTTATTAGTTGATTTGATATCTACACTTCACAAAGAACACACCCTCCAAATATCTCTACAAGCAGCAGTTTAAGCTGTGTATGCATTCAAGATATTTATATTTATAGATAATTCAATTCGAACGATCACTAAACCAAGAACTTCAAACAAAGTATCTATGATCCACAGATCTTGCTTACCGCTGTGCGCCGGCGCGCAAGCAAGTAGGTCAATGCTTCCCCGCGATGGACCGGTAGCAATTACGTTTCAAGCTATACTGACTCTCGTAACAGCTATCTGCATGCACGCTGCATTCAGGAAAGACAATGCGCACACGCATACATTACAACTGATATTTTTAACGCAAAGGTTGAAAAAAATGATTAAGGAAACGTTATATTTTTATCCGAAGAAAATTATTTAGTATTAATTTTAATACTGAACTTCTTCAAAAAGAGTGAATCTTAAGAAAAAGGGTTTCATCAAAATCGGTAGATAAACAAAGAAGATGTGCGCGAACATCCATTAAAAAACCATACAACCGAATTGAGAACCTCCTCCTTTTTTAAGTCGGTTAAAAAGAGCGTTTTGAGGCATTGAATTTAGAGATAGAACGGCTAGAAGAGCCTCAACACACGACATAATAAAGCGAATCTTGCACGCCTTCAAAAAAAAAATTGAAAATTACGTGATTATTGAATTTTTAAATTCGATATGATCATTACAACCTTTAAAATCCAGATTCCAGAAGATGACAATACGTAAGTTTTTACAATACTCACGTTTTCAATACGCGCAAGTTTACCTACATCTTTTTTTTATCCACATAAATAAAACACTGCGTCGCGCTCTCAGCTGTATCCAGTAGAAATAACTAGTCAATCTAAGGTCGCATAAAATAAAAAAAAGTGTCGTTACAACTTTTGGTCTTATTTTGTTCCGTCTAGCCCCCTTTCGCAACGCGCGATAAGGAACTTTGTTCCAACAATATAGAAACTAATGTAGCAGCGTATTAAGTAGGGAAGTAGGGTACAATGAAATTCAGACGTATATTTGATAAACTATCATGACGTGAATATAAAGTGAGCATGGCGACAACGACGAGGTCCCAACAAATTATAGCAGGTTATGAAACGTATGTGTTAATGGTATGGCGTTGTGACATGCCACGGGTGCGGTTAGGGCTATTATCGCGACCGCATCGTAACCACACTGAAAGACGATTAATTAAAAAAAAAAACATGCGCTATGTAAAGTTTGTAAAGTCAAGTTCGCATCTATCTACCTATCACGCTATCTATCTATATTTAGAAAAGAGAAAATCACTGGCTCACTCACTGATCACAAAACCTCAAAAACAACAAAGTGCTGGGAGTCTCAAATTTTGCAAGGGGTCCTATGCGCCATGTCAAGTTTGAAAATTCAAGATCGCATCTCTCTACCTATCACTCTATCTATCTATATTTAGAACAGAGAAAATCACTGGTCACGAAACCTTAGAAACAAGAAAGTGATGAGTCTCAAATTTTGCAAAGGGCCACTATAGGCCTAAAAAGAGCGTATTATATTAGTACATAAGTGAGGTAAATTGATCTTTGCATAGAGGCGGTTTATGACGCGCGAGCGGTAGCGAGCGTGTTAAAGAAGCCAAGATCCAAATATCAATTCCACACGTATATCGTACGACGTTTTTTATCACAGTTGCGAATAAAAGAAAAGACTTGAAAAGAAAACAAAATAATAATTAACAAAATATTTGTGATAAGTCTATGTTTACATTTTTTAAGGCAATATTTTTTGTTTATTATGCTCCGAAAAGGCCAGGCTAAAGACTTTTAACCTATACAGCCTTGTCTGACATACAACATTTTTTAGGGTATTTTCTATTTGTTTTTGCGTCGGGGTTTAAGAACAAAATACAATGGGACGGAAAACAATATATTTAAGTAAAAACAAAAAATAAACAACTCAATTTTTAATCGTTTTCTAAGTCATTATCACGTAAAATTTTCGTTCGTAAACCGACTTTAGAGATAACCATTTTTGCTAGCTAAAAAACTTTTTGGTACCTACCTTTTTTATACATCAAAACAGTATGTAATTAGTAGTAAGATACGTATTTAACCTATCGGGATAACTTTACAGCACTAGGTTGGCAATGTAAAACGCACGCGTGCATAATATGTTGGATTATGAGCCTAAAAGCCGTTGAATAAGATCCACTTTATTAGCAACTGTGATAAAAAATAATTTTAAAACACCGCCGCCGCATCTGTCTGTCTAAACGCGATAAACTCGAAAACTGGTGAATGGATTTTCATATCGGTCGGCAATAATGGATTGATTTTTGAGGAAGGTTTATATGTGTATTAGCTGCCCGCGAAAGTTCCAATCCCGCAGAATTTCGGGATCAAAAGTATGTCCTTCTCAATCCCCTAAACTACCTCTATGCAGGTTTACCTCCAAATCGGTCCAGTCATTTGAACGCGAAGACAGACAAACAAACAAATAAATATTCGGATTTATAATATTGATAAGGATTTTTACGATACAGAATTAGGACAACCCCGTTTGATGGTGATTTCAGTCTTGCTTGGGCATTAATTGCAAAATTCCAAACTGATGCTTGGGGTCCGTGTTATTCCATGAAAGGTTTGTTAAGCCTATTCGATGAGCAACATTAAGCAAGTAATAGCGGGTAAAAGATGAAATACTTTGAGGCAATCATTCAAAATTGATTCAAATTAAGGTTAACACCTAAAAACCTTTCCAGCATGTTAAAAATATAATAATTCGACGTAATGGCGGGGGTTATACTATATTTTGTGGTAAGTTAGAGACGAACTAATAAACTCAAAAGAGATAGATCAATTCTTTATTGTAAACACCATTTAAAAGAACATAAAAGAATAAATAATATAAATAAATAGAATATTTAAATCAGAGGAACTTTTTTACTACTATTTTGAACTATATTGATTAGTTGAACTATGGATTTGGGAGACGGTTTAACCTCGCGTCCGTAGGAATTACCTAACCTTATGGTTAGAAAACTGCAGTGTTATCCTTGCACGAGTCTCTAGGTGGAACCTAACGAGCTTCAAATACCTATAATAAAGGCATAGGTATATCGCCGATTATTTACAGTGGAACTAATCAAAATATTAATTCAATTGAAACGAAGTTGTTTCCGATAATTTTCACAGGCTAATAATGTTCTTATTCGTTAGGTTGCTAACGGTAATATGTTGATAAAATCTCTGCCACATTAATCTCTACTATGATACTGAGCCGAATTGAATCTCGCATACCATGTTTTATTTGCTCATTGACTCTATGACGGCATCATAATACTTGGAGCCGGTGCGGTCCATGGCAAAAAAAACAACCAAACTTCTGTCTTCAAATTAAATAGTTGACGACATATCGGCAGATAGAATACCCGTAGCATCACCAGTACTTTGTTAGTTATAGCATCTCCGTTTAATTGAAATTTAACATCTCGTTAATGACGTCAATCGTACTAAAACAACGTTTAAATCAACAGTAAAGTTTGCAATTACAACGAAATACGTACATAAGAGAGCGCGAGTTGAATTTTAATTTGTACAAATATAAACTGGAACTAAAACATACTGGACACGATCAAGCACAAGCTTTCAGCATGACAACAAGCACACGTAAAGCACTTGATTCAGACTTGCAAGCAATTATGTCAAGTCATCAAGTCATCCACACACATACCCCCTCTTACCCATTAAGACTCCTGTTTGGCGTCCGGGAGTACCATGTTGGGTTTTTTATTTTATCCCCATAAATCGCCTGGCCACTACACTAGATCCAAGCAATCGCAAGATTCACGCCTGTGCAGTTCTATTACAGCTTAAACTTGATCGTGGCAGGGACCTTTGACAATGCTGTGGTAGTTGGTACCGCTGTTTATGCAATCAGAACGAGTCTGGAGGCGAATTAATGGCGTGTGACCAACCTATATGCTGGTAGGTGATCAAATAATGTTCTTTGTCTGGTTGAAGCTAGGAATTAAAGACAAAGGTGATAAACGAATTTCCGGCATGTTAAGTATTTGATGTCTACAAAGGATCAAGCGAAAATATAATAGAAAAGCAGGTGGAATTGCTTTGACTGCTCTTCCTTGTTGCTGAATGCAGTTTTCAAACAGCTTTTACAGTTTGGGCTCTTCAAGTGAAATACCATAGACCATATTGTTATTAATTATTTAGCCTAAGTTAAGAGAAGAACAAAGGTTGAATCACGGACTGAATATTGGCTTAACAAGAGTACATTTTTTAAATCAATCAATGAATTATGCTTCAGCGTATTAAATCCAAGAATCTCAACAATTCCGTAACATTTTTAACTATCACACAGCAATCTCAGCATAACCACTTTGGACATAGTTTAATGTCAAAAATAACCTTTGTTAAGTAAACTGAAGATAGTCAATAAAAGCGGTCATTTAATTAACATATTCTCATAAACTAGTTGTTATATTGCAGCGTTCGTCTAGTTACATAAATTTATAAAGCGTTCAAGGTTAGCTACGTCATGTGATGGCAGATAACCGAGTGCCAAGTTCAACGAATATCGGTTATTGTTCGAGATTTGGTTATATTGGAACTGTGAGATATTTGTAGATAAAACTATGATTTGAAAGCCCTATTCGTTTCAGAAGACTGAGGTAAAACTAAATATTAAAGAACTCTAGTTTGAAGAATGCGCGAACAGGCCAATGCAGCCTATCCGACTTATTATTATGAATTTTAATGGATGCCTGGTTGTGAGAAATTCTTGTGAGAGTTTATCTACTTATTTTCTTGATGGATGATCAAATCACAAGATCTTATCTGTAAAGTCAATAAGAAATATTTTCTGTTTGCTTCTAATAGATAAAAACCATTAAGATGGCAGTGGCTAAAGTTTTGCAGCGTATTAATTTATGAAAAGTCTATAATAAAAAAAAACATGACAACGCAATATAATTTATGATTCACGTTGCAATAATGAAAATGTCGGTTAGTAGGACAAAAATTGGCGTAAAATATTAAAAGATAGATATTTCTAATGACGAAATGCGATAATACCATTGACCTTGCTTAAAACGCAACGCATTGTCTGATACCGCTCTTGATACGTCACTGAAGAGAATGAAAGAATGATGGCTAATGCGATATGTTGTCATCATAGACTTTGTAACGGCTCGTTGCGCAGGCGCAGATTCATTAATCGATGAATCAAACACTAACATATACTTTAATTTAGTAATATGTCTCATTTAAACAGACACAAAGACAACAGTTCTACTTTTAGAAAAACTAAGATAGTGAAAAACTAAAACAAGAAAACAAATTAATACTACTGCTATGTAATATAGTAAATACTATGAACAAGATTAGTGATCTATTAAGGGTTCCTTATTTACCTTTTGAAGTACGGAACTTTAAAAATTGGGTTTGAACTCTCATCTTCGTTAAGTAAGTCTCACAGCTAAGCGACGCTCGCTGATCGTTTACGGTCGTGCGGGTTAAGCGACGCCTGGCGCGGTCTTTACTTCGATGGGTGGCCAATTAGTAGTGTGGCAAAAATGTGTTTTCGCGAGCCCCTTCGTGCTTCGAAAGGCACGTTAAGCCGTTGGTGCCGGTTGCTACCTCTAGTAGCAGTCGTTAGGTCAAGTTAGAGGTCTTAAGGCGATCTGAAAACTCTAACAATAGGTGAGCCACACCACTATACGAGAAGAAGAAAAAGAAGAAGTAGACTTGTAACTTTTTTGTTATTGTTTATTAGGGTTAGATTAGCTATATCCATTACAAATCATGACGTGATATTTTTTTACGTATTATGACGTTCCATCCGCATTTGTATCAAAATATATATTTTGGTAGAAATTGGATTTAGCATAATTACTGACCTTTTTTATTGGAAGCTTTATAGTGACCTGCAAAGTCTTAAAAATTTGTCGAGCTACACTTTGGCCACACAATTATTAAGAAAATTCAACTCATAGATACTTTTTTTATCCTTTTTTTAGGGACATAATATTAATAAAAGTGTCTATTGTGTAGTAATCTTAATCCTTATTTCTCATAGACAATCTTATGTACATATATTAATAATGACGTTGGAAATGATGAAGCACATTTCGAGCGTACGATTTTTTGCTCTCCTATTAATTTAAATAATTTTAATGATATGAAATTCTAAATTTTTCGGAAAATACAAAGTTTTTACTATTTTATTTTATTTTATTCGGAAGACAAACAGCACTAATAACAAACATATAAATCAAGGTTGATTTATATGTTTGTTATTAGTGCTGCTGTTACTTACTAAAAAACCATTTACAAGTCTCCGCATATATCTTGCTAAACGCTTAGACGCATCGCATAAAAACAGAAGTATCTACTTGACTAATAAATAATGAAATTAACAATAATTAACAAAGAAAGGAAAATATATACTTATCAGATAATTTAAAATATATATATAATAAAAAACTAAACATTAAATATAGTTAAGAGAATAAATAAAGTTAAGAGTCCGCCTAAATAAAGTTAAGAGTCCGCCTAAATAAAGTTAAGAGTCCGCAATCAACCAACGAGATGTTAATGCTCTTTTAATACTGTAAGAGGAGGTGTTAAAGAGATCCAGTTCCGGGTAGTCAACCAGCGCATTGAGACTGTTTGCAGCTCTTATAAAAAAGGAATTCCGCCTATATTTAGTACCGCCACGCATGACACCTAGACGAGATGCCTTACTATGAGAACATATTAATATACACGGTGTAACTAGAGGGGTTGATCGTTGCTGGTGGGGTACCTTAATATCTATCGATTAAACACCCCTGTACGATACGAACTTACCCCTGTGAACACGTGATCCGACAGCACGGCACGACCGATCGGACGACGCGAACTTTTCTTACTTTCAGTTCGATTAATCGGAAAAAGAGTAAACACAAATTCGCTTAGTCCAATCGATCGGACGACAGTGAAAAAGTTTTTACCATGAAAACATAATAATTATTATACACAGTGTAACTAGAGGGGTGGATCATCAGTTGCTGGAGGGTGGGGGACCTCAGTACCTATCGACTCAACCCCCCATATACACGGTGTAACGAGGGGGGTGGATCATCGGTTGCTGGGGGGTGGAGGACTTCAGTACCTATAGATTTAATCCCCCCTGTATGTTCCGCAATATTTAGTGGTTCAAAAGTTATTATAGGTATTGAGGTCCTCCACCCCCCAGCAACCGATGATCCACCCCAATTGTTACACCGTGTATATTCATTACAGGGAGTTAAATTGATAGAAGACTATAAAGAAGTATAATAATATATGTACAGGTCTCATGTACGTATAAAAAGTCTCATCTATACTAATAATATATGGAAAGATTTGATTGTTTGTTTGAATTGAATAAGCTCCGAAACTACTTGACCGATTTAAATGACACTTGGTATGAGCATACATTGATTCATTACGAGTAACATAGGCTACTTTTTATCCCGATATTCTCACGGGATCGGGATGTACGCGGGTAAAAACGCGAGAAACCGCGGAGCTCTACTAGTGTATGTATCATGTAGTCTCTAAACAAAAACAAAACTATCAGATGTATTATCATCAACGTGTCAATAAACATTATCAACTAAAATCCTACAAATTTTGACGAGGCCAATTAGTATATTCTGATGAAATAATATATGTAAATAAGACGTGTAGATATTAGGAAACCCCGATGGCCTGATAATGGGACTCCAGTTCATGGCTCTTATAGATAGATACGTAGTTTGCTTCGATTTAAAATTACTAACTGCGCCTCACGGTTACACCCGTCTAAGTTCTGATTTTATGGCAATATCAAAATAAGGTATAGGTATAACCGACAGCCCGCTCTGCAAGAAACCATCTCTCACGCAGTCCTGGGGCCCTACCGCGATAAGTGCGTCGTCGGCTTCAAACCAACGCGTCGGCTTATGCTGACCCGCGCCCCACACTGGGTGCGGGTTCACTTCACTTATTTTAGAATGGTTTGATTTTCCCAAAAATCCTGCATACTTAAAACACACGCAAAAACAAACTAATTTTACAAACTTTTTATGAAAGGCAATCTCAAAATTCCGCCCAGTGTGAAGCACGGGTTGGGATATCGACGTCGGCTTGAAGCTGACGCAATAAGCGCGGTTGGGCTCCAGGAGTGCGAGAGCCTGGCTACATACCGGGCCGACATACTTGGCAGCCCAACAACACTCCGAGAAGCGTGCGAGGACCCCAGGAGGATTCTGCGTTTCTGGTCGGAGCTGGGCTGGCTGGAGTAGCAGTCGAAGATCACGCGCAATGGGCAGGCTGATGCCTAAGTGCGGAAATCGGAGCTCCCAACCTGAACCTGACCCTGAATATCAAAATAAAAAATATCCTATAGCCTTCCTCGATAAATGGTCTCTACAACTTAAAAATAAGTTTTTAATTCGAACCTGTACTTCTGGAGATTAGCGTGTTCAACCAAACAAACAGTCTTCAGCTTTATAATATAAGTATAGATAATATGTGTGTCAATGATTTAATATTATTTTAATTGAATATTTTGCATTGATTGATAGATCTACCTTATATTATATAAAAGAGAAAAAAGACTCTTTAAGAAATCTCTGAAATTACAAGAGCTACAAGTCTGAAACTTCCCATACGGGCTACTTTTAGGACTAAGAAAGGATTGTCAGAAATTCGACCTCTAAAGGGATAAAATGGGCTGTTAAACTTTGTCCTTCGTAGTAATTATTTTGTACTAGCAGCACGCCGCGGTTTTACCCGCGTAAGTCCCGATACCGTGGGAATATCAAAATAAAAAAAGCCTTCCTCGATAAATGGACTATCCAACACAAAAACATTTTTTTAAATAAAATAATTTTCGATTAGAACCAGTAGCTCCTGAGATTAGCGCGTTCAAAAAAACAAACTCTTCAGCTTTATAATATAAGTATAGATTCTGTATTTGTAGGAAACCATTATCACTATAAAGGGACAATAACGTAACAGTTACGTCGATGTCAAAGTGACATTTGACATGTTGATTTTCAATCGACTTGTAATTGTTATTTTTAATCTGGAAAATGATAAAAGTAGTCTAAGTCCTTCTCCACGGTCCCATCTTTTTGTCCCATCATATTTTTGTACCAAAATTCATCAAAATCGGTTTAGCGGATAAGGCGTGAAAACATTACAGACAGACAGATATCAGACAGAGTTAATTTCGCGTTTATAATATTAGTAGGGATAAAATCGACAAAGTACTGTAAAAAAATGCTATTATGTAATTTTACAGCGCCTATAATCCAAGATACTATAAACAAGACGTTTTGATTCAATTTAAACCAAAACCAGGAAGTGTTGGGAACACAACAGTTCCCGTTCCACCCCAGCCACGTGACAGCACAACCTGCTACACAAGTCAAGACAAGTCACAAGTCGTAACACACGTGTCTAAAACAGCATTATGCACGGAGAATGTACGGCATGCATTGAAAAGTAACAGAGCGATGCGCAAGCGCAACAAAGAAACTGGAGAAAGTCACGCGAGTACGGAACAAGGTTTCATTGGTAAAGAGGTTAAGGTTAGAATAAAATATTATCGGTTGAGTTGTATAATTTGTGTGAAAGTCTATTATAATTTGATATTATTAGGTATCTCACTATTTTACTTTAATCAAAGGGTATCTCTTCTTATTTGATGTAGATATTTCTTGTAATTTTAAAGTAATTTAGTTTTAATTCATATGTAATTTGTTTTAATATGTTTCTTGTCTGTGTTTTTATAGTTTTTGAATTCATAATTTGCAATTCAGTTCTTCTCTTAAATGCAAAAGTTTCTAAGTATGTGTCTGTATATTTGAAATCTGTTTTTTGGGACGAGTAAACTTATAAAAGTCAATAAATAAAGTCACACTCGCGTATTTATGATGTCATATTTTGTAACGGATATAAGAAAAGAGGATCCAGCGAATCCAACCTCTTTTTGACGTGATAACGTCTTATAAATTGATGAACACCGGCATTCACAAAAAAGTGTGACGTCATCGCTCACGTTCCGTTATTGACAAGGTATTACCATATCAATGTTTTCTAATGACGTTGTCACGGAATTTTTTTAAAGCTATTCTGAACTATTCTCTAAACTAGTTCCAAATAGTTTTACAGATGGCGCTATCTAAATAGAGAATTGTGTCTACCCATAGCCAAATAATGATACCTCATATGTTGAATTATAGTAAGTAGTTTTGAAGTTCGTTGGGAACAGATGAACATACATACATACACGTCAAACATATAACCCTCCCTTTTGGCTTCTTCTTAGACGGGTAAAAATAAAGAAAGAATAAAACCGTCATTTTTAATATTATTCTTTCCTGGGGTGCCTCAAGGTAGTGTACTAAGACCACTTCTATATATAAATTTTATCAATGACTCGCAAATGCATACAAGTTTTAATAATATTAGTCAAATAAGCATTTTGAATAAGGAATCTACAGAAAAACGCGAAGTAATGGCTAATGTTGTCCCTTTGGTAAAACTTGCATTTCAAGTTTATTGCATCATTCTCAAATTGAAGAGACCGGATTCATTGGTTCAGGGACCGCGTAACAATTTGCCATAAAGATATTTAATATTACAGTGGTATAGAGTGCACAATAGAAGCTATACAACCGTTGTGACTGCGTGTGCGACACAAGAGGTTGCAGGAGGTTGGGTGTAATTAATTAGTTAACTGGTACAATATCAGATATAGTTAAGAGAGATTTACAGAGACAATATGTTTTCGAAAACAGCGAACTTTAAAGAAAGAAAGAAAAACATATATTCGGTGCAGGCACACGACAACTTTAAAATTAAACACACATAGAGAAATAGGTAACATTATACAACGAAGAAAGAAACATACACTAAACCTAAGAATATTTAAGAAGCCATGTGCTGCCCCAAAATGGGACTTTGATGCCTTGTAGCACCAAAACTAAAGTGAAGTAGCAACTGGGAGTTCTATTCTTGTTTTTATGTCCAAATACCCAGCGATATTTAAGCACAACAGCAAATTTCTTATTTTCTAAAGGTAAAACATACATGACGGGATTTTTAGTGCGACCTTATGTCTTTTATACACAACTAGCGACTTGTCCCGGCTTCGCACGGCTATATTATGCATTAAAATCTTCCTCTTGAATCACTTTATCTATTAAAAACCGCATCAAAATCCGTTGCGTAGTTTTAAAATCTAAGCATACATAGGGACAGACAGCGATAAGTTACTTTGTTTTATACTATGTAATGATGCATCGGTGGAGTAGTCAAATCGGGATCATAGCTATGTCAATGCTCTCTATTTCAATGAAGTCTTAACTATCTTTGATGTAGCAACTTGTGGTCACCAGACGAGTCGCGGGCTCATATTTGGTATGTCCAGGATGTAGTAATATTTACCATTACATAGGGCTGCATATAGCATAAGAGCGTTTGTTTTGCAAACAATTATTCAGCAGTTTTCTTTCTGGAGCTCGAACATGGTAAGTTTAGGAAATACTTTTTGAATTTTTAGAAAACAATTGAGTGAAAGGTAATGGTATTCAGAAGCGGCTTATAAAGCCCTTTCATTTGATATCCCACACGATAGGTTTCCGAAAAAATATATCATCAAATCCGCGAACTTGAGGGGATTTTTAAGAGCTGTGAGTCAAAATGATTGTTTTAAACTAGACTAGACAGGTTCCAAATGGCTATACTGTAGATTTTAAATACTGAACATTTGCGGTATTTTTTGGCTACTTTTTTGTGGATATTTTCAACAACGATAATGCAGGTAATTCGGTTAAACGATTCTCTCTGCTGTATTTGAAAGTGCATCATATCCTTGAACGTCAACAACCCTACCACATCTCCGGCACACCACCACCGAACCGAACCAGACCCCACAAATCAACCAGTTTTGCACAACACAACTCATACGAAAATGGAACAAAAAATATTCGCGCATTTTTGCGCAACCATGACCTTCTTGAGCGTCTACGGTTACTGATTAACTTTCGACTTTTAAAATATTTAATTCAATTTAAAACCACTTTCGGATGCGACCTTGGGATTAACTTTGCCGGTCAAATATTGGAATAAAATCTGACGTTTTTCCTAAACAAACTTTACCAAAATCGGTTATCTGTTTTAGGATCGCGTTGACAAACACAGTAGTGGCCATTTTTTAGACAATATTTGGTAACTTGAGACAAATAAGGGAAGCTAATGTGCAAAGTGTGCTAGATAATATACGGAGTTTGTTTAGAAACATCGCCGTGGAGTTTTTGCGTCAACGAGAAATAGTTACATACCTATAATGAAAAAAACTTGAGAGGTGTCAAGGGACACCCGGATGGAACGAAGTTTCTTTCGATTAATTAGTGAAGGAATTGTAATAAAATCAAAAAGTGTCGTTACAACTTTTGGTCTTATTTTTTTCCGTCTAGCCCCCTTTCGCAACGCGCCATAAGGAACTTCGTTCCAAAAAAAAACATTCCGCTTTATAATTTTAGTGTTGTTACAGAGATAAGCAAACACTTAAGATTAATTAAAATAACATAACCCTTTCTTTGCAAGCGGGTAACAAATGGACTACGCGACGAAGACGATGGCATTTTTTCTTAGACGGCACAGAACTACAGACAGTTATTCTCAAATTTAATTATTTACTATCATCTCTTGGCCGGATTTCGTCCAGACAAACAATAGCATGAATTGTCAAAAGCAAGATCTTAATGGATATGGATCACGCCAATCGCCTAATGTTGTCGCCATTTAACCAGTCTGAAAATTTCTTGTCGAGCCCTTTTAGAAAGAAATAAACAATACATATATTTGGACAAGCACACGACACAGGATAAACAGAAAAGAAGTAAGTAACAAACATTAGGAGGAAAGGGAACGCTCTCTCCATACGCCGCAAATATCATGATCATGTAACTCTTTTTAAAATTATACACTCATATCTTGATTCCCCGTACCTCCTAAGTCAATTTTAATATTAAGCCCATGATTAGAAAGCCACATCTTAGAACTTCAAATCTATATAAATAACACTTCTTTTTATAATCCCATTGTCCGCATGTGTCGCAAATACAACGATGTCATGGTTAGTCATATCGATAAAATTGATGTTTTCAACAATAATATTAATAAATTTAAGAAATGCTTATTGCTTATATTGTCTTTTTAAGTATACTGTTCACTGCATACTAAAGAAACAAATGAATAGACTCTAAATTAGGTATTAACTGCTTAACAAGAAATAACCATGCTGTGTACACATATTTTAGGATATAGTCTAGCTTGATTTATAACTGTATTCTGTTTTGTGTTCCATTGAATAAATAAATAAACGTAGTCAACTATTTTCTCCCTGGATAATGACACTAGAGCAAATATTTTTGTTTCATAAAACTTATAACTGCCATGACCGTCTTCGTACTTCAAGGAATATTCTAAAAAAAATAATTAGCGAAATCGGTTCAGCCGTTCTCGAGATTTGAGCTTAGCAACACATTCAGCGATTCATTCATTTTTATATCATAGATCTATACTAATATTAAAGCTGAAGAGTTTGTTTGAACGCGCTAATCTCAGGAACTACTGGTTCGAATTGAAAAAATATTTTTGTGTTGAATAGTCAATTTATCGAGAAAGGCTATAGGCTACTTTTTATCCCGATATTGCCACGGGATCGGGAGTTACGCGGGTGAAACCGCCGAGTGCTGCTAATTATACTAATATTATAAAGCTGAAGAGTTTGTTTGTTTGAACGCGCTAATCTCAGGAACTACTGGTTCGAATTGAAAAAATATTTTTGAGTTGGATTTGTCGAAGGCTATTTTATATTTCGATATTCCCACAGGATTGGGAGGTACGCGAGTGAAACCGCGGACAGCTGCTTGATAGGCGGCAGGCACTTGTCGATTGGCGTGATCCAACGCATTTAACAACTAATAGACGTAATATTACCCAAGCACATAAATATTTTAGCAAACAATGTAGTAGGTTAGGTATGAATTATTTTTTAGTTTCGAAATTTAGATGACATTGAGAACGAAGATTTATTGTTACTAGTAGCGCCCCGCGGTTTTACCCGCGTGACTTCTTAATTTTTTTTCAAAATATATTCCCACGATTCAAATTTTTTCTTGAGTCCCACAATTCACTACATGGTATAAAACAAAGTAGCTCCCGCTGTATGTCTGTCCCTATGTATGCTTAGATCTTTAAAACTACGCACAACATCTGCCCCCCCCCCCCCTAAAGCGGTAAGTGCGTCGGCTTCAAGCCAACGCGTTGGCTTATGCCGACCCGCGCCTCACACTAGGCAAAATTTTGAGCCTGCATTACATTTGATTTTTGAAAAATTAAGTTGTTTTATTCGTGTGTTTTAAGTATAAATACAGGATTGTCGGGAACATCAAAACATTCAAAAATAGGTGATTCTGGTTATGTTATTTTTAAAAAACACCACAAAATATGACTTTGTAATTTTGTTTTAAATAACAACCGGAATCACTTATATTTGAATGGTTTGATGTCCCCGAAAATCCTGCATACTTAAAACACACAAAAAAAACAACGAAATTTTAGAATAGAATAGAATAAATATTTATTGGAAAAGCACACAGACATAATAGATACAAAACAAAAAAGAAAGAAATAGGAACTAAGAAAATAAATACAATAAATACGCACAAGAAAAAACACAAAAACTAACTGGGATGCCGTGTGCTGACCCAAATGGACCAGCCTCAGCATAAAAACTGTAGCCAGCAAGATGCTGGACTGCAGCGCTGGTCTTCCGGCCGGCCCAAGCGCAGCGATGCAGAAGGCACCGCTGTAAACCCCTTTACGCCCCCCTCCCCCAGCAAAAGAGAGAGAACCAACCTACTCATAAACTATTAAACATAATAATATAAAATATAATAATTTGGCCTAATTAATAAACATGAATCAAAGGTAATAATAATAGATATAAACAAAAAGAAATAAATAAAAAATAAAACCCTTACCCTGTTTAAGAAGAAAGAAATAAATATAAGAAAAAAATATAAGAAAAGAAGTTAACTAAGAAACGTCACTGTCAAAATAAGACAGTGACGTAACAACACGCACAACTATGAACACGTGATTGTCACATGCCGCCACGCCACGTCAAAAAGGAAAGTAACCTAGAAATCGTAAGGCAAAAGGGATCATTTAATTAACATTCCTCATGCGAGCATGTCCCTTGTCCCCACGTGGAAGAATAATAATAAATAATAAAATAGTAGCGCCAGCGCAACCGCCCGCAGCAGAACGATAGCCTCCACACGGGACGTGCACAAACTAAACGTAAGTAACCGCCGCATGTGAAATTTGTTTTTGCAGCAGTACGGCTTTATATTGTTTTCTAAACTGTACCACTGTCTTCAGGGCACGCAAAGGAGGAGGAATATCGTTCTAGCACCCGGCGGCCGCATAACGAAAAGCGCCACGGAATGCCACCGAATGATGTCGGGGCCAATTGAGCACATGTTTACCTGGTCGGCTAGAAAAATGCCTAAAGTCATCAGCCCATGTGAGTTTGTCGTAAAGATACGCCGGTTTTTTTAACTTTACTATCCCAAACATAAGACATGCAAAGTGAAGCTTGTGTCTCTCCTCCATTTTCAATAATTTTTCAAAATTTCTATGAAAAGCAGGCTCAAAATTCCGCCCATTGTGAGGCGCGGGTTCGGATATCGACGTCGGCTTCAAGCCGACGCAATAAGCGCGGTTGGGCCCCTGATTGGTTTTCCAAACACAGGTCCATGGGAACTTGCGATCTTATGCCACCAGTCATAAGATGCTGTTATTACCTACTCATCCCTTAACAAAATTTACAAACATACATAAAAAACGCGACAAATTGAGAAACTCCTCTTTTAAATTCAACTTAAAAAAGGGGAGTCTCAAAAATAAAACATCTGAACCCCATGTGGACAGCGATAGCTCGTTTTTAGGGTTCCGTACACAAAGGGTAAAACGGGACTGTTTTACTAAGACTCCACTGTCCGTCTGTCTGTCATCAGGGTGTATCTCATGAACCGTGATAGCAATACAGTTGAAATTTTCACAGACGACGTATTTCTGTTAAAAAAAAAATATAATGGTAAGGAAATCCTTCATGCACTTTTTTTGTAAAAATAAATGTTTGTAAAAATAAATGGTTTTTGTATTGTATGGAAGATTAATTTGAAGAAAGATTTTGTTAATTTCGTGTTTTGTAATTTAAATTTTAAGAATTATCGTTAAACGATTTAGAGAACTACTGAAGATTAATTGATTCATACAATGTTGCAAATTGTAATACAAATTAATGACTTATACCCAATAATAGACATAATATAAAGAATCCGAGTGAAATCAAATAACTAACTAATTGTGTATAATTAAAATGTAATAAACAGCCTAGACTAGAATTAATACGGCTTTGAAGGACTGCAATATACTGTTACCTTATTTTACAACTAGCTGCGCCCCGCGGTTTCACCCGCATAAGTCTCGATCCCGTGGGAATATCAAAATAAAAAGTAGCCTATAATAACCTTTCTCGATAAATGGACTATCCAACACAAAAAAAAATAGTAAAATGGGGCCCCCATACAACATTATACGGACGGAACCCTTCGTGCGCGAAGAAACGATAATTAACAATTTTAGCTATCGGTGACGGGTGTTTTGCGTTTAGCATATGCACCTTAAGTATTTAAGTTTTAAAATATCTCATAATAAAATATATAATACTTTACTTTATTAAAAACTAAGTTTATCGCTTGATAAACTTTAGGCGTTTTTTTTATCACGACAAAAACATGTAGATTACCTTTCGAAAAACAATATTTGTTTTTATTATTTTTAACGAGATTTTTTAATGAGATCTGAAGTTAGTTGGATAGGTTACAGTGGCGAGGTGTGATATTTCTTTAACGGTAAGCTAATAAAGCCGATGCAGGCTGTTAATAAGCTCTCAGCTTAGTCGACAATGTCCAGAGAAATTAACTCGTCAATACGTCTGGAAACAACTAACTGCCGTAGTTCTGAAGTTTTAAGCTATTGCATAGCTTTTATCGCGGGCTTTGAGCGCGGCGACCAAATCAAGAAATTCCGTAACGAAAATAAAACCTAACACCCCCCCACTCCGCCTACCGTGTAGCTCGGCCGAGCGTTCGCTTAACGTATATGTATATGGTACGACTGTACGAAGCTCGCACGATGCAATAGCTTTACCGCGGCAGTCCCCGAGTGCCACACGTTTTTTATTTATTTATTTTGTATGGACATGTACGCTTTGTGAAAATAAGAGAAAGGGGAGTCGCCATAAAACACACCTATATCTAAATGTTAGGAAGAGATCACAGATAGAACTAGTATGAAAGCGGTGTTGATGCAGAGTTATAAATAGTACACTTTCAAAGGAGTTTCTAGGGCGAATTGCTACACCTTTAGATATTAGTTTTTACTCATACTAATATTATAAAGAAGAATGATTAGGTCGGATCAGCAACATTCGTTAAAAATTATGACGTATTTTGCAAGGACTATTCTGAAAATTAACGCTACAAAATATCTTTGATAAAAAAACGATATTTTTATCTGTGTATATAAAAATCTTGTGTCACGATGTATGTTGCCAATAAACTTTAAAACTACTGAACCGATTTCAATCAAATTTCACATGTACCCGTATTTTGGTCTAACTTACTGGATAGGATAGTTATCATCTTAATTATTCGCTTATGTCGTGCATGTAAACGAATAAAATGTATCAATTAATGGTTTCTTAAGCAAGCGTTTATTTACTGTTTAGTTTTATGAAGTTCTCATAGATGGCGGTGTACGTTGATTCATCGATAAAATTCTTCAATATTGTTTGACATTTAGGTTGCAAAAACACCCAATAGGTGGCGCTGTGTTCGGGACTTACGCGGGTGAAATCGCGGGGCGCAGCTAGTATTTTTCTAAATATATAGCGCTGTCATGACGAATCTAATGACGTGTCGCTTATCAAAATCGGTTCAGCCGTATAGTCACAAAGCTACGATCACATATCGAACCAACATGCAAACACATAACCCTACCACGGTCGTATTAACCAACACAATTAATTTAATTTCTATTATAATTATTATTACTAATTAAATTTAATTATTGACATTGAAATAATTAAGTACACTACAAGTCTAGCATATAATGCTTGAATGATACTACACAATTAGGAAATTAAGGCCGGTCGTCCACTGCTCCATTGAAATGCAACCAGCTTTAGAACTTTGCAAGAATGTCGCTACAATACTATACTCTATGTCTAAAACTTAGATCAAAAATGTAAACAATGGTGTTATAAGAGTAAAAAATACATCAAGCTTTGGTAGTTTTTTTAGGGAAGTGGAAATTAGGTAAAAAAACAACAATGACCTGTTTTTGTAGGTTCATATTTACATAAAATTAAGGGAAAAGTCATAGAATGCAATATAACTGAGAAAAAAGTTTAAAACCATTGACCTGTCACTTTGACAATGAGAGTATTTGACATTTCTTTGTTTACATTGTTGATCTAGTATAGTATCGCATCTATACTAATTATAAAGAGGAAAGATTTGATTGTTTGTTTGCATTGAATAGGTTCCGAAACTACTGGACAGATTTTGATGAAACTTGGTATGAAGATACATTTGTTCATTGGGAGTCTTACCCACTACTAGTATGGCAGTACTTTAATCATCTTTAAAGTCCTGACTGATATAATATCAACGCACAACGCAAATTCCTGGAAGGCTTGAGCTTCAATTTGGCGTATAGATAGCTATTAAGAGGAAAGGGTACCGGCGCTCTCTCCATACAAACGTAGTCGACTGTTTCCTCCCTGGATAACGACACTATAGCAAATATTTTTGTTACATTAAACTTATAACGGCCATGACCATGCCCCTATGTCTTATTTTTTGTGAGAGCGCGGGTGAACTTCCCTATACGTAGGAATTAGATAAGGATTTTCGAAAATTCAACTCCTACGGAAAGGAAAGCTAATCTTCCATGTGATTGTTCCGTGTCTAGATAGATAGATAGATAGATAACTTTATTTGTACAACACAGGAAAAAACAGAACACTATATACACAAAGCGAAGTAACAGCTATAAAGCATAAGTTGCACAAATGGGCGGCCTTATCGCTGAAAGCGATTTCTTCCAGGCAACCTTTGGATGGAAAAGAACTGATTCAGCTTTAATGGTAGGTTGTGAATTTCCTCAAGCAGGATACCAAACATAACCTGTAACAGGTGATAATATAAAGTATTTACATAAATATGGCTTTAAAATATCAAATTATACATACAATACATACCAATATATAATTATATACATAAATACAAAAATTAGCGTTAGAGATAAGTACAACTTTAGTTGCAAGCTACTTTTATTTGTAAACGGGCTGTTTTTCTGCGATTCGACCTCTTTAATAGGGTCCTTTTTGCGTAAAGACGGAGTAGGCTTGCCCAGCACCTTTACTACCCTCACAGCTTAGTCAACCGTGTACAGAAGTGTCGTCATTACATCTGGAGCCAACTAAGCCGCGGGTTTCATAACGATGTTTTTGTTTACCACAAGAGAAATGCCAATTAGCGCACCCCCTTTTGTCTTAGAAAAATCTATTGGAGCAAGAATGGGATTCGAACCCACGACCTTCGGAATTAAACTCGAGGTATCTACCACTAGGCTACCACCACTCTAGTTGCAGCTGATCGTCTTAAGTGGAATGGACGACAAGCCTTAACGATTGTGCAAGAATGCAACAGGTAATTTTGCAAACCTGTATGAAGTTGTATGACAGAATATAATGGCCAATATGGCTTTGCACGCTACGCGATGCACAACAGGCATTTGGGTCAAAAATTTGCATGCACGCGAATATTGTCGGTAGATGTGTTCTGTTTACAAACGTACCTGATTTAGTAAACTGGAAATCATTCGTTTTTTATTGAATCATATTTGAAATATTGCCATATTTTACATAGTTTTATTTATTAAAGCTAGCTCTTATCTGGTTCTTATATGTATTTTGTGAGACTATAGCAACTTACAATTTAGGGTACGGCGTTGACGAAGATGCATCGCACATCACACATAGTCGTCGCACATCGATGTCACCATCGAATAGAGGCACGCCTATGTCAAAAGATGCCTTACTGCGATAGCAACTAGGCTTATTTTAAGTATAGAATCCTACGAAGATTATAACAACTTTTGGTCTTAATTTATTCCGTCTAGCCCCCTTTCGCAACGCGCGAAAGTTTGTTACTCCTTCACGCAAAAACTTCTGGACCGATTGCAATGATTGAACTCGGTGTGTAGATGGCTGGAGACCTGGATTAACACATAGGCTACTTTTTACCCCCATATTCCCAAGGGATCGGTACTTACGCAGGCGAAACCGCGGGGCGCAGCTTGTAATTATATACTTTTGATGATTCGTGATTGGTTAAATCAATGTGACCGCGCATTGTCTCACTCGCACCCCACTGTTTCGTATCTCCTTGTGCTATACATCTTTGGCATAGCCGTACCCTTAAATATGTTAGGAGAGTGCACCGCCGTGGTTAATTTTTTTCCTAATTAGAGGTAATGCGAGACTGACGAGTCTGTAGATAACCATGTATTTACGACATGGCAGGGACTCGAGATAATTAGTAAAATCTACAATAAAAAAAATGTACAGTAAAAAGAAATCTGCAATAGCATCAAAAAAAATCTAAAATAAATCTACAGACGGAATGGATTGTCTAAATCTGAGTTTCTTGGCTTCTACAATTTAGATCGGGGGAATCTTTAAGAGGAAAGGGCACCAGCGCTCTCTCCATACAAACGTAGTCGACTGTTTCCTCCCTGGATAATGACACTAGCACAAATATTTTTTGTTGCATAAAACCTATAACTGTATGGAGAGAGCGCCGGTACTCTTTCACCTTAAGGGCAGGTGCTAATAAAGCTACCAAAATCGACCTTTGTTTTAAGCAACTCTAAGTAATCAAATACTCTTTTTTTGTTGTTTGGATATAAATGGATATTGTAGTTTAATAACCATATTTTTGTTTATTGTGGTTGAAAACATGATATGAACAACTTCGTTCGATAAAAAAAATGTTAGAAAACAGAGAATTATTAGATCCTTTCTCTGGTTTTATTCAAAAATAATTAACGTTTGTTTCTAAAAATGAATCAAATGATAGGTTTTGACCTCTAGGAACTATATTTGTGGATAATAATGCTAAAATGTTTTGCATATCGATCAACTATAAAAATAAGCACGCAGCACGCTACGTCTTTGAGAGCGGGGGCTAAGGTAACACGGTACTGGAAGAGCGCCTTAAAGATTAAATGTATCTATGCAAGTTAGATCCACTTTATACCACATCTGTACATAACATCAGTTAAAATCGTTCAGCCACTTTGCGGTCAAACGCTGACCTATTTCTTATTGAAAATGACTATAAAACTTGATGTGCTAACATTTAAAACGTTTAAAACAGTTGTACCAACCACAATTCTGTATTACAATTGGATAATAAGGTATTGGATTCCAGACTAATTTATCACCTCATTTAAATAGTCATTCGGAAGTCCAATGACATCACACTCAGTTTTATTCAGCTTTCCAGTAACGTCATAAGGTATTACTTGTTTAGGTATTTTAGGGCTGTGGTTAGGACCCATATTTGAGTATTATTTCAGGAATTTTCCTCGGTTTTGGTTAAGTACTATTTTAAAAGCATATTATGGTATGCATATATATATATCCCTATTTTCCTTGGTCACGGCATCACGCGTGAACGGCTGCACCAATTACGCTAATTCTTTTTTTATACTCTTTTAAAAAAATAAGAAAGGTGCGCAGAAAATTATTAAGCGGCAAAAAACCGCGGGGCGCAGGCGCAGCTAGTCTTCTATAAACATAAAATTCAAAGTCCTGACTGACTGACTTATTTGTCAATGCACAGAAATAAAATTAGGTATACAGTTAGCTGTTATGACGTAGGCATCCGCAAAGACAGGATTTTGAAAAATTCGACCGCTACTAATATTATAAAGCTGAAGAGTTTGTTTGTTTGAACGCGCTAATGTCAGGAACTACTGGTTAGAATTGAAAAATTTGTGTTGGATAGGCCATTTATCGAGGAAGGCTATAGGCTACTTTTTATCCCGATATTCCCACGGGATCGGGAGTTACGCGGGTAAAACCGCGGAGCACTGCTAGAATTACATAGGTATAAATGTATGGTTGATTAAGATGAAAGGGTACCAGCGGGCGCTCTCTCTGACTGTATCCTTTAAGGATAATGACACTAGAGGAAATATTTTTGTTGCATAAAACCTATAACTGCCATAACTATGCCCATATCTTGGTTTTTTTCATTTTCTAATTATCATAGACATTAAGATTTAAAAAACAAAAAAAAAACATGGTAACAAAAAGCACGGTCATGGCAGTTATAAGTTTATTTGCAATAAAAATATTTGCTATACTGTCATTATCCAGGGAGGAAACTACGTTTGTATGAAGAGAGCATCGGCCCCTTTCCTCTTAAAGACTAGCAGCGCGCCGCGTTTTTACCCGCGTACATCCCGATCCCGTGAGAATATCGGGATAAAAAGTAGCCTATGTTACTGTCAATGAATATAATTTTATAAAATGAACTATCTGGCCAGGCAAACGTTGATTTGCCTTAAAAAAAATGATGTTCGATTCTCAGACTTAACGAATATACACAAAAAATTTCATACAAATCGGTTCAGCCGTTTAGGTGGACATAGGTAACTAACAACGCGACACGAGAATTCTATAATTTTAACTATAACTCATGCTAATTCTTATTAATTCTTAATAATCAAAATCGGTCTAGTAGTTTCGAAGTCTATTCGTTACAAAAATCTTTATTATACTTTTACCCGACTACGTCCAAAGGAGGGTTATGTTTTGACCGCGATGTCTGAATGTATGTTTGTCTGTGCCCTCATAACGTCTAAACTACTTATTAGTATAGAAAAGAGCAGATGATACAGCTAAAGTTTAGTGACAACATTAGCAGAGATTGGGTCAAATCGACATTATTAAATTACTTCGCGGCCTCAGGGAGCCGAAGTGGATCTTGGCATCTGGAGTCCACAACTTCCTATTCAAGACAACAGCTAGTTAAAAATAGCACAAGTGCATATCTATATTAATATTATAACGCTTTTTTGTTTGTAACTTATAGGCTCCGAAACTACTAGATCGATTTTGATGAAACTTGGCATACCAAGTTTCATCAATCAATGCCAAATAAGCCAATTCCAATTAATCGATTATTTGGGAGTAACACAAGCAACTGTTTATCCCGATATTCAGACGGGATCGGGAGTTATGCGGGTGAAACCGCGGAGTTCTGCTAGTTCATCATAATTTGAGTGTATCACCACTATTCAGCACCCTAATGCAAATTCGCACTTGTACGGTACAGCGAGCGTTGGAATTTTTGGAGACGCATTTTTCTTCGGAAAATAATGCTAATTCGTTTCTAATTGTTACTTATTACCCGGGTCTTTATCGCGTTTTTTTTTCTCTTACCTCGACATTTCGACTATGTTACAATAGTCATGGTCGCGAGGTGACTAATAAATCCATAATATCTATGAATACAAATCGTGTCAGTTTAAAAAAAATGTTGAATAGTTACTTGATAATCAGTATTCCGAAAAATATAAATAATTATTGTATTGGATTTAAGCTAAATTAGGCCTCCTTGCCTCAGGGTAAGACGGTGTGGTTCCTGCTCTTCGAAGCTTAGAGACTTAAATTCTCCTAGAATTACCGTAAAAAACATTGAATCAACAATTTGCAAAGTAAACACATATGGTTATTTAGTTCTGTGTGACGCATTATAGCGATTGAACGTCGGCCCACGTACAGTACGCTCAAGGCTTCAGTATCGATTCTCATATAGACAACTTAAATATGTACATTCCAAGAATATGGTATAAGCTATAGAATACACTAACTAAACTATACTCTTAGAACACACGTACGTTTTCTCATGGTCTGTTAGTAAATTATTTTTAAAAATTGATTTAGAAAAATGAAAATAAAGTAAAAACAGTGTACTACACTGTTTTTACTTTATTTTTATTTTCATTTTCATTTTTAATCCCCGACGCAAAAACGACGGGGTGTTATAAGTTTGACGTATCTGTGTGTGTGTCTGTCTGTAGCATCGTAGCTCCCGAACGGATGGACCGATTTTGATTTAGTTTTTTTTTTGTTTGAAAGGTGCATTAGTCGCGGATGTTCTTAGCTATGTTTGATCGAAATCGGTTCAGCCGTTTGAAAGTTATGAGGGATAAAAGACAGGATAAAAAACCGAATGTAAGTAGATATGCTCGAGTGGGGTATCAAATGAAAGGGCAAGATTTGTACATTACAAATAGCTATGTTTGATCGAAATCGGTTTAGCCGTCTGAAAGTTATTTTATTTCTAGATATTTTTGTGATGTCAAAAAACCCAAAGGATAAAATCGGTACTCTACTATTAAGACTTCACTGTCTGTCTGTCTGCCACCAGGCTGTATCTCATGAACCGTGATAGCTAGACAGTCGAAAATTTCACAGATTATGTATTTCTGTTGCCGCTATATCTTCTAAATATATAAAATTCTTTGTCCTGAATGACTGACGGATCAACGTACAGCCTAAACCGCTGATCGTAGAGACCTGAAACTTGGAGGGTGTGTTCCTTGTGTGACGGAGGCGTCCGATAAGAAAGGTTTTTCCAAAATTTTACTCCTAAGAGTGTGAAAAAGGGGGGCAAAGTTTGTATGTGACAACGTGATTCCATGGTCCATTTTCGACTTTTACGCGGACGAAGTCGCGGGCAAAAGCTACTCTAAAACTAAAACAAAAAAATAAAATAAGTTGGGCTTCCCATACAACATGCCACGGAACCTTTCGTGCGCAAGTCCATGTCGTACTTGGCCGGTTTTTTAAATTAAGTTAGAGGACCTCATTTTTGTATTTTTGTACCTTGTTTTCTGTATCTAGGACTCCCGCGATTCAGGCTCGGCCTTGTCCGGGGACCAAAAGTGTACCTCTTGGTATTTGTAAATGTTTTCGGCAAATCTAGATTTAGAATCTTCAGAATAGCTATTGCAATTTAGAAGATTTTAGTAACGGTTACAGTCACATGAATTCAGTAATTAGGTATTCAGGTAAAAACGGGACCCTATTACTAAGACTTCACTGACCGTCCGTCTGTCTGCTATCAGGTTGTATCTCACGACCCGTGATAGCTAAACAGGTGATTTTTTTACAGATTATGCATTTCTGATGCCGCTATAATCCTACTAATCCTACTTCCTACTAATATTATAAATGTTAAAGTTTGTGTGTGTGTATGTGTTTGTTACTCCTTCACGCAAACAACCGGACCGATTGCGATGAAACTAGGTATGTAGATAGCTGGAGACGTGGATTAACACATAGGCTACTTTTTATCCCGATATTCCTACGGGATCAGGACTTACGCGGGGGAAACCGCGGGGCGCAGCTAGTAACAAATAAAAACTACGGAACCGTTCGTGCGTGAGCGGTCTCACACAATAATCCTAACTTCATATTTTCGATAACTTATCAAACCTTTGATCTTCTGCAACATCAGCATTTAGGAATGTTAAGAGGAAAGGGTATCGGGGGCTCTCTCCATACAAACGCAGTCTGTTTTCTCCCTGAATAATGACACTAGAGCAAATATTTTTGTTGCATAAAACTTATAACTGTAATGATCATGCCCCTATGTTTTTTTATTATTTATTTTAATCTTAATTTCTATGATAATTAGAAAATTAAAAAACTATAACATCGGGGCATAGGTATGGCAGTTATAGGTTTTATGGCCCAAAAATATTTGTGCTACTGTCATTATCCAGGCAGGAAACTAGTCGACTACGTTTGTATGGAGAAAGCGCCGGTACCCTTTCACCTTAAGGTCAGGCAGAAGACATACCTGGAGCCCTAATAAATTAGAATCTTCTTCTTAGTTGTGCGATGGCACGATAGCGTTTAGATTTATATAAGTTCAGATTCTGATCTTTGGCATCGTTATTGGCTGAGTAAGATCAGCCAGCATACAACTAACTAGTAGCGCTCCACGGCTTTACCCGCGTAACTCCCGATCCCGTGGGAATATCGGGATAAAAGTAGCCTATGTTATTCCCAATGAATCAATGTATCCTTATACCAAGTTTCATCAAAATGGGTCATGTAGTTTCGGAGCCTATTCGTTACAAACATAACAAAACATTTTCTCTTTACAATATGAGTATAGAAGACCAACTGTCTTCTATACTTCCCGAAGTCGCACTAGATTTGCCATTGGGATAAAAGCCGGTGAGAAAGTTTTCCTACGTAGGTTTGCACCTAAAAGCGAATTCAACGAAATTCTTAGCATTATCAGTACAGAAATGATTGTTAGCTGCCTATTTGAGAGCAACAGGAAAATTCGCTCATATATCATTGTAAAAACAATCAACTCTTGACACAGTATCATTTTCGATAGCACTTCAACCGGGACTACCAAATAGATTGATTTAAAATGGGACAATCGCAAACAATCTCTCATGGAATTGTTCTATATTATTACGCAACGGTTTTTACTTCACTTTCGGTATTTTTTGACATGAAACATTTATACGTCACTTTTAAAAGACCAGGTGTAACGGATGTGTCATAAGGTATCTTCTGGGAGAGCGTGCTACATCTTGGACCGCATTTCCACCTACCATCAGGCAGGTGTGATAGTGGTCAAACGCTGGCCTATTTATCTTACATGTGTGTCTCAGGAACGGGTAGAGATGGTGTTGATTCTTTGTTGTTTAAGCTTTTAAACTATATCTGAAAAAATAAAAATATACACAGCTACGGCAGCATCATCGAATCAGGTGTTGGGGTACAGTGGACATTGAACGAAGTCATCGGGGCCCCACCCACAGGCACAGCGTTCCTTCGAAGAAACCTACCGATCTTACTTGTACTTGTATACAGGCTGTTTTCCGCTATTGGACCCTTTTTAATTGGGTCCTTTGGAATGGAGTAGGCTTGCCCAGCACCTACTACTCTCTCAGCTTAGTCGACCAGAAGAGAGAACTTGTCAATACTTCTGGAGCCAACTAAGCTGCGGGTTTCATATGTTTTCCTTCACCGTAAGAGCAATGTCAATTAGCGCACATAATTTTTCTTATTTTTTTCAGAAAAATACATTGGTGCACGGCCCTCCGGAATTCGAACCTACGACCTTCAGAATGAAAGTCGAGGTATCTACCACTAAGCCAACACCGCTCTCCCTACCGATCTTGACAGTAAGACGGAGACAAGAATCGAGTGGGATTACTCGATTCTTGTTAGACGGAGCTAAAGGGTTCCGATTTTCCTCTTGAGGTACGAAACCCTAAAAGGAAGATTACAAATAAAGACATTAAGTAAGTAAGTAGTAATAAACATTAAAAACAAGTTGGTATGAATATGTAATTTCTACTTACAGACAGTCGTAAGTAAATGTAATTTCCGTTAATTGAAGACGAAATGAAAGGGCGGGTAGATGTAAATTAAAGATATATCCTTGACGATAGTATACGTTTTGTTACTCCAACCAACCTGACACGGATGTCTCCATAACTGGAATGTCATGCCGACTGGTTGCCCTTTCAATGGTCAATTAGTATTATTACAGGTGGAAGGAAGGAAACCGCGAAGAAGACACCAAGGTCATCAAAAATAGAAAAGTCAAAGTCAAAATTATTTATTCCTTTGCCCACCAATGAGAAGAAGGCACAAGAAACTCATGGAGGGTTTTTTTTCATGTGATCATATTTCACAATAGAAAATTCAAAAATCCGACTAACTGATACCTCAAAAAACAAGAGAGGCAGAAGGCTTCCTTCTTCGACATGGTGGACCAGTATCACAAAACTTCTTAAAAATAAGCTATTACCCGATAACCCTTCCCTTCACTTTCCTTAACTTCTTTTTTCAATTCAAAGGTTACCTGGAAGAGATCGCTTTGAACGATAAAGCCGCCCTTTGTAACACAAAGTTTGACTTTGTTTTTTATATTTAATGTAGTTTAAAAATGATGTTTTATGGAATTGATCTATCTATTTATATTGACAGAACTAGCTTTTGCCCGCGACTTCGTCTGCGTAGAAGTCGAAAACTTGTAGTAGATTGGATCAAAAAATTACGTTGTCTCGTACAAACTTTGCCCCCCTTTTCCATCCCCTAAGGGGTAGAATTTCGGAAAATCCTTTCTTATCGGATGCCTACGTCATACAAAAAACACCCCCTCCAAGTTTCAGGTCTCTACGATCAGCGGTTTAGGCTGTGCGTTCATCCGTCAGTCAGTTAAGATAAGGAGAGCCGACCCAACCTAAAGTGGGATAAGGTACGGAAGAAGAAAGTACTCCCTTTTTAACCGGATCCTAAATGGTGTTCTTTATCCTGTGGAATTTGAATTTCGATTAAAATTCAAGAAAATCTAGGTATCAAACCGGTTAATAACCTATTTCAACACGCACTCAAGAAAGCCGGTCTACTTAGGTATTCTATGACCGGACGTTATAAATCCACTAAAGAATTTCAATAGAATCATCTAGGATTTTAAACAAATTCAATAGAAACCAGCCAAAGTTTACATTAGATTACAAAAGTAAAACATTCGATCCGAAATTCCAAAGAATTCATCATCGCTCCAAGTACGAATTTATTTTCAAACCACGTTTCAATAATCAGATGGACTAATTCAGATTCTGACTCAGTACACCACATTGCATGGTACTTGTGTAGTACCATCTGATTTCCATGAACGGATTGCATGACCCATCCATTGTCTTAACTGATTCTTAGAGTTCGGGGTTTTCAGAGACGCGGTGACGCTATTTGGCAAGTGTTTGTGATGAGATAACAGAACGCTAATAGTTTGAGAACTTTTAGGTTGAGTTTGTTTAGGTCAACGGTCTAGTTAAAATAATTTCTCGGGGCTTTAGAAGGCATGATAGGTCATTGGTTCTACACACCGCTATCTTACGTTTTCACAAAAAGAAACTGATAAAATATATGTACCTATCAGCCTTAATGAATTTTAACCACGTACCAGCAATTAAAAATGGCTAATTAACATGAATTATTCTCTATCAAGAAAATAATCTTGAAAACAGGAAATGTATAATTTTCATATCCTAACGTAAATGAATTAGTATTCAAGGGATGGGTTATGAAAACAATGTTAGTGATTTATTAGTTTTAGAATCATCGTGTCACAGTGACTAGCTATGATATCAGAGGCCAGGGTATTGAGTGTTTTTAAAATTGCAATCGCTCTAAGATTTGTAGACAGATTGTGTCATGTTCCTGTAAAACCACTGAAGGTAGTCACAACCTTCGAATCGGAATACTGTTTAGGGGCAAACATTTTGGCAATATTTCCTTAGACACTCCGCATATCGTTTGTTATTATGCTCTACTCTTTTATAATCCGTAGTTATTAAATCCGCATTTTATTCTAAACTATTTTGATTGATGGCGCATTGTAAATACTGATTATGTCAAAGCATGGGCCGGATAATAGTAAATTATTTCAAAGTCCGGGAAATAAGCAATTGCATGTCGAGTATGAGTTTGAAGGCCGAGCCTTAGCCGAGGACTATTAATACGAGACAGGCAATTGCCATTACCGCCGAGGCATATATAGTGCTTTTCTCAAAAGAATGCAGGGAAATAAAATAGTGTCATTATTTTCGAGGAGGGAACACGCGAGGTGTCAAGTTTGCGGACAAGGAGAAACAAATCCATTGCAGGAGCATTGACAATATTTCCATGCATGTTTAAGAAAAGTTTCTTGTGTGCGAATACAACTTAACTTTTTGCAACCGTAAAAATGAATGGAGATTTGAATTCTTAAGGCAGATGTTCGGATTCCCTTCGAAAATTCAGAGATCTTCCACGGATTATTTAAAATCGGAAAGTTAAAATTAAATATTGTCTTGGATTTCATTCCGATTATACAAAAAAAAATAGGTATTTTCTTGTTTCGGCGAATCCACTTTAGGTCGTCGAGCCAGCGGATTTAGTAAGTACGTAAAATACCTCTCAACTTTAACCATTCAGTTTTAAACATACTTTACATGTAGGGTTTTTCCTCTTATTATCTTCCTGGTTAATATCATAAAATGTGAAAGTGGTTTTCCTTCAACGTCAGACAGATGCAAGGACTATCTCTTTATTATCGCTGAAAATGCTTCCTAAAAAGGTGTCGATGGAAATCGTTGTCTTTGTAAATGAACCATTAATAATGAATTACTTTTTACTCATCATTTCAGCTTCAAACTGAGCGAGCTTGTGCTATGGGAACCAGTACGAATATAAACCGGTATAGTCTCATCTCATAATTGTTTTTTTTATTAAATAAGAGTAAACATAAATACAAAATATAAACACCTATTAAAGCACACGAGGTTTATCTATAAGTTAGCTTGCTAACCTGGTAATACTCCTAATATCGTATTAATTTATTTTAAATGTTTTGTATTTTAATATAAGGTTGTTTTATTTTGTAATTTTTTTGTGTGAAAAACAAACACACAAAGTGTGTTTGTTTGGTTTTTAAAATAAGTTATGTAATTTGTTTGGACAGTAGTCTGGAAAATAAACTATTTCATTTAATTTTAATACGGTATTAGGAGTATTACCAGGTTAGGTTAAGTATTAGTAATACCTATATTAAAAGTATGTGTTATTAACCCCAGATCACTTAAGACACAATGTTGGCACAATAGATCACAGGCAATGTATCATGTTAACATTAGGTTTAGGTTAATAAATATTTTTCATTTTTTTCAATAGTGTTAAAAATGTATACAACCAACACAATTTTAGCAAAACCCAAACAACTCTTAAATAGGTCATTTTTTATACAAAAATGAATGCTCGCGCATATTTAAAGAAATTTTACTGAAATTGCGGGCCATTCGGATGGGTGCGCGAAGTTGCATTAAGTATTGAATTAAATCCCAGGCAAAAAAGACAAAATTGGTCAATCAAGTATTTAAATGCGGCGTTTTTCTAGCACATAAAGCGAAAAACACCGGATGTTTCTACGCAGATAACATTCTATCGCCCACTTCCTACGTTGCTGTTGTAAAACCACGTAAAACTTAAACATTATAAACTCGTCACACTGGATGCGTTTTGTGGTCAGCGGTAATGCAGCCAAAGTTATGTCAAACAGATGTTCAGAGAGGTGACTCTGACCATGATAAGTCCCTACCACAGAACTATATTAAGACAGTTCTGTGGTCCCAACCGTAAATGTGGTAAATCTATTTTGACTTTGTTTTATAGCTACATTTATTTATTTATTTATCAGAAAAACTACATCTATCATTACAGGATTCCCCAATGCAATAGTGTAGTTAAAACAAATTTAAATTAATTATAACAAATAATCCATAAAGCTACTTTTTGGAATTCACTCTTCCCGCATATGAATACGTCAATTTGTTCGGCAACTAAATTTAGTGTGTGTAAACCCCGCGTGATTGGTGATTTTTTGACTACCACGGGGCACCGCGAATAGCGCCGGTTTTCGTGTATGACGCCGCTTTAGGTACTGATTCGGAACATATAGTTGACTAAGATGTAGAGTCAGGGAAGTTTGGGTTTGTGGAGTTCGAAGCTTGGCTCAACCTTACATTTAAAAACTTTTTGAAAGTGCGAGTTATATGTTCTAGTCATGGCAACATATTACATGAAAATGTTTTTAGAAGCATATTTAATAGCCGAATTGAACGATGACAAATATTAGATACTAGCGACCAGTTCCGGCTTCGCACGGCTATATTATGCATGTATTATCCATTTAAACCTTCCTCTTGAATCCGTTGCGTAGTTTTAAAGATCTAAGCATACAGGGACAGACAGCAGAAAGTGACTTTGTTTTATTACCCGACTACGACGAATCCAAAAGGGAGGGTAAGGTTTCAAACAGAAAAGCTTTGAGAAAATTTAGGTAGTTTCCTTTTGCTCATCTTTTCATTTTGGCGGAGGATAGGATTGTTTATATCCCAATGGTCACCAATTGTGAAACAATAGGGACAACTGGGATGTATTGACACCACCATTCGTCAAGTTTAGTTAATTCTACCACATTCTACTCCAATTTAGAAATCTTCAAACTCTAGGTCAGTGTCATGTCAGTGTGTTACTATTAACTATTATTAAAATATAGCACCATATTATTAGCCTACTGAGAAGAATATAAACTCTAAAGAATCGACCTCGATACAGCAGTGTAAGTGGTTTGAAAATTGCAATGTTACTCGAATTGCCAGACGTATGAAGAAATTGCCGCTATGATTAATGGGTTGATGAATTTCTGATGTAGATCGTCAATAAAAAGTTTAGTCATTCCTAATAATAGTTAGTAGGTAGTAGGTATTTATTTATTTAAGAAGACAAATAGTTAAAACGGCAAGACGCTCTTTCTTAAAAACTGAATTAGAGATACATATTTCTGACTAAAATTTAATAGACCTTGAGTTTTGAAGGACAGAGAGAAACACCATAGACATTTAAAACTTTAATTCTTTGGAATGTTTAAAACACTACACTATTTTCTCTTAATTTTATCAGGCAACACCTCGGGCAAAACCAGCTGTTGGTAATAAAAATACACAAAGAAAAATGCAAAATGTGTAAACGAATACACAGATATTAATAGTGGAAACAAATCTGGGTATTTCGAAGGAGGTGTAACAACCACGGAGGCCACTGTCAAACTAATCATTGTCAAAAAAGAAAAAAAGAATTTAATACTTAGCAAGTGAAGCATATTAGAGTTTTCAGTTTTATTTGGTTCTAAGACTCGGTCGATTCTATTTGCATTCATGAAGGAAAAAAAACCTGCTTTCGGTTGTGCAATTTTAACGCTAACACTGTAAATCGTTATGTAAATAACATTTGTTAAAATGAAGGGCAAATAGAGGCCATCTTTTATCAATAATGGTAACATGCTGAAGTTTGAAACCAGTAACAACCAAAAACACATGAAAGGATCCTCGGGGAAATGAACTAAGACTGGTATTGCGACTAACAGGATCGTTTTCTCGTGTACTTGGAAGGAAAAAAGATAAAATGCTAACGATACATTGATTAACGACAGCACAAACTTCTTTTTGTTAATTCTAAAGAATAAATCTATGCATGAAGGTAATACAGCTAACAAGGTGACAGTCAGACATGTCCATGCCATCGTTTCGTTTGTATAATAAGTCTTTAACTTAACAAATACATTTGCAAAACACCAGAAATTCGATACTTTATCCTCGAAGATACCCCGTTTTACTGGAAATAGTCTGTGGATGACTTGCTTCACATTTGGCACTGAAGTGAAGAGCGGATACCAGATTATTACAAAACAAGATATAACAGAGATAGCTAGCTTATTAAACCTAGTTACAACATACATAAATCTATACTTAGGATGTGGAATGCGGATGAAACATTTTCTTAGTAGATAAAAGAAAAATGGTAAGGCATGGTACAATTCCATTTGCTTATAATTTAGAGCGAGAGTAAAGAATATCGTGCATAGAATATCATTCTCTATGGCTATTATAAAGAACAGAGCCCAAAGAAAAAGGCCTAATGATACACAATTGTATTGAAAATGGCCATGGTCGATTAAAATAAGACCCGGGTACAATAGAAACAGTGTAGTAGCTATATCAACACGTTTGAAGATGTTCCGATGGGATTTGATACGAACTTGACCTTTTTCTTTGATTTTAACTCGCTCAGCGTCAATGCATATGCATAGAACTGCTGTTACATAAAAGTATACATCGCTAAGGAAGACTGTCCACCGCATGAAGGTCTTATGATTATCGTTTTCATAGCCTCTTGACGCAAATAGACGTACAGATTCAGGGTCCAGCCAGTCTGCAACTAATCCCATTAAGTAACTGTGATACGCAGTCAAGGGCGGGTAGTCTAACCCCCAATATTCAAGGTCATTCTGCGACGTGTTTTGATACCAAGACACAATCGGAGTCTGTACAGTTATCTCTTGCCAATGCCTCTGCGCCTCGAAGTCTCCGTACATAGGGGGTTTTTGATACCCCGAGTAGGGAAAAGCAGCAACACACCATCGCACGAATAGAGCAAAGAAAACACCCGGCAATAACGCATCTTTTGTCAATGTGAACCTTTCAGGATCCAGTTTACGCGTCATATCGTCAAATTAACACCCCCACTTTGTTAGTTTAATGCTTTCATTCAGGAAAATAATGTTTTTTCGGTTTTTTCAGGTAACAACGCGACAGATTTCGTCGATACATAGAAATTTTGACAGTACTTACAACGTGAAGAGCGTCCAGTTCCTTGGTCAGCTTTTCCTTCAAGTATTCCTCCGTGTACACCATATTTCAAAGGCAAAAGTCCATTCACTATTTATAAAAATTCATGCACTATCAACACAAATAAAATCGCACCTCTCACTGCAAATTCGCCACACATAAACTGGTTTTATTCGATCAAGGTAAAATATTTTTTCGAAAGTGAGAAAATGAGAAAGCGACTTCAATGATCTTTCACGAAAGTTGCAGTCGGCGAACTGTCAACTAACTAATTTCACACCGGATACGGAGGAGACAAAATAGTATTTCCGATTTATTATCTCGATGACTGACGGTATTGAATCGATTATTGCGCAATTGGTGATCTTGATTCACCTACAAAAATGTTGTCAAAAGCATTGAATTCCCATTAAATCATCTAAAATTCTTCAAACATCAAAACATTTACACCTTTTATAAGTGATAACCTCCTCATTTATTTTAGTGGGATAAAAGGTAGCACCGGTGTTTCGCTGCATTTGCAGAGGCCTGGCAATAATGTCAACTTTTACAAGTAGGTAGGGACAATATTTTCACTGGTGCAATGCTGGTGCAATGTGGACCGCGCATTAAATTGTCTATGGTATGAACTTTTAAATATGGCGGCAGATTCATTTTTTTAAACCAGTGTCAAGAGTGATTATTCTCTTTTTTCAGGTTTTGCATTTATATCTAGGCCGAATTAATCGATTTACGGATCATTATGAAAATGGAAGGAGAAACTACGATCCTCAAGAAAAACCTAACTGAATGGCGCTTCAGTCAATATCCGAAATATATTTTGTTACCGATCGATGAAAATCACGATCAAATTCGCGCTAATATCAAGAATGTTGTATTTTCAGAGGTATTCTTCATAATAATCCAATTCAGGTGTCGATTAAGTCAAAATTTTCACCAAATAACATTCTTTTTCTAATTTTTCGTACCCTAGGTGACACCAAGACCCCTAGAACGCAATCTCCGCGTCGTTTGCACGTCTCACGAAGCTCTAACAAACATTCTGGACATGGATCCCGAAATAGAGCAGAGGGAAGAGTTTGCAGAGTTCTTAGCTGGTCGGAACCTACCATATGGGGCTTTGCCTGTTGCTCACAGGTGATTTAATAATCCTATAAATTATACTTTATACTAGTATTTCTGTCTGGGGATAGTAAACTTTGCGAGCACAAACTTTGAGGAATTTGATGATGAAAAGGTGGTTCCAGATGCCCCAAAAGTCCCTACCTAGTAGTTAGAGGGCCGATTCCACTGGTTGAAATTTGGAATTTAATAAAGTGAGCAATTTACTGCATTTTGAGGAGTTTTCTTCACCAAATCACTTTTAAAGTGTTTATACTTTCTGTGTTTCTAGATACGGAGGTCATCAATATGGTCTATGGGTAGGGCAGTTGGGAGACGGTAGGGCGCATATTTTAGGTGAATACGTAAACAGGTAAGTTTATTAAAATACAAGCAAATTTCTTTCAGTAATATTGCTGGTAGAATTAAATCAGGCGCCCAGGGATGCTACGCTCTATGGCTCTATCACAGACTTATGGAGTTTTGGTGTTCGGTCAAAGACGCGGTCTATCTAGGCACCGTAGGTTAAAATGTAGAAACATACGCCGACGAGTTTTCGTTTGGTACTAAGGTTACTCTCCATTGACAATCCAGTTGGCGCAATGGTCACCATGCCGGACTGCCAAACACAGGGTTGCGGATTCGAATCCCGCCTCAGACAAGTATTTATGCTTAGATATTTGTCTGTGGTCTGGTTGTTTCTATGTATTATAAGTATACCTATATTTACACAAGTAAAGTATAAAAGTAGTACCTATATCCGTTGTCTAGCAACCCTATCACAAGTCTAGTTACTTAGCTTGGGTCTAGCTGGCCCAGGTATGTAAACTCTTCAACGTTTTTAAAAGTAATCTTCTATTACAGACAAGGTGAACGCTGGCAACTCCAATTAAAAGGGTCCGGTCAGACGCCATATTCCCGCGTCCACGACGGTCGAGCTGTCTTCAGGGCTATCGTACGAGAGATGATCGGTTGCGAGGCTTGTCATGCATTGGGCATACCTACTACGAGAGCTGCGGGGGTCGTTGGTTATTATCATTATCACTACATATAATAAAACCAAGTCTATTCCCACTGTCGTGTCTGTATTTTGAAGAGTTATTCTGTTTAACTTCAAAGATCCTCATCAGAATTTTCTAAGCCAATTTGAAATTACCTACTACTTTTCAAATAAAAACAGAATCAAGGATGTCGGATGTTACAAGGCGGAGATATTCAGTAGTATTTTAGCCCCCTATTGGGGGAAGTATCCCTCCAATAAAAATTCCCTAACGTCAAAAATTCTATAAGATTGTAAAACCTGTATGTAGGTATACCAAGTTACGTCCAGATTGGTTGTTGAATAGTGTAGTAGAGAAGCACTAACATACGTAGTGCAGAGGAAAGCAAATTTTGCCAGACTTGAGTAAATTTTGACAGCAGAGACGCTTAGCTAGCTCACTCGGTTAATAGGCAGGTTTAAGAACCCAAGCTCCACTGGATAACCCCTCCCTTTACCATTCAGTATGAGATAACTTACAATTCGTCTTACAGTAAGTGACGAGCAAATAGTCCGTGATATGTACTACAACGGGTCTCCACGACGCGAGCGTGCCGCCGTACTACTCCGTCTAGCACCGACCTGGTTCAGGTTCGGCTCGCTAGAGATACTCGCCAAGTGTGGCGAGGTTGCAGTCTTGAAACAACTGTCCGATTTTATTATAAAGGTTACAATCTATTTCTATAATAAGTTCTAACCAAGGCCGTCTTTAACCTATTGAAGGCCCTGTGCATATTAGGATAATGGGGCCCCTATGAATTTGGCAGAACACTAGTTTCTTAGAATAAACAAAGTAAGGAGATAATCAAGCTTGTTTATATTTTACAAGGAAGGTTCGGTAATAAACACGGGGTCTTGGGCACTTGCACAGTGGCAAAGAGGGGTCTGATCCTGACTGACCGGACGAAGTCGCGGGCATAAAATTATCTACATGATTTATTTACCTACTTGAAAACGACTGTTTATGAGTATTATTGGTCAGTCATTAACATTATATGCCCCGGAATGCGTGCTCGTGTGATGTTTTTTATTGCTTTTTTTTCAGGAATATTTCCCAGAAATACATTTGACAGACGAGAATCGATTTATCAGATTATTTTCTGAAATTGCTCACCGCACTTTGGACTTGGTTGCTAAATGGCAAGGTAAGTAAGTCTCAGAAACTTTTTAAACTCACAAGATTTAAGAATATAAATATTTTTACTTTTTATTGTATGTGTGCCATATCACGGGCTATAGAGCCCCGGACCTTTGGAAGGCATACTTGGGGCCAAAGCCAACACGTAGAGGCCCTTTACAGCCTCCGGTTTGGATAGAAGTATTGATAAATTGCAGGAGAAAACTACGTAGTCCACTGCGATGGGATGATAGTGGACTGGCTACTGGAGAACTTTGGATATTATGGCACCTGCCGTAGCAATGTCCAACAAACACGTAAAAGTGGTAGGTGGAGACTCGTCAACTCTCAAACTGGGCCACCCTAATATAATTAGCTGAGGAAGATTGCAGCAAGGGGGCAACAGCATGGAGAGGCCTCACTAGATTTTAAGCCTCACTGGTCCAAGCGAGCGGGCCAACTCATCACTGCCGTTCGGCATCCATCCTTAGAGCATCTCTAATCTCGCAACTCCACTCTGGACGGAGGGTGAAGGCAAGCTAGAGGCTGGGGACCGCTTCTCGTCAGTGTTCACTCCGACCAACTAACTAAGGCAAGCCGGAGATGAGGAACGGTGGCTTCCCCTGATACCTCGCTTTACTTTTTCGGTTTTTTCACAATGATTTGTAATTTTGTGCCTAGGTGTAGGATTCACACACGGCCTATTAAACACGGACAACATGAGTATCCTAGGCCTAACACTCGACTACGGTCCGTACGGGTTCGTAGACTCGTATGACGGTGGATTCGTTGCCAACTGCTCGGATGGTGAAGGACGATATGCTTTGGCTAAACAGCCTGATGTAAGATATAGTTTTATATACTTACGTAGATTTATCATCTATACATATAAAATTGTCTGTTGTAAAGTCCTGACTGAAGGACGGATCAACGCACAGCCTAAACCGGTGATCGTTGAAACCTGAAACTTGAAGGATATGTTCTTTGTCTGTCGTAGGCATCCGATAAGAAAGGATTTTCTAAAATTCTACTCCTAAGGGGGTAAAAAATGAAGGGCAAAGTTTGTATAGGACGATGTGATTCCTTGAACCATTTTCAATTTCTACGCGGACGAAGTCACGGGCAAAAGCTAGTCTACAAATATTATAAAAGCATTATAGAGTAAGATCCCGCCTACCGCCAAACCTTCGTGACTTTATAAAAGCTGACAATTACTCAGGGCATGTCCCCAACAAAGTTATGAACAATGTGCAATTATAAAGTCCAGACCATAGTGGCTTGGAGAGTTATCAGGCAGCAAAGCCATAAATCAAACTAGTAAATTTTGCAAAAAAGAAAATCCCTATATTTTAGTACCAATCGATTTCAATATTTCCAACACCGTCCAGTTCAACAAAGATGCAGGTATAACTGATCTACAAGATCGATTTTGATAAAAAATTGGTATCAGGATACATTACGGGACTTGAGAAAAAAGGGGAGCTCTGCTAGTAATTATTAGATTTGAACCCATTTTTTTACGAAAGACTGTCTTTTACACAAAACCTGTTATGCAATTGAATACTTACCTTATTATAAAAAAAAAAAAAAAAAATATTTTTATTTCAAGCATCTTAACTTAAGGCTCATATATATGCAACACAAAAACAAAAAATAAAAAAAAACATGAATATAAATATTATAAAAGAAGCACACAAATAGTTAACCGTCCCCACAAACGACATGTCTATGAGAACAATGTCGCATGTAGGGACAGTCCACCCTCTCTGCAATCATGGCCAGGACGATGTTAGTGCTAGCCCGTGTTCGCCTCACCAATGATCCACACCTTTTCCGCATTGTAGTGTGGAAACAATCGGTACGGTATTGTGCGAACATGTTAGAAGCGCTACAGTATCTAGGCAGCCCCAGCATCGCCCTAAACGCGTTATTGAACTGAACACGAAGGGCATTGTACGTCAACTTAGAGTATTTGGCCCACAGGTTGCATGTGTAGAGTGAAGTACAATAAGCTCTAAACAAAGTGAGCTTAACCTCTTTTGAACTGTGTGCAAACCTGCGGGCAATCATATTTGCTCTGACGCACAAGGCCCTCCGCTCCCGCTCAATGTCAGCATTGTCTCTGAGGTCAGCCGTGACTATGTGACCCAGGTATTTAAATTGTGTAACCCTCTCTAGTGGGATACCATTCAAGCGAACAGGTGGAACACTGTCCAGACGTTTCAAGCCGGCCTCAAAAACCATGAACTGACTTTTTGTTACATTATATTTTAAACCATGGCCGCAGGCGTAGTCCTCACAAATTTGCATCAACTTTCTCAGCCCACATACCGAGGCGCTCAGCAGCACCATGTCGTCTGCGTAACTCAGATTATTAACACATACTCCATCTACATGGCAGCCGACATGCCGACTACTGAGCGCCACGATAAGTGCGTTCATGTACAAGTTGAACAGTGTGGGTGAGGTTAACCCCCCCTGCCTCACGCCACACTCCAACCGATACGTCTCAGACATCGCTCCTGCCCACCTGACGCTATTAATCTGGTTCCTATACCAATACTTGAGAATGGACACAAGTTCTCGAGGTAGTTTAATGCTTTCGAGTTTCTTCCAGAGCACATCATAGGCAACCAGATCAAATGCCTTTGAAAGATCCAGGAAGCATGCGAATACGGGAGTCTTCCGATCCGTGTAATATCTGACGGTATGCTTAAGACACAGTATCGCACTCTCAGTAGACAATTTGGGCCGAAACCCAAACTGGTTATCTTGCAGATTGACGAATTTATCTAACTGTGTATTAAGCAGACCGTCAAACACCTTCGCAATAATAGTCGCCAGCGATATTGGCCTGTAATTACACTTATCTGCAAGATCTCCCGTTTTATCTTTAACTACTGGCACCACTACGGTTTTCATTAGTTCCGCAGGCAGATAACAGTGACTCACACACAAGTTGTAAAACATTGCTAATACTCGAGACATATGGGGACCACCGTGCAGCAGGTGCTCAATGCTCAACCCGTCATGGCCGGGCGACTTACCTTTAGATAAAGATTTTATGGTATGACCTACTTGTTTGGCATTGAACCCAATTGCAACATTCCCATCTGCCCCCACGTCACTCTCAGCTTCCTGCTCAGGTCCCAACGGTGAGTGTACGCGAAAATGATCTTTAAAAAGATTAGCAATGTCTCCAGGGTCACTTACCCCGTCCACACTCACCGGAAGACCAGGTCGAACATTCAAACGTTTTGTACTTTGCCAGAAGTCGCGGAAGTTTCCACTCGCATGTTTAGCAGCCAATGCATCCATTTTTATCTGGTCCTGGTGTTTTTGACACCACCTTAACCGAGATTTGAAAACTTTTCTACTTTCAGTCATTTCATTATAAACTATACCGGATCTAGGTTTACCACAGAGTACCCATTGTTTGAATTTCGATCTGGCCTCCAAGTGAGCATTGCTGACGTGCTTATTCCAACCCATCCTACACCTTTTCTTCCTACTACCCCGCGTTTTATGAGTGATTCGACTCGCCCTCGCTGCATCACAGAGGGCAGTAACGATGTCACGGTACAGTTCGTCCAACACACGTCTGTGGTCCAAGCTATTACAATATCGATCCGCACATTTGGTAAAACTAACTGGGAAATCAATATTCTTGAGCCTTTGATGGCAGTATTTTCTATAATTAATGATTTCCTCGTCAGTCCTCTCCCCCCACGATACATTTTTATTGTGATTGTAATCTGCTGTGTGAATAATTAATAAAATAAAATAAACTTTATAGGAAACAGAGTATTTTTGTTAGTGAAAACAAAAATAGCAGACATCTGACAAATAAGACTAAAGACGACTGTTTTTTTAGAGAATAGGGATTTTTTATTAGGTTTATTTCATTAAAGTAGTGTTTCTAGGTAGTGGTATGGAACATAGGTCAGCTAGCGAACGCCCTAAAGCCACTCCTGACATCCTCGCAGCAAGTCCACATGTCGCATATTCTGAAGACTCTAGACACTTATTGCAAGAATAAAATATTGTTAGTACCTTTTTTAACCCGACTGCAACGAAAGGGTTATGTTTCCCTTTACTTGCAGTCTTGTATGTTTGTTTGTTTGTAACTAACTCTTTTTGTCCTTTTAAGGGTTCCCACCCTATGACTTTGACAGAGAAACGATTATCAGTAACTATGGGACCCTATCGATCACGGGGCCCTGTGCACTTGTCCGCCCTATCGATCACGGGGCCCTGTGCACTTGTCCAGAGTGCCCAGTGGGAAAGAAGGGTCTGACTCAAGGTACTTATCAACTTGTCATGACCCAGGTAACACAATGGTCACCATGCCGGACTGCCAAATACGGGGTTTCTATGTATTATAAGTGTATGTTTACAAAAGGAATGTATATAAGTAATATACCCATTGTCTAGCATCCATAACACAAGTCTAGTTCCTTAGCTTGGGGCTAGATGGCGATATGTGGAATATTTATATATTTGTTACATTTGTTAAGGGAAACGTTCCTAATGAAGATCGGTCTAAAAGAAGAGCGATGGGGTGATGAACAGCTGGTCGAGAAACTGCTGGACATGATGCAGCAGACTGGAGCTGATTTCACATGCACTTTCAGGCAGTTGGCCGAGGTAAGGTTCTTTCAACGAATTTTTATCCCGATTCCGTGGGAATATCGGGATAATAATTAGGGCCTATGTTATTCCCAATAAATCAATGAATCCTCATATCAAGTTTCATCAAAGTTTCAAGTTACAAACAATAAACCAAAAAAACTTCCCTCTTTATAATCACTACACTGCTGCTGCACCGCTGTCTGTCTGTCCCTATGTACGCTTAGATCTATAAAACTACGCAACGGATTTTGATGTGTTTTGAATAGATAGAGTGATTCAAGAGGAAGGTTTTAGTATTTAAAACAAAACTACCACACGTACGAAGTCGCGGGCAATAGCTAGTTAGATAAATAAAACGAATAAAATTCAATTTTAATTTTGCGGGAAGTTGGAGCCCAACGAAATGGTAAGTGAAGTGAAGTTGGCTGAGAAATGGGCACTGAAGCGTCTCTCGTCACACGCCTCTTGGGGATGCTGGCTGGACCAGTACCGGGAGAGGCTTGAGAAGGAGGCTGGTCAGTATACACAGAGTCAGTCTTTGGGTTTCAGGTGAAAGGGTACCGGCGTTTCATTTTCTAATTATCATAGAAATTAAGATTAAAAAAAAAAGAAATATAGGGTCATGGTCATGGCAGTAACTTATAAGTTTTATGCAAAAAAAAACATTAATCTAGGAGAAAACAGTCGACTTCGTTTGTATGGAAAGAACGCTCGGTACCCTTTCCATTTAATCAGTTGGATTCATTCGCATGGGAACACGTGTGTCACAATGTCTTAAAGATACATTCTATCTATTTGTCAGTTTACTAAAATAATAATTTCCCTAATGTTTGGGCTATTATAAAAATAAGTAACAGGACATTTCTTCGTTTTAAAAGGTTATTTTTATTCGAATTGACAAAGTTTTTCGGTAATAAATATCGTATAGTGATCTGGTAGGAGGCCTCTATCGATCACGGGGCCCTAGGCACTCGCCCAGAGTGCCTGTGGGAAAGAGGGGTCTGGATGATATAGCCTTCTCGTATTCCAGTGGACGCCAATACAGTGGGTATATTCAGCGACGAGCGTCGCAGGCGCATGCTGTCCGTGAACCCGGTGTACGTCCCGCGGGCATGGTTGCTACACGATGCTATTGTACATGCGCAGGAGACTAATGACTTCAATAAGGTTTGTTTACATACTATTTACGACATACCGTACCTCAAAAGGTAAAAAGGGAAACCTTAAAAGATCACTTTCTTGTCCGTCCATTTTCTCAGGAACGGGTGGACCTAGCAAGTTGAAATTCATACCAGATATTGAGGTCTATAGTCCCATTAGGTCATCAGCGTTATCTTACCACAATCTAAACAACTAGGCTTGTGTTATGGTGGCTACACTACGGATAGAAAACTTACTTTTAATTCCCCATTTTTAATATGCATAAAGAAACACCCAGACCAGAAATATAATAGGTACATAATTTTCTTTCGAGGTGAGAATCGAATCCCAACCTTTTTTTATCCGACTGGAGGAGGTTTTCAATTCTGTTGTATGATTTTTTTTCTGTTGGAAAGGGTCTACCTTGCAAGGGTGGTCCCATAAAAATAGTAGTTATTTATTTTTGATTTTCAGATTCGTTTTTTGTTGGATGTGTTGAAAAACCCGTATCAAGTGAATCCCGAAGCGGAACGGCTTGGTTTCTCGTCTCAACCACCTCAGTGGGCTTATGCACTTAAAATTAGCTGTTCCACTTAAGAACTATTGAATTTTTATTATTTATTATTATTTAAAACATGCTTGTATTATTTTATTAAATAAAAGTAATTTGTGTGTTGTGTAATTGTTGTTTTTTTTTAATAATTTTTACAGATTTTTGAGCACAAAATAAATGACTAAATAAGGGGGGTTTTTAGTCATTTTGGAGGCAACAACTTTTGCTCGCAGGAAGTAACTTTTTCGCAGGCGTGCATTTTATCACGCAAAATATTGTGCGATAGCTAAGTTGTGACTGTTATTGCCAAAGACCCTTGGATGGAAGAAGCTCAAGGTTTGTGCCACCAAGTAAAAAATTACATTTGTTCGAGAATTTTGTTTCTCCGAGATTTTAAATCTACGGAATTATAATATGGTCGAAGACGGATGCGGAATTCAGACCATTACCATCAAGAAACTTATTGAACCATAGACAAAATAACAAGATTTTCCGAAAAATCGGTAAAATTAGCCAGCCCTACAAATGTCAATGTCAACAATATAGGTTAGCTGTCAAAAATGTCAAAACATTCGTTTGTTTTGTTTTCCGGGTCCTCAAACAAGTATTTTCCTGTTCAGTCGGTGCAAATGTCAAAATAAATCCATGTACGGCAAGAGATAACCACCACAATGAGACGCAGCCAAGCGCCAAGCCAGAACGGCTCAGGAGACCACATCTTCAAGAGTCCACTCCTCGATTCAGCTAAAAGGAAAAGGCGGGAATGCACGCGAATACCTTTAGCCCAAAAATCGCTTTCACAACCAATGACACCTTCCGACCATGAGAATTTAATCAAGCAGATACTGAGTAAACCTTTCAAAGTGCCCATAGCGAACTACGTATCATCGTACTGTAGTAAAAGTCTTGGATTAAAGAGAAGCCAGGTTCGGCGGGCGCTCCACGATCCTGACGAACCTAATGCACTCGTATTATACCGTCCCGAACACATCCCCGAACATGATAAAATGAAAATGAAGCCCGAGGATTTAAAAGTAGCTGTTGTTGTTGACCCTGTACTAGGAAACATACTCCGACCGCATCAGAGAGAAGGGGTGAAGTTCATGTACGATTGCGTCACTGGGAGTCAAATAGACAATGCTTACGGTTGTATAATGGCAGACGAGATGGGTCTCGGTAAGACATTGCAATGTATTACGCTCCTCTGGACATTATTGCGACAGTCTCCTGAATGTAAACCAACTATTACGAAGGCTATCATTGTCTGTCCGAGTAGTTTAGTCAAAAACTGGTACAATGAAATACATAAATGGCTTGCACAGAGAATAAATGCCCTTGCTATGGACGGAGGATCAAAAGCTGATATAACATTAAAGTTACAACAGTTTATGAACACATATGCAGCTACCAGAGTCGCCACACCAGTGTTAATCATCTCCTACGAGACTTTCAGGATATATTCAAACATTCTTCACTCATCAGAAGTGGGATTGGTACTATGTGATGAAGGGCACAGGCTGAAGAACAGTGAGAATCAGACGTACCAAGCTTTAATGGGTTTAAAAGCGAAGAGAAGGATATTGATCTCTGGAACACCAATACAGAATGATCTGACAGAATATTTCAGTTTAGTACACTTTGTTAATGAAGGTATTTTAGGAACTGCACAAGAATTCAAGAAACGGTATGAAAATCCGATTCTGAGAGGACAAGATGCGTTAGCTACTAAGCAAGAGAGAGAAAGAGCACAAGAGTGCCTTCAAACACTTACTTCTATTGTAAATAAGTGTATGATTAGGAGAACAAGTAGCTTGCTTACTAAATACTTGCCGGTCAAGTTTGAGCAAGTCATATGCGTTAAAATGACTCCACTCCAAACTCAAATTTACAAAAACTTTATCAATTCTGATGCTATTAGAAATAAATTTGCTGGCAACGGAGATAAGAACACTCTTAGTGCTCTTTCTAGTATAACAACACTTAAGAAACTTTGCAATCACCCAGATTTGGTGTATGATAAGATCATAGAGAGATCAGAAGGGTTCGAAAAGGCCAGAGACTTACTCCCCAGTAATTACGACATCAAAGATGTTAAACCCGAATACTCTGGGAAACTCATGATTTTAGATTGTATTTTGGCAAATTTGAAAACCAATACTGATGATAAAATTGTCCTTGTTTCTAACTACACGCAAACATTGGATTTGTTTGAGAAACTATGCCGAAAACGCTGCTACCAATACGTAAGGTTAGACGGTTCAATGACTATAAAAAAACGCGCGAAAGTTGTTGAAAGTTTTAACAATAAAGATTCAAAAGAATGGATCTTCATGCTAAGTTCGAAGGCGGGAGGTTGCGGTCTCAATTTAATCGGAGCAAACCGCTTAATCATGTTCGACCCAGACTGGAATCCGGCGAATGATGACCAAGCTATGGCTCGCGTTTGGCGCGACGGTCAAAAGAAACCTTGTTACATCTACCGATTACTAGCTACAGGAACTATTGAAGAGAAGATATTCCAACGCCAAGCACATAAAAAAGCTCTAAGCGACACTGTAGTTGACCAAAATGAGGAATCATTAAGACACTTCACTTCGGAAGACCTCAAAGACTTATTCCGGCTCGAGGAAAACACTCTATCCGATACACACAGCAAGTTCAAATGCCGACGATGCGTGAACAATATACAAGTTACACTCCCCCCAGACAATTCTGACTGCACATCAGATTTATCGAACTGGTACCACTGTGCTGATAAGAAAAACCTGGCAGATTTAGTCTTGAAACAATGCTGGGATCTAGCTAAGAGTATTTCGTTCGTCTTCCACCATAGATCAGCTGAAACTGAAGCCAAAGTAGAGGAAAAAGATAAAGAGAATGTTCCAGAAAGTAAAAGAAGGAAGATAGAAGTAGATGAAGATTATTCTGAACCTGATGATAGTGATGATGAAGATTATGCTTAAGAGTATTGCCAGATGCCCAACAAACTCGAATAAAAATAAATATTTGTAGAAATGACACAGTTAGAAACCAAAATGTTAAGCTTTGAAACGATCTCGAATTTAAATACCAGTGTAATTAATAATAATTAGGTTAATTAATAACCACCCTTTAATTTAAATTAGGGGTAGATTCAAAGTCTAATTAGTAGTTGGTAAATTATGTTCTCGGAAATTAATTTCGATTTCTATTTTTTTTTATTTACTTCTAACTTGGTCATTTTTACGAAAAAAAAAAGTTCTAATGCCCTGTTTAACATCACCTTAAATTAATTGTGTAATGATTGTTATTTTTATGTTTAAGCCTAAGAAAATTAAGTTTTGTTATTTAAATAATTATGTAGAACATACCTATAAGAAGATTATATATCTTTTAATCAAATATCTTGTTTTGAATCTTTAAAATTAAAATACCTAACCCTAAAGCCGACTGTCCACCGCCAACTAAACTAAGTTTTACTTAGTTCGCAGTTCCTCAGATTTACGTAGCTTATAGTCCAGCAGCCCTCGAACGTTTTTTTAAGTGATTAATAACAGGCTGAATCTTCGTGAGCAGGTTCAGTTCGACGAAACGCCCAAGTTTCTTCGTCTGACAATTCTTGATAGAGGTAGCTAATGTAGTGCGCAAGTATAAAACATGTCGATTTCGTGGGGTGAGTTGTCCGTTCGAGGGCTGCTGGACTATTAGCTGGCATAGTTTGCGGTGGACGCACATTTGTATGAAAAATTGGCTCAACCATGCGAACTAAACTACCTTAGTTAAACGGCTTATATGTTTAGAGCAGTAGCATAAATGGTTTAGTAAAATATGTAAACTTTATTCAATAATAATAATATAACAATAAAATAAAATGATTATATATATTTTTCATATTGATAACAACAGATTTGTGCTTAAATCTATTAATTCTATTTATCTACCTACATAATAATATCTATATTTCATATAAAAATAAATCCCAATTTCCCTTTATCACGGCATCACGCTTTTTTGTTGTGTTTGTTATTGTCAGGAAAAGAAAACTAAGAAAGTTGCGCAGAAAAATATTACGTGACTAATTACATAATTTTAACTAAACAATTTTAATGTGCCCATAAACATTGCTAGGTAAACATTTTACAGCTGTAATCGAATTTTTAAAATTCCTACTAATATCACAAAAGTGGAAGTTTGTGCATATTTTAAATACCTCTTCACGCAAAAACTACTAAACCGATTGCGATGAAACTCTTAGATAGCTAGAGTCTTGGACTAACACAGAGGCTTCTTTTATCCCGATATTCCCACGGAATCGGGAGTTACGCGTAAAGAATCAACTAGAACAGCTAAGTTTCAGTCCGTAAGACCAATTGGGAGGTTGTGCGGAGTACCCGCGCTTCTCAGCCTCTTCGTTCATTTCGAAGGGCTTCTTGAATAACTTTAACAGGAATTGTACCTGTGGACAAATAATGGGAGAATCAGACAATAGATGTCGCTGTTCAAATAAGATGAATTACTAAACTAGGCCTTAACTAACTAGTCCTTAGACGTGATAACGACTTATAAATCGATGAACGCCAGCTGCACGCACGAAAAAGCATGACTCATTGTCACGTTCCGCCTTGCAGCCGAGTGTGCAAACAAGAGCGCGGAACAAACAATAGAGACGCACGATCGGCCTAAGCGACATATTCTTAGATAACGTTATCAAGTAAAATTATCGTCCGTAAACCGACTTTACAGACCATTTTTTTTTTTCAACTTAAAAAATGACTAGTTCCTGATGCCTCGATAAAGGGCAGTAGCATCTTTATGTAAATAAAACACAAAATATGTCTATGACCAGATAAAAATATACGATGTTTGTAAAAATTAGGCTGTACGGGCGCACTAAGGCGTCTTTGCCTTCCCAGTAAAAACATAATATCTTGACCAGAGACAACGGTGGCTATAAAGCTCGCCAACTACCATAGAAAAAGTAAATTCAGTCAGTATATCTCATTGCGACGATGACTTCGAAGAGAAAAGTAAGGTTTTGAATTTTTTTGCTGAAGTATTTAGTTGTTTAAGTACTTCAGTGTATTTTTTGTCTCTTAAAATAAACATCACGTCTTTTATAACTTGATTTAAAACGTTACCCTCCTATGCTTCGCGCAGTCGGGTAAAAAAATTCATAGGTAAGTACAAAATGTACAAACCTTTTCGTAGTCACTATTTTCAGCATCAGCGATGGCGTCTTGTAGCATCCAGTTCCTCGGTACGTATACGGGGTTCACTCCGCACATCCTGCGCCTGCGCACCTCGTCACACACTGGAAACAAAAGTCTATGTTCAGCAGTTGACGTTTTTTAGCTAATACGTTGATTGTGGTGGTCTATAAATGTATTAGTTATACTTGTACTTGTATAAGGGCTGTTTTCCGAAATTAGACCCTTTTTAATTGGGTCCTTTTTGCGTGAGGATGGAGTAGGCTTGCCCAGCACCTACTACCCTCTCAGAAGAGGAGAGAACTTGTCAATACTTCTGGAGCCAGCTAAGCCGCGAGTTTCATCACGATGTTTTCCTTCACCGTAAGAGCAATGTCAATTATAGCGCACAGAAATATTTCTTAAGAAAAATCCATTGGTGCACGGCCGGCCGGGATTCGAATACACGACCTTCAGAATGAAGGTCGAGGTATCTAACATTAAGCCAACACAAATGTAATATTTACCATGTTCTGCCTCCAGCCTTCCCTTATAAGCATCGACCCATTTATCCCACTGGCTCGCTTCACATAACTTAGCTAGGGACCATTTCTTGCTCAATATTGACTTGTTTTTGTACTCTTCTATATTTAACTGTAAACAAATACATATTTTAAATTAAATACTGTTAATAATAAAATTCACTGTAGTATTTGTTGGACATTGTTACGGCAGGCGCCATAGTATTCATAGTTTCCGAGTAGCCAGTCCACTACCCCATCGCAGTAGCCCAAGTAGTTTTCACCTGTTCTATCCAAACCGGAGGTTGTCCTTGGCTGCATTTTATAGTGCAGACAGGGATAATCGCCGGTTTTGTGTCCACATCATACTTAATTAAACTTGTTATTGTAAAGGGCCTCTACATGTTGGCTTCGGCTCCACGCACACCTTCCAAAGGTCCGAGGTTCCATAGCCTTGTGATATGGGGCATATAACAGAAAATAACCCGTAGAAAATATATAAATAAAAATAATTTATTTCAAGTTCATCTTTCTAAGTAATCTTAATATTATAAAGAGAAAATATTTGATTGTTTATTTGAATTAAATAAACTCCGAAATTACTGGACCGATTTAGATGTAACTTGGTATGTGGATACATTGATTCCTTAGAAGTAACATAGGCTATTTATCCCGATATTCCCTCAGTAACTGTACCAAATATAAAACAAAATTAAATACGGAATTATTTAAAAATAAGGGTAGGCATTCTACGAACCTTTTCTTCTTACTGACCCACTGAAATTAGAAGGAGAAGATAGAAGATCAAATGATAGTGTTACCTCAGTCAACTGCCTGAATGTACCAGTAAAATCTGCCATGGTATTCTGCATCATGACCAGAAGATCATCAACCAAGACCTGGTCACCATCTTTTATTTCTTCCAAACCAAGCTTCAACAGATACGTTTTCAATATCTTCTCCGAAACATATTGATCAAATGTTGCTTTTATTTCTTTGATTTTCAACTTCTGATCTTCTGTGAACATATGGTCCATGGCTTCTGATAATTTGTTCATATTCCATATTATTATCTAGAAAAATAACTAATATTACAATAGTCAGCCCATCTAAGATCATCTGTCATAGTGAGCCCGTTACAAAGTCAAAGTCATGTTTCTTTAGTAATTTGGATGCTTATGTATATTTTGTACAAATATCACATAGAAACATCTTAATAAAAACTAAGTTAGGATGCCTACGCCTACAGCAGCGATGGAGGCAATGCTCTGCCTAACCCCACTGGATCTGTTTGTACAACAAGAAGCGGCCGCCTCGGCGACTAGACTACACGCATCTAAACTATGGACACGAGCTACGGTAGGTCATAGACGCATCTTCGAGGATGCCATTAAACAGGAACCCCTCATAGAGGCGCCTAAGGACCGCATCCCTAAAACTCACATCTTTAACCGTAACTACGAAATTTCACTGGTAGAATCTCCTAAAGATTACTCCGGTATAAACGAGCTCAGAATGTACACAGACGGATCCAAGACAAAACACGGGACAGGATCAGGTACCTACTCTCCTGAGCTAAACATTCACATCTCAATGTCCCTAGGACCTCACGCATCAATCTTCCAATGTGAGTGCATAGGCATAATCAACGGAGTCGAAGCAATCGAATCCAGGAAGGTCGAACAAAGCGAAATCAAAATATTATCAGACAGTGCGGCTGTACTAAAGGCCTTAACTAGCACAACCATGGACTCAGGCTTGATACAGCAATGCCACCTGGGACTACAAAAACTTGCCCTAACACATAAGGTAAGCCTTCAGTGGATTAAAGGGCATAGCGGCTCCAGCGGCAACGATGCTGCGGACGAACTCGCCAGAAGGGGATCAAACTCCGTACCTACGGGACCCCTCCCAATAGTACCACTTCCCTACTCTCAGGTAAGGGCATGGTTACGATCGCGCACTGATGCGCAGCATGACAAAAGATGGGCACAAACCACAAGTTGTCGGCAATCTAGGGAAGCACTACCGCAACCCAGGCCTAAACTTGCGAGGACACTGCTTCGTCTGAAAAAGCGCGACCTACGTACAATGGTAGGCACAATAACCGGACATTGCTCATTGAATAAACACCTTAATGTCTTAGGTATAACCGACAGCCCGCTCTGCAGAGCGTGTCTGTCAGATGAAGAGACCATCGCTCACGCAGTCCTGAAGTGCGAGAGCCTGGCTGCATACAGGGACAACATACTTGGCAACCCTGCAACACTCCAAGAGGCGTGCGAGGACCCCAGGAGAATTCTGCGCTTCTGGGCGGAGCTGGGTTGGCTAGAGTAACAGCCGAAGATCACGCGCAATGGGCAGACCTATGCCTGAGTGCGGAAAATCGGAGCCCCTAACCTGAACCTGAACCTGAACCTTGCTATAGTTGTAAGCCGTGCGGCGTGCGCATGTTTCTCTGTCTGTCACCTCTCTCTCTTATAGAAAGCAAGCCAGTTATTTTTTCTTTCTTTTCCTTTTATTTGGTATTTTTTATTAATTCATTTATTATTTTTATTTTAATTACCTGTTAACATATTCACCAAGAATGTGCGCTCTGCCATCACCCAATTGATCAGCCCAATATCCAAACTGATAGCCACCATATCTGAAATAAGATTATCCCAATTCAAATACCTATCTATTGACAGCATTCCACAAATTGTCCTTCAACCAAACCCTAACCTCATAAGAAAAGAAGTCCATGAACACCTAAAAGTTAACACAGTACAGCAAAAATTGCAGAACACTCATTAAAAAATCGCCTTGAACTACTGGATTACAGCTGGGCCAACATATTGCTGCAGATGCTCTCCCATCTGCCCTCATGGCCATGGGTCCCAGTCCTACCACCTGATTCACAAACCATCAGAATGCTACCGAAACGAATAAAACTGAAAAGACAAGGATGCCAACACGTCAAAATTCGCGGGAGTGAAAGAGCAAGATTTTTTATATGTTTCAGTTGCCTTCCGACAGTTTGTGAATCAGCCTGCTGGACCGCCCTCGGTCAAGCTAGCTTAAGGTTGTCTTGCCAACGTCTTCATGGCCGACCTCGATGTCGCCGAGGACCCAGAGCTGGTTGTTATTTTAGCCTCATTATGGAAGAAATATTTTTTATGGAAGATCTGGATTGATTCTTCCTGTGACAAGTGTCCCAAATAAAGTGATACAGTTGCAGAAAATTAATCTGAAAAGGTTACAATTATAATATACCTACTCTACTTGCACCAGGAAGTATATGTACCTATGTGAAACACTCAGTCCACCATCAGGCAAGTACTTCCCCGCAAGGAAGTCTACAAACTCCTCCTGTTCTGCTACAGCTGGATCCAGGTCCAGAAGGTCAGTGAGAGCATCGTCAGATGCACATACCAGGTGTATGGTTCCTGTTAGGGGCTCTACTGGCACCTGTGATTAGAAAGAAAAACTCTTGCAATTTGTGAGCTGCACCACAATTCCAGAAGAAGGTAATGTTTAAAAATCTAGTTTCAAAGTCAGTACAAAGTTTCGCAAAAATCAAGATAATATATGGCTATATCTTTTGAATAAGCTGTTTTCTAGTTCCGTAACCTCAAAAGTTAAAAAAGGAACCCTTCATATTTTTCCAGTTACACTACAATCCTACATTCTATCCTAATCTTTTGCCTTCGATGAGCACACTGAAGTATTTTTAGGGAAATTTGTCTTATAAGAAGGTAAAATAGGGGAAGGTTCATTAGCTTTATATCTATAGTTTGATAAAACTAATCTAGCAAGTATGAATACCTACCGCTTATTGTTTCCAGATATTTTTTCTTGAGCTTGGGTCTGTCCATAGTAAACTCAATAATCTAGACAAGTTAGTCAAGTTATTCAAGATAAGCCTTGAAGTAGAGGCATTTAATTTTATTATTAGGAACTTACCTTAGAAAATACAGCATCCTTCACAGCTACAGGCACATTGTATTCTGGATTTTCGTCAATAGGAAGCTCGGCGTAGCTTGGCGGGTCCCTGAACTTCCAGTCTTTAAAGTTTTTCACTTTCATAGTGGAAATAGGCCGTGTTTGATGGTGTAAGATTGCGGCAAACGCACAGACGCACCGCCTCATCCGCAATGTAATGAATTTGCAGTTTTTACTATCGTCAATTTCATTTAAAAATACTTATTTCGTAATGATTATGATAACTTTGATTCGATTAAAAAACAAAATGATGATGTTAAGTCTGCAATAGAATATAAGATATATTTTTATGTTGCCAAGGTTGATTTTAGCTTAGCAAAATAGCGTATTTATAGAATTCTTGACAAATACGCAAATACGTAAACAAATGACCGTCTGTCCATCATAATGTCAGATGTTAGCTTTGACAGATTTTATTTCTTTACATTTTTGCCTTCACACGATACATGCAAATAGCCAGTATATTCTTTCATCAAGTTTTGTTGTTTGTTTGTTGTAAATTCCTCTATATTAGATCTTTAATACATTTGCGAAAAATCTCGCGTGCGTCCAAGAAACCTACGGATGAACATGTATTTGATGTATTTGTATGCGTCCCGTTACCTTGGAGACTTGGAATAAATAAAAATAGGAAGAAGAAATACGTCAGCCGACGTGAATAGGCTAAATGACTTTTGTTTGACTTGTCTGCCCTGCGGGTAGAAAAAAAAAAGATAGTAAAAAAAAACGTACAGGCGGGTGGTTAAAAATTTTGTGTTCGTTGCGTAAATTGAAAAAATTGAGCGCTCTGGTGCTGCGTAGGTATCTAAGTGTTCTTAAAATTATTAGTGCAAATATCTCTACCTACCATGGCTTCTTGGCCCGAAGTGATAACCGCAAAGTCCGAAAACCGGCATGAAATCAAGTTGGCGGGCGCCTCTATTTCCAAACGTATTTCCGATGAGGGTTTAGACAAAACAGTGTTCAAACTGATTAATTTAAACCTACTAACCATTAGCGACACGTGCCTAGAAGTTATTCCTGATGAAATAAAGCAGCTAGTTAACTTGCAAACCCTTCTTTTATTCGGAAACAAGATCCAAGTTTTCAATGAAAACATAACCTCACTGTCCAAGTTAAAAGTGCTCGATCTGTCCCGGAACCAGTTGAAAAGTATTCCAGACAGCTTGAACAGCATGAAAGAGCTGACGAGCATAAACTTTAGTAACAACGAGATTGAAGAAATGCCAAAAATAGGCGACATGCCGAATTTAATTACGATAGATATTTCAAACAATAAATTAACCAGTTTCTTGGAAGTGGAGGGAGCTAACCTGCCTCATTTGACTGATGTGAAGTTGAAAGGGAACGCCATTGAGGAATTACCGGCTTCCATAGCCCGTAATATGCCTGGACTTAAGAATTTCGATATAGGTGAAAATAAGTTGAAAGTTGTACCCGGAGAGGTTGCTAGCATGTCCAAATTAAAAGGTAAGTCATAATTAACTGTAGACTATAAATCTAAGTACATTTTACAAAGATTATATGGTTAGAAATTATTTGAAAATGTTGTGTAATAGGGAACAATACCTATGTTTACATTATATATTATACATTACATACATAGTTTACATTATATAGTTTACATTACAATATTACATTGTGCAATAGGAAAATTAGAAATTAATTATTCTTTTTACACCATACTAGCAACGCACGATAACACCCGATCTCGTGAGAATTTCGGGATAAACAGTAAGCCTATGTTACTTCCAATGAATCAATGTATCCTCATACCAAGTTTCATCGAAATCGGTGCAGTAGTTTTGGACATCCTATTTGTTACAAACCAAAAAAATCTTTCCTCTATAATATTAGTATAGAAAACTCATACTCGCATTTTAAAAATTTATAAATAATTATTATAGGACAGTCCGTAGGTACATAGTTTTGCCATGAAAATTTTGTACATATTGACACTCTGCCATCTGGCTCTGTTCACAATACTTGTCAACAAAAACCACTTGGCAGGGTGAGGATATATATCAATGGAATGAATAATTTCATATTATATCGAATATATATCATGATATATATCCGATATACATCACATGATTTTTTGTGATATATATCAATACAAAAATTTATTAAAAATTTGATAATAATAAGTCAATTTTTGCTGTTTTCTACTGTATTTCTTCCTTAATGTTGATGGCGTTGAAGTAGAGTTAAAACTTACCCACTTAATAGTAAGTTTAGGTGTTAACGTTTGAAGTTTAGATTTTTTTTATCTTTTTGAGTTGATTTTTCTTTTTTTTACATAGTATAATATTATGTTTATATAATATAACATAGGTATGCAAACAGTATTCATAAATAATACAATAACATAGTAATAAAATGGATATATATCCAATTTATGAAATATATCAAAAATATCCGATATTTTGATATCTATAATATAAAAATGAATCGCTGAATGTGTTGGTAAGCGCAAATCTCGAGAACGGCTGAACCGATTTCGATAATTATTTTTTTGTTGTGTTTGTAATAACAAACACAACTTAAATGACGTAGAAAATTATTACGCGGGTTAAACCGCGGGGCGCAGCTAGTCTATACTTATAAAGCTGAAGAGTTTGTTTGAACGCGCTAATCTCAGGAACGAATGGTTCGAATTGAAAAAATCTTTTTGTGTTGGATAGTCCATTTATCGAGGAAGGCTATAGGCTACTTTTTATCCCGAAATTCCCACAGGATCAGGAGTTACGGGGGTGAAACCGCGGAGCGCTGCTAGTTTATAATAAATATTGGAAATTTTCGAACCCTGCCACTTGGTAGAGATAAGAGAAAGTCAATCCATTATTATACACCAGGGGGATATGTTGGTAGGGACTAGTGGACATTATAATAATAATATAATAATAATAAATCATTTATTTCAGGCTACAAAGGCCCATAGATACATACCTTATAGACTAACATACATATTTTATAATAATAATTGAATGTGTTAAAGAGATAGCTTAGAACTATGTTATTATGACATCACGGTATTTTGTGCCCAGAGTGCAATGTAATTTTGATGACCCAGTTGGCACAATGGTCACCATACCGGACTGCCAAACACAGGGTTGCGGATTCGATTCCCGTCTCAGACAAGTATTTATGCAAATATTTGTCTATGGTCTGGGTGTTTCTATGTATTATAAGTAAGAAAAGTATATAAGTAGTATATCCATTGTCTAGCACCCATAACATAAGTGTAGTTACTTAGCTTGGGGCTAGATGGCGATGTGTGGAATGTCCTGCAATATTTATTTATTATTATAAGTATTGGTTTACGTCGTAACAGGCGGGCATGCCATGCCTTAGAGGTTTATCTACACTAATATTATGATGAGGAAAGATTTTAATTATTTCTTGTTTGCATTGAATAGGCTCCGAAACTACTCATCCGATTTTGTTGAGACATTTGGTATGAGGATACATTGATCAATTGGGAGTGTTAAAGACTATTTATCCCGATATTCTCATGGGATTAGGAGTTACGCGCGGGTGAATCCGCGAGGTTATGTTAGTTACTATTAAATTATTTCATCAACTGGCAGACAGATGACGCCATATTGAAAATGTATGAATTGGCGACTGGCAACTGGCAGAGAAGCTTAAATAAATTAAGCTTCTCTGCCAGTTGACAGTCTTTTATTTGGCTTTTAAAAATATCAATATAACTGCCCTCTTTTCAGAACTGAACCTGAAAGGCAACAAGCTTGCAGACAAAAGGTTCATGAAACTGGTCGACCAATCTCGTACAACGAAACAGGTCCTCGACTACATACGGGATCATTGCCCTAAGACTGATACAGTGCAACCTGCCGGCAAAAAGGGTAAGAACCATAAAAACGAGCATAAATCTCAGTATTTTCTTTGGTTTTAATTTTCAAGCATTTTTAATGGATTAAATCACATAATATCCTGTACTTGTACTTGAACGTACTGTTTTCCGCAATTAGACCCTTTTTAATTGGGTCCTTTTTTGCGTGAGGATGGAGTAGGCTTGCCGAGCACCTACTACCCTCTCAGTTTAGTCGACCATTTCCATAGGAGAGAACTTGTCAATACTTCTATAGCCAACTAAGCCGCGGGTTTCATCACGATGTTTTCCTTCACCGTAAGAGCAATGTCAATTAGCGCATATAAATTTTTCTCCAGAAAATACATTGTGCACAGCCGGCCGGAATTCGAACCCACGATCTTCAGAATGAAACTCGAGGTATCTACCACTAAGCCAACACCGCTCCTGATAACCTATTATATGCTATTATCCTGCTAATATCTTGGTTTCTTATAAAAAAAAAACATTTCGGAAGATTAACAGCTGCCATGGTCACTAGAACACAAATAAATTTAAATTTACTTCCAACCAAGAAAGTACGAAAATTCTGTTACTTTAATACAGATTAGATAGAAGATGACTTCTAAAGTGAATCGAAATGGAAAATATGTCAGTTTCAAATACTTTAATTATATTTCTAGGAGGCAAAAAGAGTAAAAAAGAAGAACCGCAGACGGAAACCATCGACAACGATCTCTGTCACGCGTTAAAGATCCTCCACGTCGACGATGACATCTTAAGAGTTAAAATCATAGACTCCCAAGTAGCTAATGTCCGTCCGTACATACTGTGTTGTATTATTAAGGATTTACAACTGGACGATGGTTTGTTTAAGAAGTTTATACAGTTGCAAACTAAATTGCACGATACTGTATGTGATAAGAGAAATGTAGCGACGATTGCTACTCATGATTTAGCTAAGATTGCACCCGGTGAGTTTTATTTTAAAATAGTCTAGCCCTTTAGCCCTGATTTTATGCCTTAGTCTTTAGTGCACAGCTTCCCAAATTTATTGTAACTGTGACGCTCTTGTACTTGAATACGGGCTGCTTTCAGCAATTAGACACTTTTTAAGTGGGTCCTTTTTGCGTGAGGATGGCTTGCTCAGCACCTTCTGAAGCCAACTAAGACGCGGGTTTCCTCACTATGGGTTCCTTCACCGTAAGAGAAATGTCAATTAGCGTACATAAATTTTTCTTAAGAAAATTCATTGGTGCACTGCCGGCCGGTATTCGAACCCACGACCTTCAGAATGAAACTCGAGGTATCTACCACTAAGCCAACACCGCTCCTCTGCCGTATACAATATTGAACATTATCTTCCCTCAGGTGACCTGACCTACACGGCGAAGCCCCCCGCGTCGCTAAGTCTCACCCCCCTCTCCCGCCTGAAGCCGTACACAGGGGAACAACTGCTGCACCAGCTCACTGCCGAGGCTGAAGCTTTGAGAAAGGAGAAGAAGAGGAACGTCTACTCGGGGATACATAAGTATGGAAACACCCCCATTGTTCACTCTAACCCCCCTCACTTACTCCAACCTCCCTTGCTTACTCCAACTCACTCCAACCCCCATTGCTGACTCCAACCCCCCTTGTGCTCACTCCAACCCCCATCCCTTTGCTCACTCCGACCCCCATTGCTGACTCCAACCCCCCTTGTGCTCACTCCAACCCCCATCCCTTTGCTCACTCCGATCCCCCCGTGCTCACTCTAGTTTGACACTCAGTACATGCACAACTCTTCAGACCATACCCAGATTATTATGATGCTATTATTTTCCAGATATCTGTACCTATTGGAAGGTAAGCCATTATACCCGTGCCTTGAAGACTCCACGGGGAAGGTCATCAGTTTCCCACCGATCACCAATTCAGATGATACAAAGGTGAGTGAAATCCGCGGCTTAAGGTCGCTGCATACGTATTGACGGGTCCTTTCTCTGGACATAGTCGACTAAGCTGGGAGGATGGTATAGGACCCAGGCACTATAGTGCCCAGAATAAGGCTTGGGCTTTGAGCGCGGCGATCGAATCACGAAATTCCGTAACGCAAATAAAATTAACACTCCGCCTACCATGTATTTTTTTTTTCATTATGTCCTTAACTTTCAGATGTCAGCATCAACGAAGAACATGTTCATAGAAGTGACGTCCCATACGTCGCTGGGCGCGTGCAAGCTGGTCATGGACAAGGTGTTGCATGAGTGTCTCATGTTGGGCATTGGAGGAGTTTCTGATGGATTTAACACGTTAAATGTTCAACAGGTATTTAAAAAAATTACTAGCTGTTGCTGTGGAAGTTTTCTTTTCTATTCTAAAACTTTCCTCTTGAATCACTCTGTCTATTAAAAAAACCCGCATCAAAATCCGTTGCGTAGATCCAAGCATACATACATACAGACAGCGGGAAGCGACTTTGTTTTATACTATGTAGTGTTTATAATATATAAATAAAATACATATATTTTCTTTTATTATAAGGTATATTGAATTTGAAATATATAGAATAGAACAAATAAGAATACTTACAGGTATTTATTAATACATTGCGATACAAGTGTGGTAAATTGATCATTGCATAGAGGCTGTTTATGACGCGCGAGCGGAAAGTGAGCGCGTTTATCTAGCCGAGATGAAATGATCAAATCACACATGTATCGTACGACGTTTTTTACGTAAAATAATCGTTCGTAAACCGACTTTAGAGACAACCTTTTTTTGCTGGTTTAAGAACTCTTTGTTGGGATCTCCTACCTTTTCTTTATACATCAAAACATTATAACCCAGATAAATTAAGAATGTTTCATCTACCTAACATGTAATTAGCAGTAAGATACGTATTTAACTTATCAAGATAACTTATTACAGCACTAGTTCTATCATTCTATCATCGTTGGATTATGTTCCTAAAAGCCGTTTAATATGATCCACTTTATGAGCCACTGTGATAAAAAAATATTTTTATTTTAACGCGCGAGCGGCAGGAGTCCTATGTAGAATGCCTTCGTCTAAAATGAAAATTGTCAAAAAGGCTTACTAAAACTGTTCGATATACTTCGATAGATTCAATCACTGGCCAATGAAAAAAAAACTTAAATTTGTTTATGATCATAAACGAGATAAAAAACCAAGGATTCGAAGAATCATCCAAATAGATGATGTGGCGCGGTGGACAAAGACCTGCCTGCGACGCAAAAGGTTGCAGGTTCGATTCCCGCTTCAAAACAATAATTTAAGCATAAATATTTGTTTCTGGTCTTGGAGTTTCTATATGATTTACAAAAGAAAAGTATATAAGTAATTTATCCATTGTCTGTCCACTATTACACAAGCCTAGCTGCTTAGCTTCCAGCTAGAGGGCGCTGTGAAATATTCAACAATATTTATTTATTATTTCGATTTGCAGGTAAAAGTTGTAGATCTTGAAGGCAATCTGAAGAACGTTTACCCATCTCGGACGGACTGTCTCTACGAAGGAAATAATGACATCAAAGTATTTAGAATTACTAAGAAATAAACCTCTTTTAATTTTTCTATCGTTTTAAAGTTTATATCAGCGCCATCTGTTTTTCGTCGATGTGAAACTGTGGCGGTTTTTGTATTAACAGTTTATAACAACGCCATCTGTTGTTCAATCGAAGCCTTGCCTGACGTTTTGCAATAAAAGTTTAAAATAGCGCCATCTGTTATTCATCGATGTGAAACTTAAGACGATTGTTTCTTAGGGCCAGCACAGACAATGGACATTCAAATCTGTCTTGTCTAGCGTCTGAACAAGGCCTCAATATTAAAACTACTAATTGTTTTTACCCGACTAAGGCGAAGCCAAAAGGAAGTGTTATGTTTTTTGAACCATATTTATGTATTTTACTAAAATTTTAATAACGGGGCTCTGAGACCCAATAATTTTAACTCCCACAAAAAATAGGGGTTATTTTAATTTGTCTTCTAACGTGGCATTGTAGCTCCGAAATGTAAACCGATTCGAATGCGGTTTTTTCTATCTTAAAGCTGGATATTCCGTAACTGTTAGTTATGTTTGATGAAAATCGGTTGAGCCGAATCGGGGGCTTTTTTATATTTTTTAAAAATTAAATGTAATTTAATATTTTAATATGTATGTATGTTTTAACTTTATTTTAATTTAGCTGTGAAAATAGTGCTGAATGGTTCGCAATTTTAAATTGTATAATTTAACTGGTATTTGTCCGGTAGATGGCGCTACTAGCCTCAGTCGTAAATAAAAAAGATTTCCATAATTTCGGATCGGTTGAACGTATTCCCATTGATGGAAAAACTGGGACATTCTCCAATTATTTCCACTGCTGGTTGGCGACAAATAAGAATAAAATAAAATTATTAATTATTTAATTCTCAAAAGATCTTTTGAATTTTATTTATAAGTAACTTATCAGTCATAATGTTAAAGTAATGAAAATAATGGGATATAATTTGAAAAAAAAAAACGGTTGTCCCACTTTTTCCATCTTGTATTTCCATGGAAATAATGGGATAAACCCGGTACAGTGAACGGTCGTGTGTTCACCGGCAGATTTTTTTTGGACTGTGTTTTAATAACTTAGTGTAAAGGGGTAGTAATAAACTGTGTCTAAACCCTGTAATCCCAGGTAAGAAACAAGGACCTTACCCAAAAAATTGGAATTATAGTTTTTTTTTAAATATTGGTTCCCCTAAGTGAGATTACAGGGTTTTGTTACGTACACACCGCGTCGACCACATTTTGTACTACACTTCCAAGCAGCGCCATCTATTGACACAGTTGAACTAAGTATGGGGACTGGCATAGTAATCACCTCATTTTTTTTTGTACATAACAACATTATGCCATGCAATAGAATTTTGTAAAGTATCAGGTTTACCTGTTATTTGACATAAAAAAATATTTATAAGATTTTTTTATTTGCCACTTAACAGTAAAAAATGACACTACGAAATTTTGTTACATCTGTTGGAAATTAGTGTAAAATATGGCTGAGAAATAACAAAAACAAAATGGCTGGCCGGTCTTTAACTATGCCAGAATTTTACATCCCTTTTCAATAAAAATTGTTTCAACAACTTTCGGTGCTATTTTCACAGTAATAAGAAATGCTGAACCGTTATCGATGTGATTGTACCGGATTCGATCCGGGACAAGTGTGTTATGAGGAATCTGTGATGTTTGTACCATTTCTAAACATGTCTCTTTAGTTTTGTTACGAGTTTTTTTTCTGAATAAAGTATTTTTTATTAATACCTCCTTGTTTTTAATATGGCCTTATTAAAGAGGACTAGTTCTTTAAGCCTCAATAGATACCATCACACGTCTTGATCGGGTCCGACGTCCAATATTCGGACAAGTGTGAGTCGGACGCCCTCAGGAAGGGTTCCGTATCATTAATTTTTCGCTCCACTTAATTTTTTTTCTGTTTTTAGTTGCTATAGCGACAATAGAAATACATAAGCTGTGAAAATTTCAACTCTCTAGCTATCACGATTCATGAGATACAACCGGATGACAGACGGACAGACAGACAGAAGGATGGAACGGATAGACTGATAGTGAAGTCTTAGTAATAGGGTCCCGTTTTCCCCCCTGAGGAACGGTACCCTAGATCGGGCTGGTCAAATTGTATCGTGTGTTAACACCTTTACTGATAATAAAAATTGCCAAGTGCGAGTTGGACTCGCTCACGAAGGGTTCCGTTACGAATATTCTGTTTTAGTATTTGTTGTTATTGAAATACATAACATGTGGAAATTTCAACTGTCTAGCTATCACGGTTCATGAGATAAAGCCTGGTGACAGACAGCGGAGTTTTGGAAAAAGGGTCCCGTTTTTACCCTTCGCGGAACGGAACCCTAAAAAAGACAAGTTCCTTATGCCTTCATGTCAGCACCGCACAGTAGTTACTGGATAAAAACCAGAAGGACTTCCGTGGCCAGTAGGTAACCTTTAAAGAGGAAAGATTTTTTGTTTGTTTGCACTGAATAGACTCCAAAACTACTGGACCGATTTAGATGAAACTTCGTATGAGGATACATTGAATAATTGACAGTAACATAGGCTTTTTATCCCGACATTCCCACGTAGCCTATAGCCTTCCTCGATAAATGGACTATTCAAATAAAAAATATTTTTCAATTCGAACCAGTAGTTCCTGAGATTAGCGCGTTCAAACAAACAAACTTTTTAGCTTTATAATATTAGTATAGATTTAAACCCCATGAGTTTCTTGTGCCTTCTCTTTTAGTGGGCCCGTTCAGAAGGCACACATCCTAACTTAGTTTTTAAGACATTTCATTGTGATTTCATGGAAATTGTTTGATTTCAAATGAGTTAAGAATTTTGACTTTGATTTTGACTGTAGGTAGGCATATAGGTGTGGCTTAGTCAGTGTACAAAATGTTGACGTCCTTTGCTAAGCACATAATTCCTTCTTCTAATCAAGGATTACTGTTATCAACTCTTTTGTTATCAATCAATCACGATATTAATAATTATTTAATCTTGCATTTTTATTCAACTATTATAATCCGGGGCAACGATGTTGAGAAAACTCGTCTTTTTGGCCTTTTTGGCCGAGATTTTGGTAAGTTTTGGCTTTAAAGTAGTTTCTTGCAGGTAAATTGGCCATTTAGGCCAAAAAAAAATCAGAGTTTAAATGTAATGTAAAAAAAACACGATTTATTTTATAACAACCACAGTAAAAGGAATAAACAGCCCATTCACTTACATTGTCCTTTGTAACAACTATGGCTTACGATCGGCCTAATGAACGACAAGTTGACATTAACGCTCTGTACCTAACTAGAAGGAACTTTTACCTTAGAGTAAAAGTTTACTTTAGAGTAAAAGTTCCTTCTAGTTAGGTACACAGCGTTAATGTCAACTCGGTGTTCATTAGGCCGATCGTAAGCCACAGTTGTTACAAAGGACAATGTAAGTGAATGGGCTGTTTATTCCTTTTACGGTGGTTGTTATAAAATAAATCGTGTTTTTTTACATTACATTTAAACTCTGATTTTTTTCTAAGACGGTTAAAAGTGATGTAATGCAATGTATTATATTTTAAATTTGAAAAAATGCTTATAATTTTTTGTATTATACTTACTTCGGAGAATCGTGTTTGCAAGTTGGAACTGCACATTTCACCATTTTTTCTCGAATAATCTAGAGTATATCTGCTACGTGAGTAAACAACACGTCGTCGTTTACGACAATTCGCCTTTGACTAGAATTCGTCTTAATGCAAATGAGGATTTTTCTTTTCTCTAAGAGTGGGAATGGAGTGGGAGAGTCTTTGACTTTACTTAATGTGTGACTATTTGGCCAGTGGTCGAGATTTTATAATCCAGTTGAGGACCGCCACTAAGCTACAATGAAGTGGAGATCACCCTAAGAAGTGGAGCATAGCTAGCACCGTTTTTGAAAGAGGTAAGCCAAGGAAATGCTGAGAGGCAGCGAGAATTTACCTCTTTCGCTACAAACAACTTCTGGGTGATCAAGATGGAGCCTTCGTAGATGGACGTATAGATAACAGATTCGAGGAGACACTCTTTTTGATAAAACTCTTGTTTTTCATAACCTTTTGATTTTCCAGGCTTCTGAATTGTCTACTACGTCAGATGGCAGCCGCATAATATCAGGCTGGCCGGCCATAGATGGCCAGTTCCCGTACATGTTGTTCGTGCGAGGAGTGAACCAGTTCGGTCACGTGATGGGCTGCGGGGGCTCCATCATACACGCGAGATGGGGCCTCACGTCTGGACGGTGTACTGTGCAGTAAGTAGCGTAGTATCAGGCAAGTCGCCCATAGATGACCAGTTCCCGTACATTAAGGACACTGATATCACCCAATTTTACCATTTTATGGTTAAAAGTATATAATTAATTGGCCTCGCTCAAAACTCTTGCCTTCAAAAGTTCACCTAAAATACCTGTTAAAAAAACCGGAATCGCGCATGGCCAACATATCAGACACCAGCACTTACAGCCAGCACTAATCATTCCTTATTTGTACAGCAACAATTATCAGTTGGCTGCGTCTGTCTTTCCTGACGTGTACAATAAACAATTTGAGGGTCTTTCAAGTCGCGGGTAAACAGATATCAGAGAAGAAAGCGTGTTATATTTTTAGAGCGCATCGTCATCTACTATCATTCAGGTATGATAGTGGTGAAATGCTTTAACAAACACCTGCATATTGGACGACCTTCAAGGCCATGATGCCAATGCATTGCAAGCTATCATGATAAAAAAGATATTCTTTATGACATTCTAGGCGAGTGAACCTAATCCTGAGCGCCGGTATGGTGAACATCAACCGTCCTCGTTTGACCTTCGAGACAACCACGTACTACCAAGCTCCTGGCTTCGAAGACCTGCCCATATCTCAGCCCAATGATCTCGCTTTGATTGGCTTCAATAGGGACATACAATTTGATGGTGAGTCAGAAGAGTAAGGGGTCACTAGCTAAATCCAAATTCGGATATAACGTCATAATTTGTAACGGATATACGGAAGGAGGATATACTTCAGAAAACAAAGAAGTTGGACTGGCTACATCTGTTAAAAACAAAATAGGTGTTAAACTTAGGTTCAGCAAATATATGGATTGGTGCATAAGCACAGCATAAGGCTACATGTCTGTGATAACGATAAAATATGAAATATATTGAAAATGGAAGCTAATAGGTTTACAATAACTCTACAATATTTATTTTACATTCAAATGTATTGTAAATATTTTATTTTCGCAAAATAAATTTGCAATATTTTGTCTGCTGACTAAAAGAAACGAAACGCGGCCATTACTGACCTTCGTGTGACGTCATGATTTTCTATTTTCCTAGAGAAAAAACAAAAACATTCGCAAGGCGCAAGGAAAGTTGACGTCACAGACTAAAATGTATGGTGGCTGAAGAAAAATGTCTTTAAATTTTCGGTAAAAATGATAATTGTAAGGGGTTATATAAACATTTGCAACTTTTGAAATATTGAGTGGAGATCAGCCATAAAAATAGGGTTCTGTGAAATTAGTGATAGAATAAGATGACAGCTCTACGTACATTATTTGTCTGTTATTCCACAGCTTACATCCAGCCAATAAGATTGCAGCGGTCAGCGGACAGACAGAAGGACTACACCGGAGTATTGATGTCCACGGCGGGTTGGGGTACCACTTTCACACCTGATTGGAGTCAGTATTATCTTGATCATATTTTATCTTTAACTCTCTGGTTTTCACCCGTGACATCGTCTATAACAACCGAAATATTATAAATGTGAAGGTTTGTGTATTGGTCTAATACTCTTTTCATGTTAAACCACCGATTGCGATGAAACTGGTTATGTAGATGGTCTATTAAGTCGAGGATTAATTAATATATATTGCAGGACATTCCACACATCGCCACCTAGCCCCAAGCTAAGTTAATAGACTTGTATTCTGGGTGCTAGACCACGGATATAAGTGATGTATATTGTATATATATAATAATAATTGATGCGAATATTGTATATATAATAATAAGTGATGTAAATATTATAATAATTGATGCGTTCTAAGACGTAGCACGCTTTACGAGTCATACGCTCGTGGCTCAAATACCTCCAATAAACGAGGGCATTCGAGAGACCCGAGTGAACATAGGAAGACAGCAGTGGAACAAAAAAATTAATAGGCTAACTTATACTCGTTCATTTATTTTTCTTAAATTTAGATATTTATAAAAACAAACTAAGTACAAAATATATACATCACTATAAAAACTTATGAAAAAAATCCCATCTAAGCACTTACATAAATAACTAAACAAAATTAAATTTACAAGTTTTAACAATAACGTATAAATTTTGCATATAAAATAGTAAATTATTATAAAAACCTAAACCTAGAAGTCGCGAAGCAAGGCCCAGGCTACCGATGGTTAGGGCCGCAGAGACAAAAACCTTCGTACGATACGTGCCGTATCCAGGACGACTGCCTTCTTAATCTGACCCTTGACCCAACCATCCAGCGAGAGCCTCTTCAGGTGTTGATCAAGGCTCTTCGCTATCAGTCCATTTGCCGATACAACTATCGGAACAATACTCGTCGAATCAACGTCCCACATGGCGGTAATCACGTGTTATTTATAATTAAGTTTCTTTGTCCTTTTCGGATAGGCTAACTTTATCTTTATGTTATTCTTCAGACGATGAAAACATCGTGATGTCCGAAAATCTGAACTGGGTCCACCTAGTGGGCGTCAACAACTTCGTCTGCTTGTTGATGGTCAACTCCAACTGGTTGGTGAGGGACACTACGGTCTGCGCACAACATTATAACGTCACTAGTCAATCTATATGCTCGGTTAGTAGAACATCACAATGTCCGAACATCTGAACTGGGTCCACTTGGCGGTGGACCCTGTTCAAATGTGGAGCCCTCTAGAGGTCATAAGATTAAAAAAATTATAATTAAATTAATTGGGAATCAAGTAAAAGAGCCTAATTACCATATTTTGAATTATCAACCAAAAGAATTTACGTACATTTTTCACAATCTTCGGAGTGGAAGTCGACATCTCCTTTATGTAAGTAGGTACTTTTTTTTGGTAGACTGTATTGTCCCATTGCTGGGCAAAGGCCTTTCTAACATCTTTCCAAGCATTTCTGTCCTGGGCTAGGTTTAGCCAGACTGTGTCAAATGCATAGTCACGCCATCATTTCCGACGTCTGCCTCGATTCCGACGTCTGTCCTCCGGCACCCAATGAGTGAGGACCATGCGCGTGCCCTTACTTGAATAGGCCACGAGGAGTTAGGTGTAATCAAGAGGAGAGAGCGCGTATGGTATGGCGCGGTACACGCTCGATCGCCGCCACGGTTCGCTGGCCACTGGACCTCTTACTGTTGTGAACCCAAAACGTTTCGCGAGAACGGTGCTCGGCTAAGAGTTAAAAATGTTAAAAGTTAAGAGTTAAAAATGTTAAAAGTTAAGAGTTAAAAATGTTAAAAGTTAAGAGTTAAAAATGTTAAAAGTTAAGAGTTAAATGTTTATAT